>CM062804.1:1233201474-1233801474 GCA_031772625.1 Pinus tabuliformis | reverse complement strand
TATTACCTCTAAATGCATAGATGATATATGGGCCTTTCCATAGGAAATCAAACTTCCCATGTTTACCTTTATCCTCTCTTCTTGAATCCCATTTCAAAACTTTGTCTCCTAGGTAGAAATCTTCTGCTTTGGTCCTTTTATCAAAATCTTTCTTGATCCTTTCTTGCACAACTTGGGATCTGATGTACACTTCTTCCCTGGTCTGTTGTAAGTGAATTGTCTGGTTGATTCTCCTTTGAATATCATTTGGCTCAACCTGCACCTCTTGGAGTAATTTCATCACTGGTGTTCCCAAGGAAGATGGGAAAACAACCTCCATTCCATAAACTAATTGATAAGGACTGGTACCAATGGATTTCTTTGTGGTTAGCCTATCTACCCACAAGGCATTTACTAGCTTCTTGTTCCATGTTTTCTTATTATCCTCCAACAATTTTTTGATGATATTCACTAAACTCTTGTTGGAGGACTCTGCTAGTCCATTCCCTTGATGGTAATAAGTTGTAGAGTGACCTAGGGTTATATGATACTTATTATAGAAATCAATCATTCTCTTAGATTTGAAGGCTGCTACATTAGCAGTGATGATCTCGGTTGGGCACCCAAATCTAGATAGGATGTTGGATTCAAGGAAGGTTATTATAACAATATTAGTGGCTTGCCTTGATGGTAATGTAATCTACAGTAGTGAGAATCCATTTGTGTTGGGCAGAGGAAGGTGGGGGATTTCACCAATGAAGTCAATACCCCACTGTTGAAATGATGCTTCAATAGATATTGGTTTCAAAGGTAAGGGTAAAGGTTTTTTCTTTCCTTCAAAAATCTGACATTTATGACATGAGGTTACAAATTTCTTCACATCAAAAAATAGAGTGGGCCAATAAAAATCGGCTCTAAGAATCTTGTCAGCAATATTTTTCCAGTAAAGATGTTCCCCAAAGTCACTTGCATGAAACTCTTACAACACCTTGTCAGATTCTTCTTTTAATAAACAGTTAAGAAGGATACCTTCATGGTTCTTCCAAAAGAGAGCATTGTTTATTATGCAAAACTTTAAAGATTTCATTTTTAAAAACCTGCTTTTAGTCCTGGATAATTCAGGAAGATTTTGTATATTTTGTAAAACATATATGATATCAGCATACCATGGCGATTCAATAAAGGCCTGGCTAATTGGTGGAGTTGCCATTTCCTCTGCACTATCCATTTCTGCAATAAAATTTATGTCTAAGGCCTGATAGTTTGATTTAGCCATGAGCTTGGCTAAACCTTGGCCTTTGATTAACTTTGTAGGTTTAATTTCTAGGTCATATTCTAATATAGTAGCTATCCACATCCTTCTCCTTCCATCTGGATCATCCTAAGTTAGAATGTGTTTGACCATAGCATTGGGAACATAGGCTATTACATGAGAATAAAGAATGTAAACTCTAAAATCTTTGATAGCTTTGACTAAAGCAAAAGCTTGCTTTTCCATTATACTATATTTTAAAGGGGCATCCCTCAAGGCTTTTCTAAAGAAGGCAATAGGTTGTTCAAAACCCTGATCATTCTTCTGTAGTAGGACTGCAACAATTGTGTGTTCTGAGGCAAAAGAAAATATAATGAAATCCCTATCAAACTTTGGACTGATCAAAACTGGTGTTTGTGTTAAGGCTAGCTTAATATCTTCAAAAGACCTTTTAGCCTCAATTGTCCACTTAATAGTCGAATATTTTTTCAACATGTTATTTAATAATCTAATTAGTTCTGCTAAGTTAGAAATAAATCTTCTAAGAAAGTTTATTTTACCTAAAAAGGCTTGTAGTTCTCTGATGCTCCTAGGATGTTGTATCTATAAGATGGCTTCAATTCTTGTAGGATCTATTTAGATACCATCTTTAGAGATTATGTGGCCTAACAGTTTTCCCTCTTCTGACCCAAATAAATATTTTTTAGGATTCAAAGAAATTCCATACTTTCTACATTTGATGACCTGCCTTAGATGATCTAGGTGTTGTTTATCATATTTTGAGAATACAGTGATATCATCTAAGTATATTACTATGAAGTCATGTATTTCCTTAGAAAAATCTATATCTATAGCCCTTTGAAAAGTGGCCCCTGCATTCGTTAATCCAAAAGGCATTTTCACATACATGAAAGTGCCCCAAGGAGTAGTGAATGCCGTTTTAGCCTGGTCATCTGGGTGAACTAAAATCTGATTGTAACCAAAAAACCCATCCAATAATGAGATTCTGGTTGAACCTACTACCCTTTGTAATATGTGATCCATTTTGGGGAGAGGGTAGTTGTCCTTGAGTGAAACTTTATTGAGATTCCTAAGGTCAACACACAGTCTAATCTCACCAGTCTTTTTCCTTGTGGGCACCAAATTTGAAACCCAATCAAAGAATCTAATTGGTGCTATTATCTTGGCTTCGTACATTCTTTTAATTTCCTTTTCAATAGAAGGCAATAGAATGGGATTAATCCTTCTAAGCTTTTGTCTAAAATGTTTATGGTTTTCTTTTATGGGGATAGTGTGTTGTATTATGCTAGTGTCATAGGACTTGAGGTCCTCATAACTCCAAGCAAAGACATCTTGGAATTCCTTCAGCAGTTCTATGTATTCACTTTTTCAGTAGGAGGTAAGGATTTTGAAAGTTTTATCAATTTAAGATCTTCCTCAGAGCCTATGTCACACTCCTCTATATCAGATTTTAAGGGTTCCATTTTTGGTTTTCTAGGGACATCATTCGAACCAAACAAGTCTTCTAAAGGAGTTAATCCTTTGGGCAAAAAGTTGTCTTTGAGATTAATGATTTTAGAATGTTCATTAATTATCTCTTCAATTTCAACTTGCTTTAGGTTTTGAATATCTAATTTAGTAAACTTTGAGGGATGGAATCTATCTATCTCTTTATCTTGTAATTTTTTAATTTCTATTTTATTTGTAAAATCAAGATCTAATGTTATTTCAGTATCTATGTTGCTATTTACAAATTCTTCCTCTAAAGTTAGAAAATTGTTTATTTGTTGGTCGTTAGTGAATACTTGCCAGTTTTTCAATTTGTCTAGGATAACAGGTTTGTGCCTAACCTCAACAGTGTACTGATGGTTAGGTTGAAATGGTAACTTACAAGTGTTGGAAGACATTGCTAAACTATGAGCTTGCATGTTATGTTTCCTTGGAATGACTGCAACCTTAGTTTCTAGAAAAGTATTCAATATTTCTACATCTGTTCATCTATAAAAACCTAACCTAATATCTCTAGTCATATATACAACGTTAATTTGTTTAATAACCAACTCAGAATCTCCCATAATAGCAACTCTTATAGCTTCTAACATTTTAACCAATTTGAGACCTAAAAGAAGGGCTTCATACTCAACCATGTTGTTGGTGCATTTGAAATTTAGTCTATAGGCATGGCCCTCTGAGTAATCATTCTCTAAATTGTAAATCCACAATCCTACTCCTGCTCCTAATTTGTTCACTAATCCATCAAATTCAAGATGCCATAGTATTTCATGTTCATAATTCTACTCTCTGGGGAACAAAATCTTCTTTGATTAAGGTACCTTGATCATCTTTTTTATTCGAAAGCTCTTGAATTTGGACAATTTGATTTTCTACTGCAACTATAATTTATTTTGGTTCTGAAGTAATGTTGTTTGAAGTATTTTATTGGTTTGGTTTAGCATTATACAGAATGAAAGAATCGATGTCAAAATGCATGGAATATATAGGAAAGTTTTGAGGCCTCTCCTTGCTACTCACTACATACTTCATCAGGGTCTCTCTATACAGTTTTTAGGATGACCAAAGACTGAAATTGTGGCATATGACATGTCAAGTTGTAAAGATCCTTGGCGTTTAGCCCCCCATGATCTAGACAATAGCATGCCATATCTAGGTCGTATATCAGCAACAACTATGTCCATAAGAATAATCTTAGTAGGGTATTGTACTAGGGAAACACACAGGTCTTTGATCAGCCCTAGGCACTTTACTTGACTTGAATCAAATGAAAACAGTTCCTTGTACGGCCTAGTGATATCTAAGTTCAATTTCTCCATAACATATTTAGGCATTAGATTGTGTGAAGCCCTAGAATATAGCATAGCATTGTGTATGACTTTATCATGAATGTTAAGGCTAATGTAAAAGGTTGGTACCACTCCTTCCACTGGTTTTCCATTAACATCAGGACTGAAAATAAGCTCAGGCTAATCATCAAATAAGTTAACGAGTCTTCATTCTCAACGAAGTTTAAAGATTTTCTTATTTGAGATTTGTAAGTTTCATGTTTAATCAGCTTTGTTAAAGGAATCAAGATTTTCAATTTGGCCACCTCTTCCCCCAAATTGAAAGGGAAAGGGGATTTCTCTATTTGAGTGTTGGGAATTTTAACAGTATGGTTTGGAGCAGATTGCTCTTCTTTTTTTGTACTTGAAGTCTTTTTAGTGGATTTTCTAATATAATGTTTGGAGTTTCTTCCACTATCTCCTTTGAGGGGATTAAGGTGGATGTTTGATTATTAGGGGGTTGGTCATTGGTTATATCTACAATGGTGGGACCAAAAGGATTTTGATTTGGCTTAGAGAGGATTTGGAGAGTTTTTGTAACTGGAACTTCTTTAATTTTATTAGGTGGATTTGGTACTACTTTCTTGTTTTGGTTAGTAGTATCATTGTTCTTTTTACTCCTCAAATTGTACTGTTTGTGCACTTCGAAGATAGAATAATCATACCCTTGCTTCTAATCAAATGATTCTCCTGATTGTGTCTACAACTGCTGAAGCATGTGTAATTCCTGATAATCTTGAGTCAAAAAGATAGTTTCCTCATCTAATCCCATTAAGTTAATTTGTGTGTCTTGTTCAGGGTCTTCTGAATGGGAAGTTTCAACATGTTGAGTGTGGAGCATGATTGTCTAGAGGTCTTTGTTTCAGTCGGATGTATACCGCAGGAAGTTTATACACCCCTCCACGCGGGGGGGGGGGTGGTGTGGGGGGGACTTGTCCTCCCCGCAGGGGTCCGGGGGCCAGCGGTTCCCCGGTGGGGGTTCGAGGGCAGCGCCCCCGAAGCTAAAAATAGATGTAAAATTTCCTTGTCAAAGTATAGTAATTTCTAGTCAATCTGGGTCGTTCATTAGCCAGATGATCTGATGGTAGAACTTATGTTTAGTTTAGGGTTTTTTTTCCCTAGAAGGCAACCTCTCTCTTTGTATGGGGGAATTTTATTGAGTCTGTGTAATATATGTGTATTCTCCGAGTGAGAAGTAGAGAGGTGAGACTGTGAGAGAAAATAGAGGATATTACAACAGATCTGCTGTAGGTTGTGTCTCTTCATTTTTTTTGGATAATAGAAAGGAAGGACTGGCTGTTTGGGGTGGACGTAGCCCAAACTAGGTGAACCACGTAGATCTGTGTCTCTCTTGTTTTATGCATTTTCTGTGTTTATATTTTTGCAATATTTTATGTGTTCCATTGCTTCATAATATTTAATTTTCTAACACAACATAGTTTTCTTGAAAAGGTGGCCTAATATTTTGATCACGTTCATTTTTTCCAGTGTTTTGATTTTGATTCTTTCTAAAGTTTGGATTTCTCACTAGAGGTGCTTGTTGATTATCTCGGTGAGGCTTCCTTTCAATGTTCTCCATCCTATCCATTAGTTTTTCCATTCCTTTCACTAAGGCATCCATTTTAAGGTCAAATGGTGTGGCTTCATCTTTCAAGAGTGCTCTCCTTTCGTTCCTAACACTAGCTCATTTTGCTAGCAAATTAGCTTCTAGACTAACTGCTACACACTTCATATCTTCTAGAGTTGGAGGGTTTCTCTCTCTAAGTTGAAATTCCATATCAGTGTCGAACCCGTTAGGAAACTTTATCAGATCTAAGCAAGGTGGGGGTCTAAGGTCGACTGGTATTGCATTGTATATATTGTTAAATCTAGTATAGTAGTCCTCGACTGTTTCATTTGGTCCTCTCTTGATGTTTTCATATTCTAAAAGAATCTAGAGAGGGTTCTTTTTCTTTTCCCATCTATTTATAAATTGCTGATAAAATACTTCTAAAGTGTCTATGCTATTAGCAGGTAAAGATCTAAACCATGTTCTTACATCACTAGCTAGAGTCTAAGAAAACAATCTCATTTGAACATCTCTAATATCAGCTTCATGTAATTCAAAAATGTCTGTCATCTTTCTTGTATGTTGTTGTGCTATATAGGGTCCTATGCCATCAAATTTGACAATTTTATTCTAGTAATATTGTGGCATGGCACCTTGTGGAGCAGGCAACACAAGAGGAGCATATCTATTTGCCATGGCTCTAAGTTGGGCATGAATAAGAAGTGGAGTTCGGGTATGAGAAGGTGATACAGTGGGTAATGGAGAACTGGGAGTGATAGGTGTTTGATGGGTAATGATAGGCTGGTGGGGAAGTGAAGGTATAAATGTAGGTGAGGAATGAACTTTAGAGATGGAAGGGAATAATGGTGAACCAAAGGAAGTTGAAACTGATTTAGAAAGCTCAGGGATATTAATAGTAGTAAGGGATGAGTGAGGGGAATTTAGAATGTATTAATCAATTGACAAGTTTTCCCTTTGGACTTCAAGCTTTGTTGTAAATTCTGGATCTAGAACTATGTCATCAAGTGCACTCTCAGACCTGGTTCTAAATAGGGAAAGGTCAAAAGACTTGTCAAAGGGGAGGTCTTCTAAAAAAAACCACTCATCTGGGCAGGAATCTTCTTTATTTGAAAGCGTAGGACTAACTGAACTTTCTTTGTCGTCTAGATATTTTTGAAATTAGATTAAGATTGCCAAATACTCGGGGAGGGTTTGGATCAGGATAGGCCATAGAATAGTGAGTTCTCCTTGAAGCCAAATTTCAAGCTTTTCTAATTATTTCTTTTTTTTGTAAAACTTTATAAATAACTTCTAATAAACCCTTCAAGAGGCTTGAAATAAAAATTTGAAATTCTCAAAAGTTTATTAAGACTGAGGTCTGGAGTTCCCTAGTATGGTTGCCAATATGTTATGACTTAGAAGTCTTCCCTAGAAGTTATCAAAAGAAGGAATAATCCAAGGTAACTGCAAACCCAATCTTTTAGACTCAGGTTATAGCCAACCTAAGTCCAAAGAGGGCTCTCTCTTTATAATATAACTTTGTTTTGGGTGGGATTTTAGGCTAGTTCTTAGTGTTCACAGGGTTTTGAATTTGGTTGGGTGGTGGAATTCTAGGAACAAATGGATGGAACAAGGCTTTCAAGCCATTGGGCTATGGAGTCAATCAAAGGATTTCTTAACTGGACCAGATCACTAAAGGGAGTGTTCATAGGTCACACTAGCAAAGCAAAAAGAAAATCTTCAGGTTCAATGGATGAGATAGTCCTAACCAAAGTGAAAGGGAAATGAAGAATCCTTAGACTAGGATTAAGATGAAGAGAATGAGGTGATCATGAGCAAAGGGAAACTAAGAATCCTTTACTATAGACCAAGGGGGAAACTACGGAAGTAAGGGAGCATTTAAGAATTCCCTAACTAAGATAGTTTAGCAGAAAACATTAAGAAGGTAAACAATCAAGACATTGTGCATTAAAGCAAGTTTTGAAATATCATTCCTAGTTTACCACTCATATTTTATAGAAACACACATGATTATTAATAAACATAAGGAAAAAAATAATACACATGAAAGAATACTTATCTGATTTTTGCTTTACACAAGAATCTTGTAAAATGTATGAACTTTATTCTATAATCCGGCAAGCCAATCCAGTCTTGATACAATAACACTTTACTTGATAGGAAAATGTCCATAGAAATGTCTTTGAATCCAACCTAAATACTTCAAAATGTGAAGTATTTATAAAAAAAAATATTACAAAATATCTCATAGCGGTTTGAGAATTAATCTAGGAAATCAAAATATCTTCAAGCATGAAGATAGAGACAGATGTAAAACTGCATCATGTTGTTCCTTTTATTGTGATAGTGCTGGCTATTGCTGTTGAACTTGAGCCGTTTTAGGTTGGTTGATATGTGTACGCTAGAATCAACAATGTCTTTGGTTTTTAACTAATACTCTTTAACCTATTACTCTTTGACCCTGTTTACCTATTTCATTTGGTTGCCATTCAGATTTACTGTGGTATTTTATAGTAAATATGTCATTTTTTCCCACCATTCATCTTCAGGTAACTTTACCTTGAGCATCCTTCTATATATCTCATATGCCTCAGTGTATTTGGAAAATTTTGGTTTGGTGACAAATAGATGTTTCACCTCATGCTCTAGTAAAAATAGATTTTCTAAAGTATCATATAATACTTTCCCCGTTGGCAATGCTTTGACTCTTGAAGTGCTTTCCTATTCCTTAGATAATTTGTTTAATCTATCCACATAGTACAAATAGGTCATAATTTTTCATGGATGACCATGGGACTTGGAAGGCCTTTCTCCCTCAAAATTTGAAATTTTTTCATGAATCTGTCAATGGCAACTTGCATGTCACGACACTTTTCCTTCAGGTTAAGCATAAGGTTTCTTTTAGAAAGAACCCTTTTGATCTTAATGATGGCTTCAGTTTTGTCCTCCATACCAAGCTCATTTAGTTCATGCCTATTCTTACTGTTCAAGAATTTGATGAGTCGATTAGCATCTTTAGGCTGGTCTCCTAGGTCTTCCTTTACCTTTTGTATTGCTTTGGTGGCCACTTTCACCAATTCTGTTTACTCGAATATTACTTGAATTGATGGCCAAATATCATTGACAGAGTCAATGATATTGGCCTAGAGCATCTCCTTAGTCTTTCCTAGTCGCTTTTGCAAAGTTAAATCTTTTTCAAGGACCTTTATCTTCTCACCCATCCATAGGGCTTCCTATTCTTCTTCTTTCTGTTGAATTTGGGCAAGCTTGCAGTTAGTTTCTAGGCTTGCCACTTTCTCCTTAAGTCTCTTAAGCTCTGTTTCCTGGATGGACATTTCCCCCATGGATTTCACTAACTCGGCTATCTTTATTGTTGAGGTACCTACAGTTGTAGACTCAGTTGTGACTGGCAGTGTTGTGACAGGTGGAGCTATTGGTGTTAAAGAGGCTTCCACTATTAAAGTGACTGCAGTTGTTACTGTGGGAATGGTAGCTGTGAAAGTAGTGGCCATTTCACTCTGTTTAGACTGAATTAATGTGTCCAATTCTTTCTCTGTTTCTTTCAATTGGTCATTTAGCTTTAGGACCAAGTCCATAAGCTCTTCTTATCCTTTTTGTGTTTCTAGGACTTCTACTCTTTTTGGATGATGCAATGGTGGAATCTTGAGTTGCTTCTTCAAAGCAGCTATGTCATCATTCTTCTTCTTGACCAGTTTTTCAGTGGCCTTCACATCTTTGGGATCGTGTCCCAAATCAATGATTAAGTCCTCTAAGGACTTGATTCTGGTGTCTTCTTCCTATGAAGAGGCCTTCTCCAATTGGAACTGAGCTGACATATTATTCAAGGAGTTCTGCAATTGGTGGGCTGAGATGGATTTCCCTGTCAATGTGGATTAAATCATCTCCCCTATCTATTTGTGCAACTCAATCTAGTCAATAGGATATGTCCTTTGTCAGTACTTCAAAATCTATCTTCTGGAAGTCAGTTGTTGATCTTGGTTGTTGTGTGGTAGGTTTCATGAATGTCATTTCCATTTTGCCTTCTTTCTCATCATAGGTTGACATCAGCCTTGTCTGGTTGGTAGGTTCCATCTTGAGGTACTGTGCATAAGTCTAGGCCTTTAGCCTCTCATTCCTGGCTTTGATGTCCTTGTATCTTTCTTTGATATCATGATCTTTGTCTGTTGGCATCCTAAATGAGGACACTTCCACACTTTGTTGTCTTTCCAACATCTAGGTATGTGATGTGGAAGCTTCTTGTGTGCCTCTAGAAGGGGTAGGATGCCTGCTCCCTTCTCTTTTTGTGCTTGTGGGTCCAATAATTTCTTCTGTGAATTCCTTTTCTGATACAGGATTTAATCTCTGCCTTTTGACTGGGCTGGTTTTTGCATATGTTTGTATAGTTTCTCTGCTTGATGAAGTTGCCTCCTCCCTATTCCTTTTGAGGATCTCTTCCTTATTTAGAGGTGTTTTCAAGTTAGGGGGAGTACTCATAGTCGGATGTTGTATACCTGTTTGACCTAATTCCTCTGATAGGTTTGGTTGCTCTGATTCTTCTTGCACCTGGGATTCCTCTTTTGTATGTTGTTCACCATGTACTTGTCATTCTGTTTGGACTTGAGATTCTCCTGTTACCTGTAGGAAATAACCTTCATCAAGCCTTTTTTCTAGATCAATTAGTGCATTTTCAACAGAAACCTCAATGCTATCTCTATCCACTAGAGTATTCTCTATCCATTCCAACTGATTTGCATATTTCTCTATTTCAGGGATTTGGTGGTGAATGTAGGGAGACATCTTGTTTTCTCTATCTTCTATTGCAAATGAATTCATAGTGGTCATATATCCACATGAAGCTTTGTTCTAGTTTGAGTCTCTGAAGTAGCTCTTCTACTTCTCTCCCAGCTTCTTTGCTATTACATACAAAGCGGCCTAGTTGATATTTGATTCTAAGATGGGCCTTCTTTTTGGCTTTAATAAAATGTACCTCATCTAAATTGATCATCTACTTGTAGTACTGCAAAGCAAATAACCTCATTGGGAGCTATCTGGTAGTTTATATGGGGCCAACTCACAGCCATAGATCCTGGTTTCTGTGTGATTTTGGTACAAGCACCAATCTCCCACTTTGTGTTGTTTTGACAGTTGTAGGATCCTCCTCATATTTGAACTAGTTCTTGGAGGAGGACTTCCTAGCACCATGGTCACTACTAGATGTACAAAAAAAATAAATCAAATTTGTGTATGGATATGGGGAATCATGCTTATGTATCGAAGGAGTCTAAAAAATTATTGACCTAGGATGACCTTTAGTGTCAAGCTTTTGGAGAGTGAAAGGGAACTTGTCAGCTTGATAGTATAAGGAAAGGTGGTACAAAACTAAAGAATACTTAAACACTCTTTCATTACTCATTCTAAAAAATTGTTCATGTATCCTATCAGCTATGTACTTAGCATAATCATACATGACAGCAGGGGGTTGTCCTGGAGTAAAAATGGACATGAAGGCTAAAATTATTTCATCTATGTACTCACTGGTGGTATAACCTAAAACACAATAGATCATTGCTACTATATCCTGAAAAAATGGGGAAAATATGGTAGCCACATATGGAGGAGGTTCTGTTGGGACATGCTTTCCCTCCCTGATGAAGGTGTAAAGCATATTAGTAATCTTGGTAGTGGTAAGCTTGGGAAATTTGTCTAGTAGGTCTCCAATTGAAATAGGGGTTAAGTTATGCTCTGGTGGTAGTTGCAGCATTTCATTGATTGACTCGGTAGTGATGGTGAAAAGTATGGTGTGGTCAGGATACATCACTGCCCATTGACTGGGAATGTAGTTTGCATGGCAATAGTGGACAATCTCAGGAAAGATGTGCACCTCAGGCAACTGATACTTGGGAAAATTAGATTCACATAGACCTATTTTATCAATGTGATTGAGGTATTGGTCTTTGTATCAACAGTATAATTTGAGTGGGGATTCATGGACAGGGGTGTCTTTGATTTGGAAGTCTTTATCAGCAAGGGGAAGGTGATCCAATTCCAGGTGAGGAGTGGAAATTGGCCTAACATCCATAGCAATTGGGGTGGCCATTCTCAGTTCTTGTGGATTTGAGAATGGGGAAAAATGGGTTTTCAGTCAATTAGGGCAGCTGGGTTCCAATACGGAGTAGTCTTGGGTTGCTATGCGGTTCTTTCACTTAATTTCTTATTAATTCCAAGCAATGGAAGTAACTGGTTCAGAAATTAGACAAGTTTTCTAGTGAATTTGGATTAAATACCTCGAATTTTGGGAATATTGACTCTGAACAGGTCGACGGGCGATTGTGCATGGGTACAGAAAATCTGTGTGGACTGGACGGTGGACTGTGAGTTCAATGGCTTGTTCAGGTTGGCAACTGGATGTAGGCTAGTGGTTGGACATCGTGCAATTGCGTGCATGAAGGTCTGCAACTTTAGTTTTACGATAAAACAAATATTATGAGGTTTTTTGCATTATGAACAAAGTCAAAATTTGGTGGGTGTTTGGGGAATATTAGTACTTTTGGCTATTAGCAGGGTGATGTGATGGTTTGGCATTTATCGGGCAACAGTAAGTAGGATTTTTTGCACCACTTATGAACATTAGGTGGTTTTGGGGGGAGGCTTCCCGATTCCACTCATCGGGCGCCATGTCACATCGGGGTTCAAGGGAAAACAACCCATTTCAAGCGGGTAAAGTTCAGGTTTCAGGCATGTGTGAAATCAACGTGGATCATTGGATTTGAAGGGGGAATATCAGGTGGCCATCGGTTGATGAAAATGCACGGATGGTAGTGGGGGGGCCCGACGGGCAATTAACTCAATGGTTTTGGATTTAATATGGGATTAGGGTGAGATTAGTGCATCAGGCATGATTTTTTTGGTGGAGGATTTGAATTTTAATTAATCGCTGATCAATTAATTAGATCATTTGTTGGGTTCGGGTATTATAAAGTTTATATTTCAAACATCAAGGCATGGTATTAATATTAAGGGGATTTATTTAAATACATAGGGGAAAAGGGTTATATTTCAAGAATTAATATATAATTAAAATTAAAAGTTAAGATGAACATCCCAAAAAATGGATTTAGCCCTAAGTATAATGTATATTTATAATTCATTTGCTTTTCACAAACACATTATAACTTAGGCTAAGCGTTATTTTTGTGGGTTTTTCAGAAAAGGGGTTCACTTGGGGGTAATGGTTTTTCCTTAGGAAAAATGGTGTTTTATCCGAGGAAAAGGGATTTTTTTGGAAAAATGATAGAGAGTGAAGGGGGGTAATGTTTGTGGGGGGAATATTAGTACATAGGACCTATAAGTCATCATGCCGAGGGTCTGGTCCCTCCAGAAGTCAGAGAATGCTCAATCCCCTTTGACTTAAGATTTTAGGTACTTGAGACTTTTCATTGGAAATTAGTTAAGTGAAAGGTGTAATGAGTGAGGGAAATTAATCAATTGACTTTGTGGACTTGATGCATGTCCAATTGCTCATTAATACTTGGAATTTTCATGATGAGAGTGATAAATATGCTTTTGTCTAACAATCATCACAATTCTACAACCTTTCTATTACTTACCCATCTACTCATCTTACCATTTTTACTTCTCTTTATTAGGGTGCATTTAAGCTAGCAAACCCTTTTCAAACATTTGTCTTTCTTTTACAATGGTAATATAACTAAATCTAACCGTATTACATCCAAGGGCTCAGATTAAATAGTTGAGCTCCTTTATTGACTCTACCTATCTATTTATCTGCTAAGATTACACTATTTGGTCAGATTTTATTCTCTATCTATAAGCATGAAATAGCCAAGTTCAAACATTTTGACTATCATGGATTGTGGCATAGGTTACAAACTGCACGCAATCATTTTTTTTGTACAAAAAGTAAATAGTAGTGGCATTTTGACTAGCACACCTTCATGGTCTTCTTTTTCTTTGGGTTCATATTTTCATATTTTTTGACCTTTTATATTCTTTTTGTCCTTTGATTATTATTTTAGGACATACCCTCTTTACATTTTTTAATTTTTTGGAATATGGAAAACATTTGCAGAAAGCAAAGGTATGTACATATTACAGGTTTAATCTTAGCCATTCAAAAATTATGACTCCTATTGGTATAGGAACCTAACAATCTACATGAAGCAACATGAAGGCTTTGCGGTGAAGGGTAAGAAAGAACTGGTATGCAAGTAAAATAAGTATTTGTATGGGTTAAAACAGTAACGAAGGATGTGGTATCAGAAATTTGATACATGTATACAGGGACTTGGCTTCACCAGAAGCAAAGAAGACCACTATGTGTATTTTAAATTAATTTGCAACCATGTTATTTATCTGGTCTTGCATGTGGATAATGTGTTGGAGGTTGGAAATGACAAAGAAATTATCCAGGATTTGTAGACACGATTTCCCTCCAAATTCGACATGAAAGATCTTGGTGCTGCAAAATATATTTTGGGCATGGAAATTAAAAAATATTGGACAAAGAGGAAGCTCTGGTTAAACCATAGGAAGTATGTGGAGACAATATTGCAGAGGTTTAATATGCAGGACAATAAACCGGTGAAGTTTCCTATTCCCGTAGGTGTAAATTTATCTGCTGAACAGTGTCCCAAGATATAAGAAGAGGAAGAGGACATGTCCCATGTTCCATATGCAAGCGCAGTTGGTAGCCTGATGTATGTGATGGTCTATACTGGACCAGACATTGCACATGTAGTGGGAGTATTGA
The DNA here is from genome assembly GCA_031772625.1 of Pinus tabuliformis. Taxonomy (NCBI): domain Eukaryota; kingdom Viridiplantae; phylum Streptophyta; class Pinopsida; order Pinales; family Pinaceae; genus Pinus; species Pinus tabuliformis. Next base: position 1,233,787,063 of record CM062804.1, on the reverse strand, counting down.
GCATGTTTATGTAAAAACCAGGGAAGGAGCACTGGACAATAGTGAAGCAGGTTTTCAAATATTTGTGTGGCACTATTGATAATGGATTGTGCTACCAAGGAAGACCAGGATTGGACAGAGTGTTGGATATTCATGGCTTTGTTGATGCAGACTGGGCTGGAAATCTGGATCAGAGAAGATCTACAAGTGGGTATATGTTTAACCTATTTGGAGGTGCAGTCAGTTGGATGAATAAGAAACTATCTATAGTGGCACTATCAACTACAGAGGCAGAATACATGGCAGCCCCTCATGCAAGCAAGGAAGCAATTTGGTTGCAGAGATTGTGTTCAAGTATGGAGTTAGTATCGGGAGCTATAAGGATATATTGTGACAGCCAAAGTGAAATTTTCTTGGAAAAGAACCCTACTTATCATTCAAAGACAAAACACATTGATGTCCAGTATCACTTTGTGAGGGATATGATAGAAGACAAAAAGGTGTTGCTAGTAAGGGTGGACACTTTGAAGAATACTACAGATGCACTGACAAAATCTGCGAGCTCTGAGAAGTTCTCATGGTGTAGAGAAACAATGGGCATTGCCGGGATAGATAAATGACTATGCTCTCATGTGGCCCCTTGTGGAAAGAAAACAACAAGTGGGAGAATGTTGGGTTGTGTTATATTCTTTCCACGACTAGTCAATGTAGTTAACTGGGGCGTTACAGGGAGGGTAGAGCCCCACTTTTGTTGTGCCGATTTCACAGCGAGGGGGCAGCAACACCCCTGTTTAGGGGGCTTGAGGGGGGTGGGTAGCCCCACTCTATGGGGTCTAGGGTAGCACCCCGGGGAATTTTTTTTGTGACCCTATATTAGGTGGGGTGAACCTACCTATGGTTTTGTGCATGGTTTTTGCACATGGTTTTGGACGCGATGGTTTTTCGGTCGATGGTTTTGGGTGCGATGGTTTTCGGTCCATGGTATTGTATGCTTCAGCATGTATTTATATGTATTATAACATTGAAAGGGACGTAATGAAAATTCAATCTCATCGTCCCAGTTTTGGGATCCAGGGGAATATATTTGTGTATATGTGTTTTATGTGTTATGCTCTTGCATTGTTTATTTTCTGTGTTTTAGAATTCGTATGGAGGTAATTTTTGTATGGGGTTAAAACCTACAGACACACAAATTTGGGCATATCATTCATTCATCTACTAGGTTAAAAGTAGCTTGCTTGCTTATGCCAAATTTTCTCGTAATAGAATTGGTACCTTGAATGAGAGTTTTCCCTAGTTGTCTTTAGAAGTGCTCTTCTTCTTTTCATTTTTGGTTTTCTCTTTCCTTGGTTGAATTCTCTGTGGTTGTTTCGATCCATTTGATCTCCACTGGTTATAATTGCTTAAGATATGAGTTGATCTTAGATATGGAGTTTTTTTTGTTTTATATATGAAAGAATAACAAATTACGTTTAAAATCAAATTATGTATCTTTTTATGTATAATTTGATTGAATTAACCACATATATGAATTCCTCTTGGAATTTCATCCCAAAAAAGAAACAGTGAAAATAGACTCTGTATGAGGATTTTATGGTCGATTGAAGTTATCCAATTGGATTTCCTTAATTTGTTGCAGTCACTAAACGTAATGCAGTGTGCTTGGAGCTTTACAGTTGTTAGATCTACCTCTTCTCCTTGCAGCTATATATGCTCTAAAATACCACTTATTTGTGTAACTAGGTCTGTAAGTCCATAAACCAAAAGAGATCCTATATGAATTTTTCTTTCTGATATGATAATTTTCTTATCATTTATTTGGAGTCAAAATATGTTACAAATTCGGTCCCTTCTTGTCTTTTAGATTGGATTTGTGTATTTTTATTTTGAAAAGGGTTTCTTGTTTCATCAATTGGATTTCAATTATTCCTCTCCTCTCTGGTTTAATTTTGGTTTCATGGATCTTCTATTACTGGTATTATCAGCTGGTAAATATTTTTTATCTGAGCCCACTTTGCTTGGTTTCTATTGGATCCTTACTTTGCTTACCTCTCTAGGGTTTTCCATGGAGACTTGGTGTGCCTTGGTTGGGACTATTTTCCTCATCTTTAGATCTCATTTTTCAAATCTGTTTAGTTGATTAGGTAATGACTTATATATGCTTTTGATTTTAGTTTTACAACCATATTTCGCTTTTTTTAGCCTTTTTCACTTTTGATTGAGGGATTTCATTATTGTTTTCTTGCTTTAATTGCAAGTGGTAGTGTTTTGTTTTTCTTTTCCAAGTTGTCACCTAAAAAGTTTACCTGGGTGTGTTTGATATGTATGTTATTTCATATGCTTGGTATCACTCCCACTTAATATTGTCTAGGCCTTCCTGTCTCCAGTGTTTGGTTTTGACCATTGTATAACATTAGCTCTTGTTGAGACATTGTGCTACACCCCTATATTGTTGGCATTTCATTCATATTTTTCACTTTTGACTTGTCTATTATTTGCTTGAAAGTGTCTATTTGGCTTTGGATTCCTAGCTTTTACATTTTTCTAGTGCTTTGCATTCTAGCGTAGGGAACATTTTGGCCTCTTTTATGTTTTCTATTTTTGGGTTTATTTTGTGGGTGTAAGTTCTTCTAAATTTGGTGATTTCATTTACTTATTAGTGAGAGGTGCATTTGGTTGGCATTTGTGTGTTGGTAAAAAGTGAAAATATTCTCACCCTCTTGTAGTTAGAGTTCATTGAATTGAAAGAAAATTTTTCATATAGTTTCATTAGAGTGTTACTAACAAAGTGTTTAACACACCATCTGAGTTTTACACCTCTACCCAACTGAGTAAATAACAACTAATAAAATAAATGCGTTAATAAAATTAACTAGACATGTCTTATATTTTTACGGGTAGTGCACCAACATTAGCTTAGGCTATGATTTTGGAGATAGGTGTGTGAGTAAACTACTCCACAACTATAGAAAAAAGCTTAGCAGCCAGAGCTAGGGAGTGAAAACTCATTGATCATCCCACGAAAAATACAGACCGCATTAGAGACTCGTATAAGTGGGGTTTAGGCTTAGGTCACAATGTTATTGGTTATCCTTGACACTACCCAACTCGTGGTAGGGAATCTCATGTCATTGACTGACTACCCAGAGGCCCAAGATTCATGTGCCTTTGTGGGATGTAGGTACCTTAGTCGCCTTTCCTAGGAAAACTACCTTGTAGATGGTGGTTCTGGTCATCAACCATCCCTTTACCTTACTGTCCCCTAGATATATCTACTTGTGGATTTGAGATCCCACTAGTAAGAAGTATTTTGGAAGGCCATTTAAAACATAGTACTAGGATTGGTTTGTGTTTGGCTTCCTTATAGAACTTTTCTAGTGTGTGTCGTTTAGTTTAAGTCTATTTTTTGGACTTAGGGTTGTTTGTACCAAAATAAGTTGGCTAATATACATTTATTCACCCTGGATGAACATATTCATCATTAGTCATGTAGAATTCATGGTTTACCTCTTGAATGAGGTGAAATTTTGACTCTTGCTCATAGAGTGTCTGTTAGTGCTCAAGACCCAAACCAACCTCAAGTAGTGGAATATATTCCCGGTCCTTCTGGTAGTGACTTGATATACATAGAGACAATTGATACAATTCAACCTCTAATACTAATCCACCTATGGTAGATCCATTATGTCCATAGTTACTGCAGTTTAACCCTAATGTTTCTACACTTACCTATGCATATGTTCCTATTTTACTAATGAAGGAGGTTAGCTCCTCTTTACCATTTTCATTTGTAGTCTTTTTTGCTATGTCATAATTTCCACCACTAAACGTGGTGGGACCTACACCGACTTCTACACCTCTCACGTCCTCTTGGGGCATTCCACATGTCTTTTCCATGAATCATGCAAATTTCCCTTTTGTCTATATGCCCATTCCTTCATCTATGTCGGCCATGGGTATATGCCCTAGTCTGCCTATAAGATAAGGAATATTTACTCCTAAATTTTGCTCAACCTATTGTTCCTATTCCTCATATGGGTATGGTGACCTCGGGAGATATGTGGGGAGGATTTTCTATTGACCATAGCCAAACTAGGGGAAACCTTTCTTCTAGTATTTCTCAGCCTAGTATAGTTCATTGTTTGGAGGGACGTCATCTTCTAGTACTTTTCCTAGAGGGGCTAGTTTATCTAGGGGCAACCCTGTTTTTAGTGCCACAACACCTGTGATTTATCCTCCTTATGTTGGTTTTGTTGTATAAGGTGTCCCATATTTTCATATCAGGTACAACCCCATTAGAAGTAGTGTTCTTGGGGGTCCTTTTCTCTTTGGGGATATTTACCCTAGGGGGTTGACTCCTTACACCAATAAAATTGGCCCACATTTCTTATATGTCAGGACAAATTATCACCATGGTCAAAATCCTATTCCTCAAAATCAAGTTATGGAGGGACCTCATGGTTGATTATGGGGCTCTTCTTCCTATGACCCATTCAGTCACCTTCACAAATATTTCTTACCCTCTCTTAATATTTCAAATTTGGCTAAGATGATGAATGTACCCATCCATCATGATCCTTTGTGGCCATCCATGCTTGCCAAGTTACCATTCAATATCCTGATGTGTGAAGTGAATCCTAGAGAAAATCCGTCAACACATATCACCACCTACCATCTATGTTGTTCATCAAATTCTTTGGTGGATGATTCCATTAAATTGCACCTATTCCAACATACCCTAACTAGAGATGCCACTAAATGGTATATCAAACTTGATACATAATATTATAGTATTTTTAATCTTTGGCCCAAACCTTTTTGACTCATTTTCAGTTACGAACAACGTATGAAATCAGCTTCGATCTTTTATCTAACTTCATGCAATACAACACCATGTTGATTTATGATCATATTCATGAATGTTATGTCATAAGAGGTTAGTATGAACCAAATGGCTTGATGAAATTCTTTGGAAATGGTTCATTCAGTCATTTATACCTCCCATTTTGAAGGATGTCTCCATGTTCAGGGTTGTTACCAAGGAAAAATCTATCTTTGTTGTGCAACAATTGGATTTGATTTATTCTCAATCAGGCATGCTTTATGACGTAATTCTAAATGCTCCTCGCCCTTTGATAGACCCACCTAAACTTACCCCAAGACCACACACTGATGGTTTTATTAGTTATGTCTTCAATTCTATGGACCAACTTGATACCCAGCTTGGCCAATTGTTCATGACATCACAAGCCCCAACATGTGTGTTTGGCTCTCAAAAAGCACCCTCTTCTTAGCAAACCATAGATTTTCTTATGGTGAAGTCCACAACACCTAAGAACACCTATAAATTTGGTGGGAATAATAATAAGAAGAACAAACAAAAGAATCAACCTGCTCAAGAAATTCAAGCAAACCCATCTCATTAGGAAGGGGTCACATCTAGACGATATCGTAAGATCGAGTTCCCTTGTAAGATTTGTCATGGAGATAATTTGACTCATGAGTGGCCTCAGATTGATGAAGTTCATAGGCTTCTTACACCACCATATACTACTCAAAAACCTACTATTTTGACTCATCCATTGCCTACACAACCATAACAAAAAATGGTTTCCCGGACTCCTCCACCTCCACAAGGGGAAACGAGGGACCTTATTTCCATCCTCCTATTAATGTGACCATCCTTATGTGACAAGAGAGTTAATGTGACAAAAAAATCCAAATAATATGATATTCCTAAGTAGAGTTCATCTTTTATGGACTCAACCACATTGGTTGCTTCCATTGGACATCTCACGCTAGATTATCATATGGAGCTAGTTTATCACCCACATAAGGGTGTCATTCACAAGACTACACACAACCCATGTATGTGATATTCCTAACACTACATTATTGTTTAGGACTTACCACAAGTTCATTGCACCATGTATGCTTTGGAGGTTTTTCAGAGCTTCCCCAACAACACAAAGTCTTGTGGTCTACGATCGGAGAGGTGGATTCCTCTGACTCAAATATCATGACTTTCAATGCTGACAAGGCCCATGTCCAACTTTACCACCAAATCGCATTTCATATTAATGTGCACATATTTCATAGGGATATTCTTCACACCTTAGTGGATGAAGTCTCTTCTACTTGTGTCATTTTAGTATAATGCTGGAAATCTCTCAGTTCTTTGACATTTGCCAAGTCCTCTACTACTTTAGAGGCATTTGGTGGGCACCATTTTTTAACTCACGAGGTTCTTCCCAAGTTCTCCATCGATCTAGGGGGAAAGACTGCCTACGTTGATGTTGAATTCATCTCTCTTCCTTGGACTATAATCTACTCCTTGGTCATAACTAGTTTTATGCCATGATTGTTGTCATGTCTTCAATACTTTTCATTATTTTCTTTTCCCATGAAGGCAAAATCGTCACAATTAATCAATTCAAGTTTTCTATCTTGTTGGCCTAGCTGGCCACTATGGGGACTTCAGACCCACTTGTTGGAGATAACCTTGGGAATTATGGAATTATTAGTGTGGGCTTATTCAAAATCTCATCCCTTATGGGTTTCTTTCCTCAGTTACCCCCACTTGAAATTCCTCCTTCTACCATTTATCCTATGCACATGGTCTCTTCTATCACCTATGGATAGGTATGTTGACCCTTGTGAGGTTTCTTCTTCTGTAGATGTAGATCCACATTGTTAGCATATGTTGCATTTATAGGAATAGATTGCTCCCTTCGAAATCCCATCATTATATCCCTACACTATTTAGACACTTCATTCCATTATAGTATTTGATTAGATTCATTTTTCCACATAGTCCATACCTCCTTCTATTCCACATGACTCCCTTAATGAAATACCCCATCAGTCAGTTGAATTGGATGTCATGCATCTACCCACTGATAATCTTATGGAGATTTGTTCCTCTAGACTCCTTGACTTGGAGCAAGTAGCTCTTAGAAACATAAATCATGGAATGATTCACGCGGCACCTCCTTGTCCCTCCTTGGAAGTGCCACCCTTAGAGCAAGTCAAGTCTTGGGTTCTTATGTTCAACATTCCAATGAATTGTCCAACTCATCTCCAATTGTTGACAAGTTTCTTGTACCTCCTCTACATCTTGATAGTCCTTGTCAAGGAGTGCCACCAGCTCACAAGACTACTCATATTGTATGTCCTCAGGTCATTCCTCATAATTCTATAGTTATAGGTTTTCCAGGGTATCATCAACATTTAGGAATTAGGAAGTTCAAATTTATATGGCATCACTCCATCATGTTGTTCCATGTGGTACCTCCACTCCTCTATGAGTTCATGTATGTAAATCATTGGCATGTGCTTGGTAGTGGGCACACTTTGACGTGGTCTATTAGACTAAATTGCACTTGTACATATTATACATAGGAGTGTGATGATTTATCTATTTTTTTGGTTTGGTGTGTGATGTGAGTATTTGTCATGCCTTATTTATGCCAAAAAATCGGAAAAAAAATATAAAATCCAAAAATCTAAAAATATATGGTTTTTTTTTACCTCAACCATGTTAATTTCTTTCATTATGTGATTTAACCATGGGTCTAGTCTTTTTGGATGATTTTTGTAGGATGGGGTGGATTTTTTAATTGTGACATTTGTTGGTCCTTAGGTGTGTTTCTCTTGAACTAACATATAGGGGTAGGTCACATATTTACATCATTGTTGCATTTTTTATCGTTAGTGTCATCATTGTGCCTTAGGTCTGGCCCCTTCAAGTTGTGACATTAGCCACTCTTCTTTATCCATGTTGTATCTTTGTGGTAGAGACTACATAATCATGGATTCCCCAGATTAGAACCTTTGTTCCATATTAGTTTCCATGCAATTATTTTCATTCTCTTTCAGAATCCCTACTTGTAACCTGCCATGACCTAGAACCTCAGATTCATGTCCTCTTCTTTGTCATATTTCTTGCCATACCTGAGGAGGATTGCACCACTTTATCCCTAGTTCTTTTTTCATTTTCTCAGCCTATTTCAACACAAGCCTTTTTATCCTCATTCCATATTCGTGATTTTCTTGGCCTACTATCCACTTTCACTTGGTGTTTTACCCTTTCTTGGAGGAACTAGTGTGATGAGTGGTCTCATTACCCAACCTCTTGAACTTTGCATGTTTTGACAAATTCCACCATGACTAGAACCAGTTGCTACCCTTTATACCACTCGTTTCTCTAGGAGGAGTTTCCTCTAAGATCTTTTTAGACTCCATAAGTTAGAAAAACTTGTCGAGTGAGCTTCTCTCCTTCACGCTCGTTAAAGTACTTGAAGTGATGTCTATTTAATATTAGTTTATCCCTTTTCCAAACTAAGTATACTAGTTACGAAAAATAAATACTCTAGTCCTTTATGGATAGAAGGTTCTCCCTTGTATTTTCTTATCTCCTTTCTAGGCTTGTGGGGCTAAATTTATGAAAATGAAACCTACTGAGCATACTTGTATTCTCTTTCGTGCTCATTAAACCATGAAAGAAACTAAAAGAGAAAAGGGAAGGGGAAATTTATTTCTATTAGTCATCAAATGTGACAACCCCACCCATGGTCCTCTCATAAAAATATATTGTAATTATTTTACTAAAATGTGAAATCCAAACGACGCTGAGTCAAAGGGACACAAATTCCAAATCTAGGGAGAAGGATTGCTTGCATTTGATGTTTTGGTTTCTTGTACACAAAAAGAAACTTGTATTGCTAAAAAACATTAAAAAATTATTTTTTCATGGATTAAATGAACTGGTTCTTGAAATTAAATTTGTTGCAAGAGAAATAACGCATTCCCATGTCACTTGAGAAAAAACAAAAAGAAATTAGGATAAGCGGCCCAACAAAAGGACTATGAGATGTAGGTCAACAAGGAATCAACATTCCATGTAAAACAAAAGAAAATTGAGACAGTAGTAGGAAATCATTCAAGGGGAAGGTGAGAAGAATTCAGAGGCATGCAAGAGGCATATGAAGAAGGAAAGGAACCATAGCATCTAGTGAGAGCATAGGATTAGGTAGCTCTGAAATAAGAGAAGGTAATAGAAGGGGATTGGTTCTCTAGTTCCATGGAGGCTATGGGTTGAGTTGTTAGTCTCTGAATCCCTATAACAACTTGTGGTTCCTGGAGGCTATGGGATAAGATAGGATCCATGGAGCACTATAACAACTTGGGTCCCTGGAGGTTGTGGGTTGAGATAAATGTCTCAGGAGCCTTGCATTAGCTTGGGTCGTTGGAGGCGATGGGTTGGGATGGAATCTTTGGAGCCATGTAATAGCCTGGGTTTTGTGCAGGTTATGGATTGAGATAGAAAAATCTGGAGCCCTATAAAATCTTGGGAAGATACCATCCTCAAGAAGCATCAAAGGAAGACTTGATTTAAGACTTGTGTTACTGCATTACAATTACAGTGGATTTTGGGTTCCCTAGAATGGGATGAATCACTGTGTGTGCACTTGCGGGTGAGGTAGGTACCTCTGGACTCCTTCTGTTGAAAAAAAAAGTGGCAGTCAACCGGTGGGATTGAGGTCCCTATTTAAGTTCATAGTGGGTGTTTTAGTCCCTTAAGCAAGCATCCCCCTCATACTTTGGAATTTGGCTTGGGGATGACATCTTCAAGTAATTGTGGCTGCAAATATCTATGGTTGGGTAGAGATTCATTGTCCCGGACTCAGTTTCCCTACATACTCAAAGATAAGTATCTGCTTATACTTGTTTATTTATTGATAAATGATGATTTCCTTCTCTTTAGAATAGCTTTTGGGATTTTCAGAACTATAACTGTGTTGTTGTATATAATAACCATTTGTTACTTCTCTATGTGGAGATGGATTTTAAGGTTATGATAATATGCATGAATGTATGTATGTGTTTCATTTTGAGCTATTGTTGTTATTATATGAATTGCTCAAACATGGTCCTCTAGATTGAAAGAGGTGTTGTGTGAAGCATTTGTTAATATTGTTATAACCTGCAAGATTCAACAAAATGTAAATGAAACAACATGATAATAGATATTGTGCCATGTCTCTCATTTGAGATCTTGTACTGCATAACCCATATGATAATAAGGACTATGTTATATTTCTAAGTTGAACCTTATTTTAAATGAAATTATTAACTATATTGAAAGCAACACATAAGTAAACAATAGAGGAACATAAGGCCATGTTGCAGGCCACAAAAAAAATCCATAAGAGCTTTAATTCAAACTTAAAATAGTGGGCTCAAAGACCCTTTTAATTATATATAATGGTTACATTCAAGACGGTTTTCTCAGTTGGGTCTCCATTCGCTTATATCCATTTATTTTCTTGTGCTACATGTTTTTTTACTACGTGGAAGGCATTGCATTAACTTTGAGGGTTGTTTCCCCATGGGCCAAATGATCCCATCAAATTTATCTAAATGGCCTTCATACTTGCATTCTCAACATGCTAGATATCTTTCACTAACCTCCTAGTTTTACCGGTGAGGCACCAAAAGGTTTTGCATACTGCCATGGAGCTGCTTACAGGCTTGATCTAGATTCTGGTACTCGGGACGTGTGGTAGGAAATGTGGAGACCTATTAGGAGCTCATACCAAGCCTGTGGTAGGTAACGTCCATGGGAGTGCCCATGTCGGCATGCGTTGGATTCCCTATCCATGAACGGGAAATGCAGGAGGACCAACAACTCCTTGGAGTTGGACTCATCCAAGCTTAGGAGGGGTAGCACCATGGAACACCTTAACAAACCACTTGCATTTATATGAATCCTTGACACTTATACAGAGGTATTTTGGGAATCTAAAGCAAAGCCATAGTAGAGAAGACTAGATTGATTAAGTTTGTGCAGTAGCAGAGCTTATTTTTTTGGTGATCACGAAGATCCCCATATGAAATGTCGCATGAGGTAGGGCCGAAGTCCCTTAGTCAAGCCATGGAAGAGAATGAGCAGGAAAATTTTTTTGCGATGTATAGGGTCAAGCCTTGTACTTATAATAAATATTAGGAAACCTTATATTTTTGCAGATAAAGCCCTAGCTGTGAAGACCTTCCAATGGCAAGGCCAATTTTCCCTTTACATGATTAGTCACAAGGGTGTTGACCTGGCTTGGAAGGAATACCTTGGAAGAATGGTTATAGGGAAAAAATAGAGTAATCAAGATCACAATAGTCGTGACACACTGGAAACCACTCAGCCCTGGCCATTATACTATTGGTTGAGGATGGACCCACCTAATAGGTCATTCCATTAGGTTCACCCTAGAGAGGTCACATGAGGTGTAGGTAGAAGGGAGCATGGTGATTGATGTGGGATGAAGTGGGAGTGTTTGCGATGGAAATATGAAGTTGGTTGTGGAATACCAATGGTGAAGAGGCCATACGACCCCACCATCAACATAAAACCAATAAGTGAAACCTAGCAGCAAGTAAAGGGGGGTTTCGGTAGTATTCTAGAAGGGAACAAATAGGATGACGTTAGCCAAATCCATGGTCGTACATGCAAGACCGACAAAGCTCTCGTTGGTGGTGGGAGTACCCACATTCAGATTAGCTCAACGTTGTCTTCCTAGAAGAAAAAAGAGTCATTGCAAGAGCCGATGTGTTGAGATAATGTGAACCTATAATGACATTAATTGGCGAATAGTCTTGGGCCTTTGAGCAAGAGATAAGAGGGGCTTGTTGTCCATGTAAGCCTAGTGCGGAGAATTTAACGGGTAACTAAACACGTAGTGGAAACCATCAAGAGAGAATGTGCAGGGTGATGTGTCTAGTGGGACCCACCCGAAAGGCACTTTCTAATACGAAGAGTGGAGGACCTTTGGTTTTTGGTGGTAATATCAATCATCTATATATATATATATATATATATATATATATATATATATATATAATAAGTGTATATGTTTTTGTTTGTGTTTATACATGTATGGAACTATTAATGCAGAATTGAAAAAAAATAAAATAATGATAATTACCACATTTCTTTGAGGGTAAATGAGGGGTTAGGTGACATTACAGAGAGGTATCAGAGCAGCTAGGTTCAACTCTTAGACTGGATGGCCTTCTTCATGGGTAGGTGATGATTTTTAAATTTGACTAATTAACTCTTTAGGTGTTAAAAGTCGGTCTGAATTATTGATTGCTACTTTGTTGGTAAAATTGTGCTAGTGTGAACTGTTTGGTTGACAAAAACTCAGTGAGAGTTGGACCATCGCAATAAAGATGTTGTCACTGCTAATTATCATTATAAAATTGCAGGATTGAATGATTGATTCATATTATTTGTAAATGTGTTTGCATGCTAACATGGTTGTTTTATCATAGAAAAGACCCCATGGGAGAACCGTGAACGCAATCTCCCTATCGTGATTATGTGTTTATTTATTATTTTGAAATGTCCAACATTGTGTGTGGTTGAGAGCGCATTACAAGAATTGTAAACTAGAGAGGTTACAACAATAAGGACTGGAATGGTTGGTTGTAGTTCCTATTAATAAAAAAATGGAAGTCATGGGGTTAGAGCTAATGAAAAAGAGAGATCGGTTGGCTAAGGTGGATGGAATCTCTCCCCATGCTAGATGGGCACCTTGAGAATCCTGAGGGATGAGGTTACACTATTTAAGACTGACAATGAGAGGCTAGTAAGAGCCCATGAAAGGTAAGCATAGCTCAATGTAGTCCTCATGCATAGTCTCTCGGATTGGAAGAGACAAAGGCAATTTAAAATGAGGTTCACCTTTTGGGGATTGCTACTTCCCAAAAGATCCTCCATGTTGGTTATTTTTGGCCAACTGTCTTCCACGACTACATCATAGTGGTCAAACAATGTGAACACTAGTAGCAATATGCCCACAAAGCTAGAGAACCTGCAACTCCATTACACCATGTCATCATTACAGGTCCGTACTTCAAGTGGGCCATTGACTTCATAACTTGCAATCCACCATCCTGGAATAGCCATAAGTACATAGTATTTTTAGTCAACTACTTTACCAAGTGGGATGAAGCTATGTGCATATTTAATAACACTACCAATACTGCCGCTCGATTTTCCCTCAACCATGTCATTGCGGTGTTTGACATTCCCAAGGAACTTGTATCAAACCACAGAAACTTGTATCAAACCATGCAAACCATTTCAAGAATGAGATATTCCAACAATTATCTAAACTCCTTGAATTCTCCCATGATTTTTCTTCCCCATACTACCCCCAATCCAATGGACAGGTAGAATCTATAAACAAGGTCCTCAAGTCAATTTTATAGCTCATGGTGAATAAACACAAAATAAATTGGCATCAAATGCTTTTATCAACCTTGTGGGCATACCACACCTCAGTGAAAGAATCCATTGGCTTTATTGCTTTTCACCTACTTTACGACATTGAATCTATACTCCCTTTCGAGTGTGAGATCCCCACCATACGCATGTCCACTGAACTTCTCCTAGACACTTCACCATTAGAGAAAAGGCTTGTCCAGTTGGAACAATGATGAAAGTTGAAGGGAATCCATTTAGCACAACAAATCCCATAAAAATCAAACCAAAACCTCCTTTGATTGCCATGTCACCCCTCGCTCATTTAATAAGGGGGATCTAGTACTCTCGTCTGATGTTGCCAAGGAAGCATTAGGACCTAGAAAGTTTGAAAGCCTATGGAAAGGAACCTTTATTGTTAAGCATTTCCTTTTGAAAGGCACTTATATGTTAGTAGATCCCGATGGGACTTGTCTCAAAGTCCCCATCAATAGGCTCTATCTCTAAAAAATCCATTCATAACCATACATTTGGTCTTATGATGTACCTATGTACCATGATTTATCTTTGTGATCACCTCATCATTGATGTACTCTAAAATATACTATTATGATGTGTAGAAAATGGATCATCTGATAGCTTACCACCATGGGTTCATTAACGGTGCTTCTTGATGGTCACAAAATACTTCCCTGGCAAACTGGGCTATATATTTTCCTAATCAGATGATTCTCCATTAGAATGGAATCTATATTGGGTTAGCTACAAACAATAAATATGAATACAATGTTTTCATAGGCATTTTAATTAATGCTTTTTGGTTAGGTATTAGTTACCTACATGTGTTTCTTGATTCCTAGCTTTCCGTATCGCAGTTGAACAAAGCCTTCAATGTTCACGACTCTTGTATTTTTTGGAAATACTTGCATGTACAAAAATTAGCACATGGTTTTGTTCTTATCACATTTTCGCATATACCAAGATGTGAAAATCATGTTGTTGATCACATCGCTAATCATATCGTAGATTGGAAAGCGTTACATACAAGTCATCATCGTGACATATAAAGCACATAGAAATGAAACATCACGTCAATAAGGGAACATCATAAGAGCTGCAAAAAATGGTATATCGCATATATATCATAAAAAAAATATATTTTTTATGTACATTAGTTTGCCATTGCCAAAAAAATGAAGCATCCACCAAAAATAAGGAGAGCATCCTCATAATAGGTTGTATCCTTGGTACATGGAATTAAAATCGAAGGTTGGAGCTCATCACCGCCTGCAACACCTAATGGATCCCCTTTTGCCTCCCCCTACCCTGACCCCAAAATGAGTCACATTGTGGCTTATGTAACTACCACCCATGGGAGAACTAGGAAACACTGCCTCTCGAGTGTCATCATCCTCTTGATGACATCCTATCCTAACATATCCCATCCTTCCTTGACAACCCAAGAAAAAGGTCCAAAATATGGTGACACATGTCCAACTTCCTCTACTTGATAGCCGAGACATGGGGCCATAGTCTCTGGATCTCTACTTAGAGGCATGCCACCTCTCCTTTATCTTGAGAAGTGTCTATCTCCAACCATGCTTGCTATGCCACATGCTCCTCCATGACCCTCTCCCAAGCTCGCTGCTACCCAGATACAACACCCTCCTCTCAAGGTAGTCTCTGATCACCATTGCACTCACCAATGAGGACCCATATCTATAATATAGGCATATGTAATGTTAGTACCAAGTACATCATCAAAAGTAGATATATGAAATAATGCAAATGAATATGAATAAAACAAATGTACTCATGTACCTAAAGGTCCCGATGTGTTTCTTAGGGAAACCCCATGTCAGGGCGGCCCTTGAATTCCATTCTCATATACAAAAACTTGATAATGAGATAAGGTTTGGACATAAACCAACCCTTGGTGCTGTCTATTCAATATTGATAACCTCTCCTCCACCATTGTGGGGAATCAAGGGAACCCACTTCCTAATCTGTGGATCCCTCAGCAAAGTAGGATCCACACTTAAGATAGGACGTAGCATCACCACCCACTCATATAGGATTCTATAGAGAATGCTCCCATAATAGAAGCCACAAATCTTGCATCCCACCATCTGCTAAAACTACATCATCATCTTACGATGCATCAAGAAATGCAATCGAAGAACGTTCCTACTCATACTCGCTCCAACACCGCTAACTGTATGCCCATGACCTAGCATGGGGCTGTAGTACTGCAAATGTAGATAATCATTATCACCATTGCTTGTGTTTCCAAGTCCAAAATGGACTCTATTTTAATTCCACCTCCGTTAAAGGTATCGACTCCACAAAACTATGTAACCAATCCAAGACTATGGGCCCTCTACTCAGTACCTTTGTAGGAAGTACCTCCCCTCGAGGTAGTAGTCTAGTAATGAAGTATAATTCCACCTATGTAGTGAATGGAAGATGAATCCTTGAAATGTCAAACATTTGCCTCGGTGGCTACCACCTACCAATAAAAAAACATAGGAAGTCCTCTTGTGACCTCAAAAGGAGGTTTTGAAGGAGTTTCAATAACCCCTAGAAAATGAGTGTGGCCCTTGCCTATGCATCAACAATAATCATATCATAGATATCTTGCCCATATCTCTCTCACCATAGCACCATCTCGTAGGTGAGGCCCCAATGAGGTTGATAAGAGAAGAAAAACTAAAAAAATAGAGCCAAAAGATCAAATTTTAAATTTGAAACAGTCGTGCAAGCCTCACATCGATTCCATCAAGATGGCCCTTGCCTGCACATCATAACAACTGACTCACAGATATCTTTCCCATCTCTCTCTCACCATAACACCATCTTGTATGTGAGGCCCCAATGAGTTCGATAAGTGAAGAAAAAATCAAAAAATAATGCCAAAAGATCAAATTTTAAATTTGAAACATTTGTGCAAGCCTCACATTGTTTCCATCAATAGACACAAGGGAGGTCACACCTGTGTCTCATATAGTCATGACCTTTTCGTAACTATTAGCCCCTATCTCATTAGGCCCCCTCATTAGGGGTCAAACAACTTTATCCTTCACAGTTGCACCATGGTTGCGATTGTTTCTTCTCAACCACAATCTAATCGCAGTTGTAATTCCCTCACTTGCATGGCCTCACGTTATTTTCAATCAGTCACTGATGAGGGTTTGGGATTTTGTTCCTAAACTATTGCATACAAGCTACCTTGTATAACATAGTTACCATAGAACTATTGAATTAATAGAGGTTATTTTACGATGGCTAACTTGGCTATGATAGCTCAAAGAAAGGGTACTCTAGTTGACCGCAATAAAAGAAATGAATGTTAGGCTCCACACCAAGCTCCACATCTTCAAGAACAAATGAGGTGACAATTTGGGCCCCACAAACCTTATGTTCGCCATTGTTTCCATTCTTGCAGAGACCCATATGGGAGCTCACAAGCACCTTTCACGGAACTATCATTTGTGCTGCATTCAAGTAATATTCATCTACACTATGGTACACTCATTTCAATTCATAAAAAAATTTCATTTCTGGGCCCATTTCACATTCAAAGTACTCATAAGGTGCGCCTTTACATGTTTTTGGATACATCTTATTTAGTATTTCCAATATACATGTTTTAATATGAAGATTTTTTCACTTGGGGTATTGGCTTCAGAGTTGCAGGTTATTGGCAGCTTCCATAGTGAACTCACTCCCCTAGCACCAGTCGACACTTAAGGTATCATTCTTCACTCATCATGATAGGATTCCTCAGAAACTATGGATATCATAACATCATTTCTTTGAAATTAACCATAAGGTCCACCATCTTGGCCATGTTTTCTGTCACCCTCTATATACACACGGTAAACATTTACGTTGGTTAATAGAGGCTCACCCACATGGATACCCAATTTTTAGTCACTTGACACTCTTGGTGTCCATTATCACTTTCTTAGTCCTTGAAGCTAATCCATTTGCATGCCTTGAATATCAACCTAATCTCTCTCTTTTTCTATATATACCTTAGCTCTCTTTTCCTATATCCCTCCTATACTATCAACTCTCATTATAATGCCTTTGACCCATCATGTTACAACATCTTTCTCAACTCCATATGGATTTTCTAGAATCATTGCTTAGGTAGTTGGCACTTCTTTTCCATCAACATTGACACCCATCTTCTAGAATTGAAGCAGTACCTTGATTTCTCCCCACCATTTTCGGTCAGTCTCGAGTGACATAGCGGGAACCATTATTTTCCACTAATTTAATTAGTCTCTGTTAACACCCAAGAAATGATCACCTAGCCATTTCTTACTCGATTGATCAAAATACACCATGTAGGATAGGTTTTACCATGGTAAACCCACTTTCACCATAGGAAATAATTTGATAAACCTTTTTTCCTAAATTATTTCTCATTAAAATCAAAGAACCACATGAGAATAATTAAATAAACCATTATTTATTTAATATTATCTAGAAATAATTATTTCTCATCACTTTTGACTCAATCACCTTGGAATATTTAAATAAATCATTATTTATTTATTATTCCTATTTGTTCCATATTTTCCTTTTTGAGATGATTTTTAAGTCATTATTTAATAATTATTTCAAATTCATGTTATCCTTAATTCTCATATTGATTAATAAATCATTTTTATTTGTTAATTACTTCAACCACTTTCTAGATAAAGATATTTGACCATTTTGAATATCTTTTCCCTCTCAAAAACTATGGTAAAGTATTCAAAATAGCTAGATTTTGATTTAGTCAATAATATTATATTATTCTCTAATTATTAATTTGGCTCAATACTTTGTTACAAATAGAGGGTTTTCCATTCATTCTTCACAGTGACTATTTTCATCGTCAACATTATCATCTCATAGAATTTGAGTTCCCACTTGAGTTCAAACCCCCTTTTTGTTTACTGCACATTACAAATTGAGAGAGTGAAGCACATTGTTGAACCACAAGGACAAGAAAAGGACCCATCCCACAGAGGGGAAAATATAAACCCATTTTGTAAATTATCTTTACCATGTGTATTCATTAATAAAATTATTATTTATTCAAGCCCTCCATTGGCTTATTACACTTTAACTTTCTCTTATTATATGTTTCTATTTGCATGATCTTTTTTGTTGCATGGTTTTCTCTCATGTTCTATTTTAGATCTGAAGCATAGAAGCAACCATGTTTTGTTGTTAGGGTTATAAGTCACCTATAACTTAAGGTATTTTTGCTCACTTGTAGAAAAAAATTCACCAACAGTCTCCCCGACGTTCGACATTAGCATACGTTTTCATGTCAGGGGTGTATTGTACTTTTTGATCATTGCAACTCTCTCATTTAGTTAAAGACACATGTACATAATTGCACCTTTTTTAGTATTTATTTGTATCTGATGCATAAGGGCAACTAATTCATCATATTTGTAATATATGCCTCTGAGGGTGAAAGCATTTATCTTCCACAACCAACAACACATCAACCACTTCAATTCTAACTTCACATGATCTTTTTTTTATTGAATTGAGGCTTCTGTGATCCATAATAGTTGTAAGAATAACTTCGGCGTAAATCACATGAAGAAAGACTTTTGTTGACGCGTTTTCGAACCAACTAGTTTGGTTGATCTTTCTTGTATGCTCATAATATTTTGGTCGCAGTAATCATAATGAGCATGGGATATGTTGGCCTCATATAGACACTTTTTCATCATTATTTCTTCAAAGCATGGTTTTCCTTTTGTTCTTAGTCAAGGTTTTTCCTTAATCATCTCCACAACATGTTATTCTCTCTCAAGAAGTAAGACTCGTCGTCAGAATAATAAAATGTGATGTATTTCGACTATACACTTGCTCATAACCAAATACATCACAGGGGAATTGTTATTGTGATAAAATGGCACACTCATTTGTACACAACAAAAGATACTCAAAGTTAATGAGCAGTATGTACTAGGAAAACATTTTTAGCTGGAAACATTATGGAAGGAAAAAATCAAAATACTTTCCTAAGGTTGACTTTAAAAATCAACCCGCATAGGTGATCCATAAATAGAAATTTTCTACATCATGACTTTTCCTTCGATAGATACGAGGGTCTCTAGAAGCACCATGAGCATCTTAGGATTTGAACTTTCTTGAAAAACACTCAATCCGTTGACATGTTGGGCTCACAATTTGAGCCTTGAGTCCTGAAAATCATTAATGAAAAGAGGATGGTAGCTGTCATCTCATTTATGAGGAAAACAACCTCATTGATGAGCCAAAAAATGAAAGGAGTGTTAAAAATTTATATAAATGCAAGATAACAAAGAGCAAAAAAGGAAGAAGTGCATTTTTATACTACCAAGATTGATCCAAAGAAATATAGCATACCATTGTGAGGATAATTCCCCCATTGTAGATATTTTTCTTTGCTTCTTCGTGAGAGCAAGAGAGTGCACAAGAGATTAACAAGGGGAAATTATTATTGAGATCTATTGAGCACCATTTCTCAATCAACTCTCTTCAAGTGCCTTTGATATTCATTTGTAACTCTTCCACTATTGGCAGTCAATAAAGAGGGTCCTTTTCCTACTCTGTTGATTTGTTTTCCTTCATTGGATTTTTTTTAGTTTTTTAGTTTAGTTTGTTTTAATTTTTGTTTATGCATTGTTTCCATTCAATTCAATGCTCATTGTTTGTATATTTATTGTAGGAATAAATCAACTGCAAGGAAGGTGGATTTCAGACTCTTATACAACCAAATACACCATAAAATGATGTTACTAAAGAGGTAAATCTATGTTACATAGAAATGGAATTATCTTGTCAGACCAGGCAGTAACTCCTCAACCAAAATTGATTCATATATCTCATTCCTTCAGGTAGGTCTTCATTATATACATGAGGGAGAGACTGTTCACTTCATCTCCGGATGACTATTCACATTACTTATTTATTTATTTACATTATATTCACCCAATCCTGATGATTAGGTGTCAACATTCCCCCCCTTAATTTGAAGGGATGTTGGTGAGTCCAAGCATCATTCTGAATCGTTCAAGTTTTTCTCTTCCAAGCGCTTTGGTGAAGATGTCTGCAATTTTCTCATTAGTGGAAAAATGACGGAGATGGATTGTTTTGGCCTCAACATGATGTTGAATCAGATGATATTTAGTATTAATGTGCTTTGTTTGATCATGGAACTTTGGGTTCTCGGCCAAATTTAAGGCATATGTATTGTTAATCATGAGTGGACTTGATTGTACTTGTTTTACCTGTAAATCTTCAAGAATTTTCCTGAGCCACACAATTTCTTTTGTTGCTTCAGCTGTTGCCACGTATTTTTCTTTTGTTGTGGAATCTGCTGGAACTGATTATTTGCGTGATCTCCACGAGACAGATCCTGATCCAAGGCTCATAACATATCCTGAAGTAGATACCCCAATTTCTTTGTCTCCATCGAAGTCTAAATCAGAGTATCCAATCACGTTGAAGTCGTCTACCTGTGTATACTTGATTCCAAAGTCTTGAGTTCCCTTCAAGTACCTTAGAACTCTTTTTGCAGCAAACCAATGTCCCTCACAAGGCTTTTGCGTAAACCTCGAGACGATTCCAACAACAAACGAAATGTCTGGTTTGGTAGTAGTTAGGTAGTTGAGACTTCCTACAAGCTGTCTATACTTTGTTGCATCCTCAAATTCTTTTCCTTCAATAGATGTGAGCTTTAAATTTTGTTCCATTGGAGTAGTAAGAGGATTGCATTCTGTCATGCCAAATCTGTTCAATAGATCTCTAATGTATTTTTTTTGAGAAAGAAATATGGACTTTGGATGTTGGGTTACTTCAATACCAAGATAGTAGTGAACATAGCCAAAATCAGTCATTTCAAAACTTTTCCCCAATTCCTTCTTTATGGATGTAATGTAGCTTTCATTGTTCCCTATCATCAAAAGATCATTTACATATACCACAAGATATACAACTCTTTTGACAACTTTCTTGACAAATAAAGTTGCATCATCAAGATCATAGTCTTTGAAATTGAGTTTCAGAAGATGCTCAGTTAGTTTTTCATACCAGGCTCACGATGCTTGTTTGAGGCCATACAAGGACTTCACAAGTTTGAATACTTTATGTTCATGTCATTTCACAGCAAATCCCTCAGGCTGGGACATAAAAGCATTCTCTTTTAGATCTCCATTCAAGAAGGCAGTTTTTACATCCATTTGATGTACTTTCCAACCGTTCTGAGTTGCTAGGGCAAAGAATGTCTGGATGGTAGCCCATTTTGCTGTGGGGGCAAAAGTCTCCTCATAATCGACCCCTTCCTTCTATGCAAAACCTTTTGCCACAAGCCTAGCTTTATGCTCGTCAAGTGAGCCATTAGCTTTATACTTGCTCTTGTAGACCCACTTGCAACCAATTGGTTGTGTTCCTAATGGAGGATCAACCAGCTTCCAAGTGCCATCCTTTATGAGGGCATCATACTTCTTTTGCATCATTTCTTTCCATTCATCATGAGAAGCAGCTTCTTTGAAGGAAGTTGGTTCAAAATCTATAGACAAGTTCAATTCACAATCATAAGAAACATCCATATCAACAAGTGAATTCGAGTCATCTACATCACCTCCATTTTGCCGGTTTGAATTTCTAGTTCTTGTCTTTCCAACCTCATCAGGATGAACACTTTCAAGTGTCTTTGTTAGCCACTTTGGGGTCCTTTCTCAGACGGTCTAGGCTGCTCCGTTGATTGAGTTGGGACTGAATCAAGATTGAGTCTCCCAATTCTATCAATCACATCACTTAAAGCATCATCCGTTATTGGAATTTCATGCGGGGGAGAGCATTCTTCAGAAGAAGATTCCACATGTTGATCTAGTATAGGAATCCCCCCCTTCAAGATGTGGAATCTGATTATCAAATTCTTGAAATGATTTTGCTTTTGCGAATTTATCCAAGCGATCAAGTTTTCGCTCAACAACATTGTCAGTTTTGGATGATTCAAGAAAAATTACATCTCTAGATGCAACAAACTTTTTATTTACTTCATCATAGAGACAATATGCTTTGGAGGTGTTTGAATACCCTAGGAAGATACACTTATGACTTCTTGCACCAAGTTTGTTTCTATGTACCTTTGGTATAAAGGCATAACAGCTGGAACCAAAGACCCTGAGGTTCTTTACCGAAGGAACATGTCCATACCAAATTTCATATGGAGTCTTGTTTCTAATAGCATTAGATGGACATCTATTCTTTATATATGCAGCACATAGAATATCATTAGCCCAAAACATTATCTTTACATTTTTGAAGAAGAGCATGGATCGTACCATATTTAATATTCTCCTATTCATTATTTCAGCTACACCATTCTGTTGGGGATTATAAGGCACAATTGTTTGATGTTTGATCCCATGTTGGTGAAGATAGTTTTCAAATTCATTTGATGTGTACTCTTTTCCATTATTAGTGCAAATAGACCCAATATGAGATTGTGCATCATTTTCAATCCATTTATGAAAGTTCTTGAATGTTTGAAAAGCATCAGATTTTTTCTTAAATAAATAAACCCAACACATTCTGGTGTAGTCATCAATAAATGTCATCATATATTTATTTCCATTTGTAGAAGGAACAGGCATTGGAACACATAAATCTAAATGAATGAGTTCAATTTTTCTATGTGCTCTTGAATGTGAACCATGAAAAGACGGTTTGCTATGCTTTCCTAGAATGCAAGCATCACATTGCTTAAGTTTCCTAGGAATTGTAGGCAAACCAGCAACACCATTTTCTTCAACAAGCAGAGGTTGTCATAGTTCAAATGTCCACATCTAGCATGCCATAATAAACTTGATGGAAAACTACCTTCTTCATGATGAGAATTGTATGAGAAATGTTGTGCACGAGCAGAGGTTCCTTGCAGCTTGAGAAGCCTTTCTTCTTCTATTCCCCTCATGGCAAGTGAGTGGTCAGATGCTTTTCTCACCTCAAGCTTTCCATCAAACATATGAATGGAGTGACCTTGCTAGCAGATGTGAACCAAGGACATCAAGTTTCTCTTTAGTTGTGGAAGATATAGAACATGGTGTAGAGGAAAGTCTAGAAGACCAGGCAATTTAAGCCTGATTGTGCCAAGCCCTGATGGCTTGATTTTTGATTGGTCTGCAAAGTATACTACTCCATCAACATTATCAGTAAATTCTTCAAAAAATTCTTTTCTATGAGTCATGTGGCAAGTTTCTCTTGAGTCAAGCAACCAATCATTTTTCCAAGAAGCAAGTGAAGCATTAAATAAATCTTCATTTACTCCAATATTACATTGTGCCACAACATAGTGATCGGTTTCAAGTGCTTTACCTTTTTCTGTATCATTAGTTTTACCTTTATGTTGGTTTCTTTGCTAAATTTTTTCCCATGGTAACTTGCACGTAGAGGCTTCATGTGATCCATTTCTTTTGCAGCACATGCAGTGCAAATCTTCCTTTTCTCCTTGAGAGTCTCTGCCCCCCCTGCCTCTAAAATATCTTCCTCTTCCTCTTTGACCACCTCTTCCTTTGGAAGAATATTTAGCAGGATTATTTTCTTTATGAGAAAGGCACACAACCTCTTCAGAAGATTCAGGGGCTGTCTTCTTTCCAAAAGCTTTCTCTCTTTCAGGAAACTTTTCCACAAGAGAGTCAAAGGTGATATCTTTGAGATTACCATTTGCTTGCAATGACTCAAGATAATTAAAGTAGGATAAAGTTCCTTGAGAAAAGTGATAAGAGGAATATCCAATTCAACTTTAGTGGATTTAATATCATGCATTATAGAATTTACTTCAGATGCAATAGCAAGAGGATCATTATTTTGTATTTCAAGAGTGAAGATTTTAATCATGAGTTGAACAACTTCAAGTGCAGAATGTGAGTCATAGAGTTCTTTCAGCTTTTGTAAGGCTTCAAAAGAAGTTGAAAATCGTGAAATATGGTGACTCACCTCTTCATTTACAAATGTTGCAATTAATGTATAAGCCTTGCTGTTGTTGTTTTCCCAAATGACGAGCTGTTTGTCTGATGTAGGCTATTCTGGCTCTGTGTCTCCGTCTCCAACATGCACTCCTTTCCACAACTCATTGAAAATGCGCTTGTGTTTTATCATCTAGGACCACTAAGGATAGTTCTCATTGCCAGTGAAAACTATTCCCACAATAGGTATGATTGAATGCATACTATAAAAAATACTTCTGTTGGTAGAAAAATACTTCTAGTTGTAATTTTAAAAAATTACAATTCAAAGGGGTTCTCTCCATATAGGGATTTGTACTCTCTTTGTCTTTAATGAAAATATAAAACATTTTCCAAAGAAATATTCAGATCAGCTATGCACTCTCAAAAAAATTTCAAATCTCTTCCTCATCATTGTTTTTGCAAGTTATAACAAATAGTAATCAGCGCCAAAGTATGGAAAAAATTGCTTCATAATATGCCAATTCTCTCTATCTGATACTAGAGTAGCATTCTTCAAAATAGTTCAATGCAGTCAACATACCAAAAATGGCTCAATACAATGTCATGAACATT
The DNA here is from genome assembly GCA_031772625.1 of Pinus tabuliformis. NCBI lineage: Eukaryota > Viridiplantae > Streptophyta > Pinopsida > Pinales > Pinaceae > Pinus > Pinus tabuliformis. Next base: position 1,233,762,238 of record CM062804.1, on the reverse strand, counting down.
GTACAAAAATGGTTGAATATAATGTCATGAATAGTGTACAAAAATGGCTCAATATAATGCCAAAAACTTCAATCGTATACCACGCAGCATGAATGTCAATGTACCAAAAACAGTTCAATGCATGCCATGTATATTCAACGCATGGCTCAACTCACATGCGCATCAACTCACATAGGCATTTAACATATTAACATGCCATGAACAACGTTCAACGTTACCAACGTTATATGCCAAGAACAACCTTAATACAACTGCGTTAATACAATATTAAAACAGCATTAATACAATGGTAAAATAGCGTTCAATGTATGGCATTAACTTCAACGTTTGCCCTTCATAAACCAGTGAACACCACGCTTGTATACTAGCGTATGGCCAAAAAACTTCAACGCATAGCCAAAAACTTCAACAGATTGCCAAAGAAACTTCAACGCATAGCCATACCAGCGTAAATACCATGATTGCAAGTCGTCGAGCTGATCTCTAAATCTTCAGAAATTTTTTCGGGATACCTCGTGCAGATAGAGGCTTTGATTCACGCACCATTCATGCAGTGAACATGGTCATGGAGTCGATTCATGCACCAACAACATTTCATTGCTCCTCCGCATAGCTACTCGGACCATTCAATGTAGCAGCACGGCCTCAAGGGCATTCAACTCGGCAATTTAGAGGATTTTCAGGTCTGAGGCTATCAAGTCAGAGAATTCAGAGTTAATTATGGCAGACAGAGCACACAGGGGCAGTGGACAGAGAGTAGTAGGCAGAAGGGAGTTACACCTATTTTGGGAGCTGGCTTTGATACCATGTTAGACCAGGCAGTAACTCCTCAACAAAAATTGATTCGTATATCTCATTCCTTCAAGTAGGTCATCATTATATACATGTGGGAGAGACTGTTCACTTCATCTCCCAATGACTGTTCATATTACTTATTTATTTATTTACATTATATTCACCCAATCCTGATGACTAGGTGTCAACATATCTCCCCAAGAAGATATAGTAAAAACAAAGAAAATGTGTAGAGGAGGGAAGCAGAAGATACCTATAATATTCATGGCAAACCACAAGAAAGAAATAACTATGTCCATTTTCCTCACCATAACTTGATTAAAAGGATAATAAGAGTGATAATGTGATCGATAATCCTATAAAGAGAAGGGTGAAGTGAAAACCATTTAAACTTTAAGGTTTGGGAATTAAAGGATAATGTACAATGGAAAATACCTGAGTGGCAGAATCCTATGTAAAATCATTGGACTCCAACAAATATTAGAAGAAATAACTCAAAAAAATGAATAGAAACCTTGGAAAGGGATCCCACTAGTGGATGAGATGTTAAGCTTGAACAACCTGCAAAGGAAAAACATCAGAAAATATTATAATGCCACAATGGTGGTCAATAAAGAAGTGAATTATACCGTATCTAAATTAAAAATGAGTGACAATATGTTAACTTTGAATCTCATTGCAAGAATCCATGTGGATGAGTAATTGTCGGAACATAAAAATAAAAAGAGGTCACACATTTCTAAGAGCCAAAAGGAACACATGTACAAGAGCTAAAACCTCCTCCAGCCCTTTAGAGAGAAAAAACCTAACAATGTTAGAAATATCAACAAATGAAGATGAATAGAGGAAATTAGGAAAAGCAACCCTAGTCCTATGATCATCGATTAACCATGACCATTGTATTGCCTCAAGACATCATCACTGCAAAACATGAATGACATGTGAACGAGGTGAGTTGGCCCATGCTTAATTTTCCAAGTTCTAGAACTTGCATGGTTTTTGAGACCCAAATATAGTCTCCCTGTGAGCATACATAGGTGTATAATGTTAAAAGAAATATGTAACTTATTTCTCAGTATTTACTTCCACCATATATCAAAATGGGTCCACATGGATATCAATCCCTTTTCTATAATAAAACAACGGGTGAAATTACCTTGGTTAGAATAAAGGGGCGGGTGGCCGGGGTGGGGGGTACATGTAATAATCCTTACAGTAGGATTAAAGGGGGAGGAACCCCATGGTAAATCATGTATATAAGATACAATACATATAAAATAAATCCTAGTTCAAAATGTTGAGGACATAATGAAATGTATGGCAAACCTTATCATAAGCCAACATGTAGAGTTAGGAATTTTGGTGAGCCAAAGGTCCCCATAGTAGACTAAGGGGCATTTCGTGTTAACATGTCTCAAAATCAACTCATAGATATGGAATAAATTTGAATAAGATAAAAAGGGTGGGACTCTAAGTGCTTGTAAGAGACTCAGACTTAATTGCAAAGAGGTTAAGTGTAACCATTTCATTCATGAATTCAAAGGATAAATTTGGTTAGTGTTAAAATTATATCCCAAAGATATGACTCATGATGATGGCGAATTACATTGGAACTGTAATTATGCCAACATAAAAAAAAATAGTGTATGTTTGAGGTACATTACAATACCCTTGCCAAGATAAGAGGTTTAAGGTGAAATTCCATTTCTATGGAGACTATATTTCCTTAGGGTTTCCTAAGTGGCCATTTTTTCCCCAAAAAATACTTACCTATTGTTTATGTTTCCATGTATAGAACCCAATCCTAAAGGAACATAGTAGACCCTCCATTGGTCTCTTCTTCAACTTGGGTAGGATGCTCTTTTGCTTCTTAGGTTGAGCCATCAGATAAGGATTTTTGTTCCACAAGTTGATTAATAACTAGTGTCATTAGGTTGACCTATTATGAATATATTTTCTCTAATTGATTAGCCTAATGGTATGAACAAAAATTGTCCATACTGAAGTCATGAAAGTTCATATCTATATTCGAGCTATCAATATGATTGGATTGATTATTATTCTTTTTTGGAATGGGAAGAAAGGAGTATACCCACATGAGATTTATATTGATTTTTTTTATCTTTTTTAATTAATATTGGAGCTTCTTGACAAGTTTAAGCACACTCTCTAGATTGGTGGATTATTTTTCAACTAGCTTATTCAGGATGAGAGGTTTTTTCCTGGTTGGCCTTAGATTTTTCTTTAAGAATATTTCTAGTGAGAGAAAACACATCATTTTAAACTTTAATACCCTTATCATATTTTAGGGATTTGTCACTCTTGTTTGTCATTTTGATGAACACTACTATGGAGCGATGTAAGGTTGAGGTGTAATATACAATAGCCTAAGGATAGATAGGGTGATAGTTAGTAGGGATATTATTTAACAATGTTTTGAATCCCTAATTGAAGTCTATGAAATTATCTTTATTGTACATTTTAATGAAAATCACCTCTTATAAAAGAGAAATGATTGATTTTTCTTTACCAAATTTGTTGAGGAAAATCCTTTCAAAGGCATCCTAGTCAATTATGGTATTAGTAGGAAAATTATAGTACCATTCCAATGTTATATTCTCAAAGGTGTATGGGAAGAGTTAATAAACCACATACTCATGTTGTACATTCATCATCCATGAAGCAAAATAAATGTTTTTGTTGTTATCTTTTCATGAGACAAACTTTTCAGGATCAAATTTTAAAATTAATGCTTATGACTACCTAGGAAGATCATGCATGATACATATAGGGTTTAAGGATGCCTGCAACATACTTCGTTCTTGAGGTTGTATTGACATTATAATTGGTATTCCTTCCTAATGGATATCTTTAAATTTTGAGGAGTTGGGATGTTGAATGTGACTAACTTGACTATTTGTATTGAATGGTGCATGAGGGGATGAGGAGAGCTAAATACGTTTCGACTGATCTGACTAAAAGTAATAGGTATTCAACGGAATGTTAAATTAAATCCTCAATTGAATCAAGAAGGATACGTTGTTTGGTTATTAATCTTCTCATTTCCTCCTTTTTTGGGAGATGACGAGTATAGGGATCCTATCAATTTTTTTAGCATAATCTGAGTCAATATATGTCGAAGGCTTTTATTTTCTTCTTAAACACAATATATATCCACTTAACATAATTTATCAACTAGGGTAAGTCATTTATTTCAAGATTATTTCACATAGTATTTGCAGGTAGAAATCATTTACTGACATTAATTACTTACTAACATTTATCTCCTATTACACCTTCCATAGCAAGAACATAAACCTCAATTAAATCCCAACTATTCCTATAAATTGTTTCACAGTAGTAGGAATTAGAAACATACTTCATTCAATATGGAATTGAAAGATTGTTGTTGGAAGCTTCACTTCCATTAAAAGGGAAAACACTCTGCACTTAGTTGAGGGAATGTAAATCACTCTTTACAGGAAAGAAACAATATTCCCTCACTCTTTTGTAGAAATCAAATAAGTCACATAAAAAACCAAATTCTCACTTGGTTAAATAAAGTATTTCAACACCTCAGTTAATCAAAAATCATTTGCAAAATTTAGGTAACATAACCAAGAGAGGAAAGAAATATGTTACTATTTTAACTACATCAATAATATCAGGCTATAAATAATACATGATATCGTAACTAAAATGTATTAACTACCTATAACATCACTACTTAGCATAAAAATGTAATGGTAATCAGTAAAAAGATTTGGGTAAAAATAATCATTAATTTGTAGCAACAACTAAGTAAGCTCTCTATATTAATAGCTTAAGTAAACACTTCCAAAAAAAATCATCAAATATTTAGTAGTAAGAGTGAGATAGCATAACAAAATCTCGATATGTTGGAGAAAAACCAAATAGGAATCTTGGAGTAATAAAATCATGAAAACTTGGAGTAATAACATTCTAAATATGGCAGAGTAATAAGAACCTGTTAGCCATGAGTAACAACATCCTAGAGATGATGGAGTAATAACATCCTAGGCTTTCTAGAGAATATTGTAAACATTTCCTCAATATATTATCAATAATAACACGTAAAAACATATTCTCCTTCCAAATGTAGGCAAAAATTAGTGGGTGGAGTGACATAAATATTTGGCATACCTAAATCAAAATATGGGATATTAGATATAAAATATATGGCTATTAAGGATGAAAAAGGGGAAAATATGAGGAAAAAATGTGATAAACATAAGCTAATTTTGGAACCTAACATTTCTCCCTAGTTGAAGTAATTGGATGCCCCCATGTAGACCACCAATCAATTCGACTCTTCCTTGGAGTGGGAATTTTGTAGATGAAGTTCACTTAGATCATAGGAAATGATAGTATCAACCATAATAACTATTAATAATAGAAAAAATTATCTCCAACCACCAAAGTTTTGTATGTCTTTGGTTGATCTTATAATAATACTGATATTTTTCCACATGGAGCCATATGAAAGGAAACCGTAGTTTGATTCCAAGCCAATTAGGTCCACATCTCTTGATAAAATTAATATACATTGGCACTCTTGAGAGAGTTTCAATAAAATCAGGATAAAAATATGGATCTCTCTTATTTAGCCCCTCATCAGAGCTCTCCCATATGAGTCTACTTCCCTCCAAATAATCATGTTTTTGTAGATCAATATCTCAAGAGAAGATATCTAGGACTTTGTACCAAACAATCTCTACAATAGTAGCTCACTCTATAGATCTAAGAAAATCTTCATAAGTCTTAGCTACCACAAAAATAGGGGTTTCTTCTCCTCTCTTCCACAACCTCTTCTAGTCTTGATTTGATGTTATAATGCCATGGTCCAATTTTCATTTTACCTAGTCATTGAAAAATGAGGTAAAAAATTGTAGTTAAATGTGTCCAACATATGGTGATAGGTTAAAATTCCTCTCTTTGAACTAGGCAAACCCGTGTATACATAATTCACATAGTAAAAGATGTTCCAGAATATTAATCTGAGAAAATCTGTCTGAAAGGATCATAATGGTAGTTAGCTCGTAAGGTCTATTCTCTTTTATTATTGTCAGCTGAAAAATAACATACTGCTCAAGAAGAAATAGGTGGTCAGATAGAGAAGGCCCTCTGTAGCTCAACAACGCATGTGAAAGGTCATAGAATTGGACCTTTTCCTACTACAACACCTAGATTTCATCCTTAAGCTCCTTAAATTGTTGTTTTTCCTTCTCTCTTCTTTGAGCTCTTCCCAAATTAGCCTTCAGATTGTAACTTCTTCATCCCAAGTCTACCTGAGATAATAAATAATTATTTTATGCTCATTCATGGGAATTATGTAAAATTGCAATGATAGGGTCATCTACTTCTATTCTTGTTTCTTCGTGACCAAAGAATCAATTTCAGAGGTGCCTATCTATGTTGTTGTTAGTTGATTAGAAGAGACATCATCATCATATTTTTGTAAATATACAAATATCTCTTCCTCCACTACAGGGTGAACCACCTCAACTATTAGTTATTGTGTGTTAGGTGTGTTTCGTATCCTCTTCTACAAAAAAAAATTCTTCTATTATTGGTTATTGTGTATCAATTGCATCATCAACATGTTCTTGCATGTCAACCACAATTTGTCCTTACTTAGGTTTAACTACTTTAGCTGCTATTTATTTTGTGTTAGCAACATCATTAGTAGGTTCCACCATGATCTAATATTATGCATGGCATGCCACCTTTGATCCTATTAATCTGCATCTCAGTTTCAACAAATCCACTTGCAATTTTATTCTCTTCCTGAGTTCCATTGGTTTTTTTGTGTTAATGGCATCCCATTCATATGTGTGTACTCCAACGAAGACAAGTTATGATTTTATTGTCTCCTCTTACACATATCCTGCCTCACCAAGAAGCATTCCACAATATGCACATTACTTATTTCTAGACTACTTCATTTTCTACTTCTCGATTTTATGAGAGGAGGATGGTGTATCTGGCATTTGTGCCACCTCAATGAGGGCTCCTAATTGTGAGGGTCTCTCAACTTAGTATTTCTTCTTCAAGTTTGCAAGTTTCTTCTTAAGTCTATAAATTTATTCTTTTAAATGTTTATCTTTAGATGGAGGGCCGCTTTTCGATTTACCATATGGAGAGTTATCAACATTTTTCTTTTTATGCTTCTTCTTCTCAGTAGTAGCGCATTCCACCAGATCCTTGGAAATAGATATGGGTTCATATGGTTTAGGATCTATCACTATTATATAATATATGGTCAGTCTTCTAAAACAATAACTAGCTATAAGCTCTTTTAATTATCACTTTTTTCTCTTCCTCTGTTATGGTGGCTTTACCTCGTAAATCGAGTAAGTATCAACTTCCAATATCTTTGATTTTTCACTGGTTACCTCTACTAATCCATAAGCATCTAGGAATTCAACAAGTGAGTTGGAATGAATATCCTTTGTCTCTGTATCATCTCTTCCACTCACTCTAGTCATCTCTAGTCCAATTTATTCTATCACTTTTTCTCCATAACCCTTTGAATCATCCATAACACTTTCCTATGCGAAACATGTCATATTAGTCACAAATTTTGACCAAATTTTCCCTTATTGTTCTAGTGCAACAACAACCAATATCTTTATCAACATGTGGTTTTTCACACAACACTGAGGATGATTCACTTTTTGAACTACACTAGTCATATATCTTAGGGACTCTGGTAGGAAATGTGGAAGGTTTACTAATTTCCCATCGTAGAGTTGAGCTGGAAACATAAAATGATAATTAAAAAGTACTCAAAACCTACCTTTGTAGGTAATATATTTCTATACAAAATAAAAAAAATATCACCAAGGGGCTAGTAAGGAAGACCTTTCTACCCTTCTTCCCTTACTCCTTACATATTCATCCCCTTCTAAGAAATTAGCTTTCACTATAAGGATTGATGCTTTCTGATTTAACCATTTCATCCTTGTTTGTGGTAGACTAGTTTTAATACAACAAAATGACCTCCTCATCAACTCAAAGGGGAAAGATAGGATGACTGAAGAAAAGACCACAATTACAAGCCTTGATTCCACACTAACACTAGTTGCACACTGAAAACCTGCTTTATAAAGCTTGTTACCAAGCCTAAGAGTGTGTTAGTGACCCTACTAACTTAAGTTGTTAGGCAGGGGACAATGTTAGTGAAACTAGATGCAATTCCAAGGGTCAAAGAAACAAACTGACTCACAAATATCTAGATATTTGTTCCTAAAAACACCCAAGAAAAGTAAGAAAATATCTAAAATCAACCTATTTTTAGAAATTCTAATCTGAACAAAGGAGGCAAATGGGAAAGAGCTGAAAAGGAGGGCAAGTTCATTGCTTTTTCCCTAATGAACTCTATGAAGAACTTGGCAACCCTAACTCGATTACTACATAAGTAGAGTGAGGGTCATTGTGAAAGGGGTCAGAGCTTTTGAAAGGATAGCCTACTTAACTATTTAGAATTGTCTCATATCTAAAGAAGTTGGCAAGAAGGGAGAGAGAGAGAAGTGGAAGGGGCGAAGGAAGACTGATACAAGAGATGGTTGTAATCACTCTTCCGTTATTAATACAAAACTTCAGTTGCGTTCCCTACTTTATGGTGTCGATACTATCGTTCATTAAATTGTTTATTCGATTCTTGTAAGAATGAGTAGCTTAGTTGTATACAATTATATGTTCTTTATATATTCATATATTAGTTTTCAAGGTTGTATATTGTGATTCCGCTTGTCTTTCCTTTGTGCAAGAATTGATTTAGAGCCGACTTTGAGGGAGTTACACTTGGCTACATTGTGATCTCCAAACAAATCTAGAAGGAGACTTGAGGTAATCCTCTTTCCATACATTGTTAATTGGTATTTGTCCATGAACATGTATATAACTTGGTAAAATCTGCAGATAATCTTACAGTCTGTCGAAGGTCCCGGGAAGGCCTTTGAGGGTACTTTCATTCACCATACATTGTGCATTTTACCCCATAGCAAAATTTGTGACTCCGCTGGGGACTATACATCTAGTTCCTGGTTTACAAAGACTCTTCTCGGTTCTCTCCTCCTTCTAAGAGCTCCCTATACTTCTGTAATTGCTTTTTGACCCACCACATATCTTGTGGCATCTTGCTTACATACATTCATCTCAGAATCTAATCTTGAAAGCCCTCTTTTTGATTGATTTCCCACACTAACGTAGGTGAGCAGGCTACACAGAGCTTTATAAAGCACTGTGCCTATTCATAGGGAGCATTACTGGGCCTACTAACTCTCTGTAGCCATTATTACAGAGCATTAGTCTCCCAATACCTTGATTTTCAGCTGTGTCTGTGAGCCAAAAGGGATAGGAAATCTTCTCATGGGTTGAAATAAGATCCTTAATTGTATTTTGTCAGCAAAATAGGTGTCCTAGAAATTTGTTTTTAGGAAAATAGTTTATTTTTTCTCCCTTAAAAATATTTTTTCTAAAAGAAAGATTCACAATTTTTATTCATCCTTCTATTTAACTGGTTATAAGTTGCTTCATTTTGGTTTCAAGTAGTTGTTAGGAAACATTGGAAAAGAATCTTTTAGTTATGAATGTCTTGAATGACTAAAGTGTTGGAAATAATACTGAGAGGGGGGGTGAATCAGTATTATCAAGTTCTTTTAACAAATCTTCCTTATTTATACTTTGAATTATTTTTGCATATCAGTACCATAAAATAATGAGCATGAACAAGAAAAACAAATAGTCACACCAAAGAACACCAGATATAAGGTCGAAACCCAATGTGGGTGAAAACCGCCTGCTGCAATATGTCTCTATCTTCTTTCAAATTAGAAACTCCTTTTACAATGATTTTGTACTGGTGCAGTCCTTTACAGTACACAGGCTGCAACCTGCAGAGAGCTACAACTCTCTCTCGTTTTCCAGTCTCTCCTAAAAGGGAGCTACAACCCCCTACTTCTTTTCTTACAAGGACCACTTTTCATAAATTTTCAAACTGGATCCATAAGCATCAAATGATCATCAAGTACATGTAAATTACACAGTCAACTGCAGTAACCGGAACAACAATAACAGAACTAACCTAGAACACCTTATCAACAGAAAAATTCAGTCAACAGAATATTTTAAGACAGATACGCAATTTTTCTTTCTCTGGTTTGCGTTGCTACGCACTTCACCTTCTGCTTCCCTGCGTATACACACAGAGAGCCTTCTGCTGCACAACATACCCACGCACTGCTTCTTCAATCGCGTTGCGTACTGTTACTGTAGGTACGCACCCAGAGACACTATCACTCCGCGTAATGTTACTAAAGCCACGCACTCAAAGATACTATCGCGCCGCGTACTTTTACTGTGTGTACGCACCTGAACCTTTGTCGCACTGCGTACCCACGCAATTCTCCTTCTTCTGCTCTGCGTACCCACGCAGTACCCCTTCTTCTGCTCTGCATACCCACGCAGCTCTCCTGTTTCTGCTCTGCGTACCCACGCACCTGTACCGTTAATCACCTGCGTACTTCTGATTAGGGCCGAATTGGCAGTCCACCAGTGTGCCACAGTTAGTCAGATGCCCAGATCTGATCATGCGCTCGAGAGATCACCCTTCACAGATTCGCTTTCAACTTTATTTTCATATAGATCAAGCTTTTAAAACAATAACCCAATATTTCAGATCTCAAGATATTCAATTTTGCAAAAGATACTTAGCCAAGTGATCTCCTTTGCTTTATATAGGCAAGCTCCTCCTAAAATCATGGATCAATACCATAGATAACCAATACAAGGGGCCCAAAAACATGGGGCTCAATAATAATAATAATATAAAACAATACCACGGGCCAAAACCATAGAATCAAGAGCGGAGGGCTAAATACCACGGGCCAAACATAGGAAACCCCATGTGAACGCGCTTCTCTGCCTTGAAGTAAGTGAAACTGGGGGTACGCACCTCTTGAACGGGTGTCCTGCGTGTCTGGTCGCGGTCCCTTCACGGTGTACCTGCGTGTATGCATCTTCTGAACTGTTCTCCTGCGTACTTCTTAATTTTCAACATTTTGAGAGCCTGATCAGAGCATTGCCACGGGTGTTGCCATCAAGTACAACATCTGTAACATAGAGCCATACCAGAATCATAATGCCAACAATCTCCCCCTTTGGACTTGATGGCAACCTCAAAATCTTCAGCTTCATTCTCCCCCTTTGACATCAAGGGCAAAGGGTTATGCTCCCCCTAAGAACATGAACCATGAAAGAGATAGAGACATATTGCAGCTATATTTAGACCAGCATCCATGATCTCCTCCTGTACATCCTCCATAATGCCAACAATGCATTATATGCTCCCCCTGAACCTGTGCCATTTTATCTTCAATCAAACCGCAACCCAGCACATGTACGCATATACCCCAGATGAACCTTTCGTACAACCATCAATCAAAAGAGTTTCAGTAAGATGATGCATCAACAACCCCCAGCTTTTGCCTGAGGTATTCAAAAGTCTCCCTGGGCAATGGTTTGGTGAGTATATCAGCAACTTGTTCCTTAGAAGGAACATACTCCAACTTGACCTTCTGTTCAAGAACTTGTTCTCAGAGAAAATGATACTTGATTGGTATGTGCTTGGTTTTTGAATGGATGACTGGGTTCTTTGAGATGCTGATTGCATTTGTGTTATCACATAAGATGGAGATAGGTGGTGTACAAGTGATTTGAAAATCCTGCAAGGTCTGCATCATCCAAAGGAGTTGAGTGCAGCAAGATGCAGCAGCAACATATTCCGCTTCAGCTGTAGACAAGGCAATCGAACTATGTTTCTTGCTGAACCAAGATACTAATCTGGAACCCATAAAGAACGCACCACCACTTGTGCTCTTCCTGTCATCCACGCTTCCGGCCCAATCTGCATCTGTATAAGCATGAAGTGTGAGATCTGTATCTATAGGATACCATAAGCCATAATTTTGTGTCCCTTGAAGATATTTGAAAATTCTCTTCACTGCCTGAAGATGAGTCTCCTTTGGATTTGCCTGAAATCTTCCAACTATTCCTACTGCATGCATGATGTCCGATCGGGTACCTGTCAAATAAAGTAGACTTCCAATCATAGATTTGTAGGTTGGTTGATGTACTGTTGCAGATTCATCATTTGCACTGAGGCTACATCCTGTGACCATGGGTGTACATACTGGTTTTGCATCTTCCATGCCATATTTCTTCAAAATCTGTTTGAGATACTTGGTTTGAGACAAAAAGATTCCTCCTTCTTTTTGTTGGATTTGCAAACCAAGGAAATATGTCAGTTCTCCCAGAAAGGACATTTCAAATTCTTTCTGCATGACCAAGGCAAAGCTTTGACTCATAGTATCTTCATTGCTGCCAAAGATAATGTCATCTACATACAAAACAAGTATTAGCAATTTGTCATTTTCAACTTTTATATAAAGATTGCTATCCACTGATCCTTTTGAAAAACCTTGTTGATGAAGATATTTGTCCAAACGATAGTACCAAGCCCTTGGAGCTTGTTTGAGACCATAGAGAGCCTTTTTCAATATGCATACACGATTTGGATCATTTGCAAGAATAAACCCATCTGGCTGCTCAATGTATACTTCTTCTTCCAAGTCTCCATTCAGAAAGGCTGATTTCACGTCCATTTGAAATACTTTGAAGTTTTGAAAGCTTGAGAGAGCAAGGAACATTTGGATGGCCTCAAGTCTTGCAATAGGAGAAAAGGTTTCTTCAAAGTCTATTCCTTCTTGCTGCGCATACCCTTTACAAACAAGTCTGGCCTTGTTTCTAATTACTTCTCCATTTTCATTCAATTTATTTTTGAAGACCCATTTTGTTCCGATAACATTCTTATCCTTTGGTCTAGGGACCAGCTCCCAAGTGTTGTTCTTTTCGGTCTGCTCAAGTTCTTCATCCATTGCTTTCACCCAACATTCATCTTTGCATGCCTCTTTCACATTTTGTGGTTCAGTGGAGGAGAGTAATGCCAAATAGCTTGAAGCTTCTGCAACTGTTCTTCTTGTTTGTACACCTGCTTCTTTCTGCCCCACAATATGAGATTCTGGATGATTCTTTTGAACATATCTGGATGGGGTCTTCTCTTCTATTCTTGTCTGCTCCTCTGGTTCTTCTTGAGGTTCTTCTTCTTCATCACTCTGTCTTTGAGGGTAGCCTTCATCTTCTTCGATGTCTTCATGATGTACTTGCTTAGGAATGTATCCCTTCTCATAAAACACTACATCAATGCTGTCAACAATTCTGCCAAGTCTTTTATTGTAGCACTTGTATGCTTTGCTATGAGGAGAATGACCAAGAAGAATGCCTTCATCTGCTCTAGGTTCAAGTTTTCCAAGTTGCTCATCAATATTCTTAATATAACATTTGCTCCCAAAGATTTTGAAGTGCTTTACCGAAGGAGTCTCACCACACCAGAGCTCATGAGGGGTTTGAGTGCTGTTCACCCGGACATTTGTTTTGTTGAGAATAACAACCGCAGCATGTGCAGCTTCTCCCCAGAAAGTTGCAGGAGTTCCCGACTCATCAAGCATAGCACGAGCCATTTGTTGGACTGTTCTATTCATTCTTTCCACAACTCCATTTTGCTGAGGAGTTCTAGCTGTAGAGAATTCTCTTCTTATCCCATGTTCTTCACAGAAATCGAAAAATTAATTTGAGGTAAACTCCCCACCTCTGTCGGATCTGAGGCACTTAATTTTGTGTCCTGATTCATTTTCAACCAAAGCTTTGAAGGATTTGAATTTTTCGAATGCTTCATCTTTGTGCTTCATAAGTCCTAACCAAACAAACCTGGAGAAGTCGTCAATGAATAATATCAAGTATTCTTCTCCTCGAGGTGTCCTTTTCCTGAATGGACCACATTTATCTGTATGTACTAGCTCAAGAGGCATGCTAGCTAATCCTTCCTTCTCTAGAAAGTTAGTTCTGGTTTGCTTTCCAAACTGACATGATTTGCATATGGTGTTGTCTGGAATTTTGATATCTGGAAGATCGCGAACTGCCTGATATTTGCATGCTTTCCTTATTTGTGAAAAGCTTAGATGCCCCAACCTCTGATGCCACAACCAGTGTTCTTCATCCTTGCTCAGATAGCATTGTTGTTGTCCTTCTTCAAATATGTATAGATTATTTGGAGTTCTTTTACCTTTGATAACTGTTTTACCTGTATCAAGATCACGAACAAGACATCCATTTGATCTGAATATCACCTCGGTTCTTTGATCACACATCTGGCTGACACTTAGAAGATTATGTTTCAATCCATCAACATACAAAACATTTCCATCTTTGACCTTTTCGTTTAACTGAGCAGTGCCTTTTCCTTTTATAGTTGCAGGAGTATCATTTCCAAAAGAAACTTTCTTTCCTTTTTCTAGAGCAGAATATGATTCAAGTTTTTCTTTATCACCTGTCTTATGCTTCGAACATCCACTATCAATGTACCATAGATTTTCCTGTCCTTCTACATAAAAAGCTATCCCACATCTTTCTGTTTGTGGTTCCTTTATTCTCCATGTTTTGGTGCTTGAGGCTTGTTCCTTTGTCTGCTGAAACCTGCTCCTGCATTCAGAATCTTCATGACCAAAGTTATTGCAAATAGAACATTCAACTTCATTTTCAAGAAGCGAAAAGTTGTTATAGGTCCTTTTTGTAATCCCGGTCATACTTCTTTGTTTTTGAGCTTCTCTAGTCATGATCGTTTTATATGCAACACATTGAGCTGCTTTGTGACCAAAGTTATGGCAAGAAAAGCATTGTCCATTGAAGAAACTTCTGCGGTTATCAAATCTACTAGCCAAACGATTGTAATTTCTATTGTCATCCATTCTTGAACCAAATTGAGGAGATTTTACCTGTGGCTGGTTGTAGCTTTTGTTCACCCTTAAGACGGATTTCCCCTGATAGTCTCTGTTTGCAATTCGTCCTTGCTTTACCTGATGGTCTCCATTGTGCTTTTGCTCATTCCTTCTTGCTGCATCAAGATAACTTTTTGAGGTGGATGCTTGAGAAGTTTCTCCATTATAGCCCAGACTTGTCTTGTTTAGTGGAGAACGTTGTACATTGATAATCTCATCCAAAGTTTCAGATCTTTGACAAACTTAAGATTAATAGCTTTTGTTTTCTCAATCTCTTTTCTAAGACCAACAATTTCAACTTCTAATTTTTCAAGATGTTTTTCCTTTTCATCAATTTGAAATTGTAGAGTATCAATGATCATATTCTTTTCTTCTATACATCTCTTGAGTCTAGTAATTTCTTCATAAAGGCTATCCACATCTATAGCATCCATATAATCATCATCTTCAAATGCCATTAACAGTTTATAGTCATTACCTCGCTCATCTTCATCACTATTTGATAGACCATCACTATCTTCATGAGTGTAGTAGCTTTTCTTATTTGCACTCTGTTTCTTGTTCCATCTAGCAGGTTCCTTTCCTTTATCCTTATAAGGACATTTTGCAGCATAATGACATACTCTTCCACAAGCAAAGCATTTAAAAGGTAACTTACCTTTGAACCTTCCAGAACCCCTTTGAAGATTTCTGACAAAATTTGATTCTTCTTCTTCTTCTTCTGGCACATGACTTGCTTCATAATAATCTCCTTTGCCTGAAACCTTGAAAGCAGCTTCTCTTCTGTCTGATGGACCTCCCTTTCTCATTTCATAAGCAGTTAGAATTCCGTGTAGCTGAGACATAGTAAGAATTCGTAGATTTTCCTTTTCTTCTATTGCAGACACTTTAGATTCAAACTTGGGGGACAATGATCTTAGAACTTTTTCAACCACAATAGCCTCTTTTATTTCTTCACCCAAGTTTTTCATGCAATTAACAATCTCATCTACCCGAAGAAAATAGTTAGCCACACTTTCATAATTATACATCCCGAGATTCTCATACTGAATCCTGAGGGTTTGAAGTTTAGCACGCTTTACCTGTTCATCTCCTTCGTAGCTCAAGACAATCTTGTCCCATATTTCTTTTGCAGATTTATATTGCATAACCTTTACAAATTCTGTTTGAGATAAGCATCCCAGCAAAGTATTGACTGCTTTAGCATTTGTTTCATATTTCTTCTTTTCGGCCGTATCTGTAGGAGTAGCTGAAGGAAAAGTGTAGCCTGTATCTATGATATCCCAAACTTCTGTACCAAGAGATTGAAGATAGGCAGTAACTCTTACCTTCCAATAATTGAATTTGTCCCATCAAAAATTGGTGGCCTGATTGATGCTTCCCTCTCGTAGTTGCTCATGATGAATGATCTTCCTTCAAGTGATCAAGCTTCTCGGAAGGACCTGCTCTGATACCAATTGTTGGAAATAATACTGAGAGGGGGGGTGAATCAGTATTATCAAGTTCTTTTAACAAATCTTCCTTATTTATACTTTGAATTATTTTTGCATATCAGTACCATAAAATAATGAGCATGAACAAGAAAAACAGATAGTCACACCAAAGAACACCAGATATAAGGTGGAAACCCAATGTGGGTGAAAACCACCTGCTGCAATATGTCTCTATCTTCTTTCAAATTAGAAACTCCTTTTACAATGATTTTGTACTGGTGCAGTCCTTTACCAGTACACAAGCTGCAACCTGCAGAGAGCTACAACTCTCTCTCGTTTTCCAGTCTTTCCTGGAAGGGAGCTACAACCCCCTACTTCTTTTCTGACAAGGACCACCTTTCATAAATTTTCAAACTGGTTCCATAAGCATCAAATGATCATCAAGTACATGTAAATTACACAGTTAACTACAGTAACCAGAACAACAATAACAGAACTAACCCATAACACCTTATCAACTGAAAAATTCAGTCAACAGAAGATTTTAAGACAGATACGCAGTTTTTCTTTCTGTGGCCTGCGTCGCTACGCACTTCACCTTCTGCTTCCCTACGTATACCCACAGAGAGCCTTCTGCTACACCGCGTACCCACGCACTGCTTCTTCAATCGTGCTGCGTACTGTTACTGTAGGTACGCACCCAGAGACACTATCGCGCCACGTACTGTTACTGAAGCCACGCACTCAAAGATACTATCGCGCCACGTACTTTTACTGTGCGTACGCACCTGAACCTTTTTCATGCTGCGTACCCACACTGTTCTCCTTCTTCTGCTCTGCGTACCCACGCAGTACCCCTTCTTCTGCTCTACGTACCCACGCAGCTCTCCTGTTTCTGCTCTGCGTACCCACGCACCTGTACCGTTAATCACCTGTGTACTTCTGATTAGGGCCGAATTGGCAGTCCACCAGTGTGCCACAGTTAGTCATATGCCCAGATCTGATCATGCGCTCGAGAGATCACCCTTCACAGATTCGCTTTCAACTTTACTTTCATATAGATCAAGCTTTTAAAACAATAACCCAATATTTCAAATCTCAAGATATTCAATTTTGCAAAAGATACTCAGCCAAGTGATCTCCTTTGCTTTATATAGGCAAGCTCCTCCTAAAATCATGGATCAATACCATAGATAACCAATACAAGGCACCCAAAAACATGGGACTCAATAATAATAATAATATAAAACAATACCACGGGCCAAAACCATAGAATCAAGAGCGGCGGGCTAAATACCACGGGCCAAACATAGGAAACCCCACGTGAATGCGCTTCTCTGCCTTGAAGTAAGTGAAACTAGGGGTACGCACCTCCTGAACGGGTGTCCTGCGTGTCTGGCCGCGGTCCCTTCACGGTGTACCTGCGTGTACGCATCTTCTGAACTGTTCTCCTGCGTACTTCTTAATTTTCAACATTTTGAGAGCCTGATCAGAGCATTGCCACGGGTGTTGCCATCAAGTACAACATCTGTAACATAGAGCCATACCAGAATCATAATGCCCACATAAAGATGCATGGAAGAAATTATGAATATGTGAAAAATATGAATATGAAGAATACAACTTATTTGCATCACATTGATTTTTTTTTTTCAAAGCATTGTTTTTGCATGATTTATTGAGTCAAGAGTCTCATCACATTTAATACGTCAACTCCTCTATCGAAGAAAATAATGAAGTACACATAAAATCTACCTAAAATCAATTAGTAACTCTTTATTTGAGCAAACAAACATTAATTAGACTAGGATCTTGGGATAAGCATGTAGTGAACTCCCCAAGGTCGAAAAACAAACTAGTGTCATTAAAAGAGAGAAAAATTCCTTCTGCACTCATACTACTAAGACCACTCTAGTAAGAGTGGAGCGAAATACGAGATAACATCAGACTATAAGTGAAGGTAGCTCACCTTCTCTTACAACTCCTTTAGGTATTCTGTGTATTGGGGATCCCTTCGGGGATTTCAGAACTGAGTTGGGGACTCAAGTATCCTACCAACGCAGCGTGCTATCTATGACTATGTCCCCCATGGTGGTGTCTATGATCTGAGGTATCTTTAGTGGGAAAACTTATATGGACTTACACAAGGTGACTGGGACGGGCTATCCTGGTACCTAACACGGATGGATCTTCTCTGTCTTTAGTTTTTGGGAGGGTGCTTGTCTTCACGAGATTACTTGGCCCCTCAATCAGAGGTTCAGGCGAAGCTCTAGAGTAATCGTAACTGTACATCTCGCCATCCTTCTCTGTTATTCATTGAGATACTGGGTTTCATCTCCAGTGGTCAGTGCTTATCAGACAAGGCAATTTCCCTTTATTTGTTGATTAATCCATTTAGTGTATTTTTTATATTTTTTAGGTACCTGAGTACTATCATTTGAGACTTTAACGAATATAACGATAAAATTTATTGATAAAAATTAACAGTCACCGTGGCTACATGTAGCCCTTGTCATCACACGGGATCTGTTTGGACAACTGACGATTCAAGTTTGCCAGAGGATTTCTTTACCAAAGGATTTCTTCCTCCCTTTAATCCTCCACTAACGAATCCATTGGAACCTATCTTGGCTCCCATGGTACCTGTACTTCCTACTTCAGTAGTTGGAACATTTCCATTTATCCCGTTGAAGACTAACAGGTTGTGGAACTTTAGGGACACTTTTGCTCCTCCACCACTTCCCCAGTCGATAGTCACCACAACACCGGTAATGGCGAATCCCGCTATCCAATTTGTCCTAGGTACAACCACTCACATGACACCCTCTATGAGTAGAACTCAGTTGATGCTGGGTTCCACCTCTATGATTTCAAACTGCATACCTTCAACAAGTGCCACATGTAGTGCTCCCTATAACACTCAATGCAGCACTATGGGCACGGTTCCCATTTACCAAAAATATGGCCGGCCACCAATGTATAGCTCAAACCCCCAACTTCATATACCTAGGGCAGTTCACAATATGCACATGCCGGTAGGGAACGTAACAGTTCCCCCTCAATTCTCAGGCATGCACGGTTAGTCGCTAATTGACATGAGAATTCCCTCTTTCCGTCAAGGACAAATGGTTAGTTCTGTGTCGGGCAGGAATCCTCAAGGGGTTCCCAACCAATCCATTGGGGCACCCTACTCACATATTCAAATGAGTCAAGGGGGCACCACTTATCCTAGGGGAAATTCTATACCCCAGTATCAAAATCCTCATGGAAATCCACTCTACAACACCATACCTCAAAGAAACTGCTACACCATGCAACCCATGTATAATATTGGGAATCAAATGATGGGAGGAGCGCAAAGCTCCTCAAGTCATCAATCATCACCATGGTCCGAGTCGGGGGCACCTAACTTTCTACCTTTCTTAGAAATGTTGGATATACCCGACTTATACAAACTAGCGAATGACCCCATCTATCACAACTTACAATGGTCGCTGATCCCACATAAGATACCAATGGACATCCCAAAGTTTGATGGAAAACAAGGGGAGGATCCAAGCACCCATATCAACACCTACCATCTCTAGTGTGTTTCAAACTCTATGGTGGATGATAGTGTCTGGTTATGTCTTTATCCCAGCACCCTCAGTGGAAATGCAATGAAATGGTATATTGAGTTACCATGCATGTCAGTAAACACCTTTGACACTTTAGCAATGGAATTCCCAAAGCACTTCCAGCTACCCATCCAGTATGAGACTGGGACAGAGCTCCTCACTTCATTTTGTTAGGATACCACCACCCACATCTACAATCATATACATGAATGGAGAGGTAGGTAGAGGTTAGTCAAATCTCCCCTCCCAGACTTTCTATTAATGGACTCGTTCTGTAAGTCCTTACTCCCACAAATCGCTAGAGATGTCGCTATAGGTGGTGCGGTCACAGAAGATGAATCCATACGTCATGCCCAACACTTAGATCTAATATATTCACAGTCTGGCACTCTTTACGACATGATCCCTAATGCCCCTGGTAACCCCAATGCTTCCGTTACTCAGCACCCCAGAGCGCACGCCAACGGGATTGTCGGTGCAACCTCTAGAGCTGCTGTAAAACAACTCAGTGGTCACATTGCCACGATGACAGTGGACCCCTCTACCAAATCAACTGCTCTTCCTGCCAATGCAATAAAATTTGTGCAGTCTATGCAAAAATTCAATGGCAAGAACAAGAAGGAAAAGAAAAATGCCACTCCTTATGAAGAGCAGTCAACAAAGCAGCCAAACCTAAAATAGAAGGCCGTTGCACCTACTGACGAGGAAATGAATAAGCCTACCAGATTTCCTTGCAAACTCTGTGCTGAAGACAACATGACCTAGCATTGTCCATGTCTTCAGGATTGCACAAAATACCTTGCCAAAAGGGATACTGGTAAGACCCCCACTATCCTTAGGAATCCTTTTCCCACTCACTAGTAGAAAAATATTATTGCAAACCAACCACAACCCCCACAAGGGGGCAATGATGGTTCACAAAATCCTTCATCTGGTGAAGGATATTCTACCATTTACACATTTGAAATGGTAAAACTCGCCACAAGAGCCAAATCTTATGGAGCTCCTGTCAATCCTGCAGCAAAACCTTCCTCAGGTCAACACCCACCGCCGCCCAATGATTTGCATATCGAAAGGCCGATTGAGGACCTTGTAATTCAACCCCCAAAAGGGGAACTTTGATGCACAATGCACAATACATCTACACGTGCTGCCCAAAACTACAACATTGTAAAAGATTTGGCGCAAGCACCATCGACTATGTCGATGCTCGAAGTATTACAAACATGCCCAACACAACAGAATGCTTTGCTTTTGGCTATTGTTAGTATTGACCCAAAGGATCCATGCTTGGTATTTTTAGCATGGACAAGTGTAAACCTCCCCTTTCTCACCAGCTTGCATTCCAGGTGCATATAACTTTGAAAGTTAAAGGTATACACAAAACTGTCATCGATGAAGGTGCTTCTACCTATGTCATGTCAGCTTCATGTTGGCTTGCCCTGGGTTCTCCAACCCTATCCCCACCGCCGAACTCCCTTAAAGCTTTTGACGGCCACACCTTTATACCAAAAGGATACTTAGCTAGTTTCCCCATCACTTTGTAAGGGAAAACCATAACAGTGGACGTAGAAGTCGTAGACAAAAAACTCGAATATAATCTCTTGTTGGGTCCCACTTGGACATATGCCATTACGGCCCTCATATCTACTATCTTTCACATCATCCTATTTCCATTGGATGGAAAAGTTGTTATAGTAGATCAGTTGTCTTTCTACACCCCTGATTATTCACCATTACCAAGTGGCTTTGTACCCCTAGTAGGGGGTGGAACTGACTGATATGTCAGTTTAGGTACCTATCTACTGAAGGATTCTTCCATCATGGGTTGTTTTCCTCTTCAGCCACCCAAGGTTTCACAGACAATCAACATGCTTTCATCTATTCTTCATGAACTGACCGATCCATGGATCCTATTGGCTCCTTCATACCTTGACACATTCAGAGAACAGATGCCACTGTCACCAGCTAAATTGGGCTACCAAGCCATTCAATCCACATCCGCATCTCTGATCATGTTGGTCACTGCCGACGGTACCACCGCCCTTCCCATAACTGCTCCTCCTTTAGATCCACTCAACCAACTCCTACCTACGGATGAAGATGTTCGAGAAATCGTGAGTTTTGGAGAGTGATATTGGGAGGATTGCACCATCATGTTCCGATATCTGATTCGGACATGATGCCTCTTCAAATCCTATCCACTGAATTACCAAAAATCGTTTCCTCACCCTATACGACCATCCAAACTTTGGATGCGGAAGGAGACATGGATGACACTTCCAAATCATTGCCCATTGATATTTCTGTCAAGACAGGCATCGTGGAAAACAACTAGATGAGAGTGGATTACAATCCTAAGGAAATTGCGAGCTCCACCTGCCTATTTAAGGAATCCCACGATTTATTCAATGGGTCTCACAAGGAAATGCCCAGCATTAATCTGTGTATTATCGCACATGAGATCCTACTTTACGATGATGAAAAACCCATTGAGTGTTAGATCCCTTAACTAGAAATAGTCGTTGAACCCCTGGCCAACACTACTGTCGAAGAACACTTACTATACCTTCAACAGCTGGATAAAACCTGTCTAAATTCCAACTTAGCACTCGAGGCTCACAAGCATCGGGTACAATCCTAATTTGCGAAAGAGGTTAAGCTTTGTTCTTACCAAGAGGGCGACCTTGTGTTGCTCTATCATCCAAAAGATTACCTCTTGGAGGCATGCATGCTTCAACCCATCTAGCTAAGGCCCTATGTCGTAAAGAAAGTCCTCCCCACGGCGGCATATGAATTGCAAGACTGGGAAGGAATCCCACTCAAGGAGCCTAGATATGGGCTCTATTTGAAAAAGTATCATGCCTAGTATTGCACTGGGCATGTGCTTTGTAATTTTATGTATTCATAAGTTTTTCTTCCCTTTTTGGTGTGATTGGATTGTTTTGTTATTTAGTGGAGTACTTGTCTCATGCATTCTTCTCACAATGCAGATGTCGTCGTTACCTTTAGCATACATAGGATACGCGGATGGTCCCAGTTGTCACACACGACACATTGCATCAGCTGCTTGGGTCATCTACACACCCTATACAAAACTATTTTTCTCCGGGGGGGGTCTTTCTTGGTACTGCCACCAACAATATTGCCGAGTACATGTCTGTCGTTTCACTTCTCACAACAGCGTCATCAAGGGACATCTCTAATTTGGTGGTGAGGTTAGACTACTAGCTAGTCGTTATGAAATTGACAAACCGTTATCATGTTCATAATCCAACCTTGTTACATCATTATCTAAGGGTACGACTCTTGGAACATCGATTTGAAATAATCACATATGAACATGTTCCTCGAGAATTAAATATAGTTGCTCATTCATTAGCTAAATATGCATTAGATTGGCATTTCTCTCATTCTTTATAGAAGCATGCATGAAAAGTAAAACATTTACTGAGTTGAAATTTTTTACAAAAACATTTCAAAACACATTTACACCATCAAAATATCAAAAATGTCTATATATATATATATAGATCAAAATCCAGTCTTTTACAACAAAATATTCCAAAACTTGGATGTTTTAAGTATAAAATGGCTACTAAGCCTAGCTACAAACACCCATATGGATACGCCAAAACACTTGCTAAAAAGAGCCTATTGCTCCTGAAATGCTAAAACTGCTCTAGCTACCCTTCGAAGAGGAACAAGAAAACGTTCAAGTACACCAACTGTGTGCCACTACATATGAGCGGGAATCTCCCTCATAGTGGGGGGGACACCCATGGTTAAACCCTCCAGGTTCCTCAGAACCTCATGGAGGTTGTCGGCATTGCCCCCTCCAGTAGGTAGTTGGCCTCCTCATCGCATATGGCAAGATTTGCCCGCAGGTCGTAATGGCGCCAAATCTATGTAAGTATAAAGCTTCATGTCAGTACTTATTTCAGCTATAAAAACATTACATAAACATTCAAAAGCTAAAAAATACTTAAAGTACTGTAAAAAATTATTCTCACCTTGAGGACCCCAGTTGGTCTCGAGAGGTAGCTTGAAGTGCGAGTTGTCGATAAAGTCCATGCCCTCATAAGCATAGTCATCAATAATCACAATTTGGCCATGAAGCCATTGGAAGAAATCTTCATTGAAAAAATGCTGGATCGGTCCTCCTCCTGTGCAAGGATCGAGTAGTGACCAGCAACCCTGCCTTGGCTCCCTCGAATCAAGGGGACCTAAGCTCATCCTAGGGCGCATAATAGGTACCCTCTCAAGGAAGAATGAGACTATGATAGTACTGTACCCAAGATAGTGTTGGGTATAAGTCTTGCATGTTGTTAATGTTGCCTTCAACTGGCAAAGCAATGCTTCACACCAATTGAACATATGTGGCTAGACACAGTCAACTACAGGCAACAATTGGGCCTTTGTCACAACGTGGGAACTCTTTGACCCCACCAACCACACAATCAACCATAAAACTACCCTCATAGACTTGGACCTTATCCTCTCTATGGGGACTTTGTTGCTGACTAGTCCACTCTCAGGGATGCAGTAGGATTGCACCAGCTCTGAGGTAGATCATGGATCTGGCCTACCACCGGTGAGGTTTTCCTGTGCCCCATGGCACAAAAAACCAGTCAAGAAATATATGTCATCATGGTCAATAGCCAGCTCCTAATCTCCAATCCTTAACACTTATTCGTGTTTATCCCAGCGCTGGATAATCGATCTCAATAAACCCTCCTGTCCTTTCATCAACTCCATCTTTCCATACTTCAGTAAACTGTAGTGGCACAATGCAAGTATGCATGGTGGATCGTTTCACATCAACAATTACTGGCTATCATAGGTCTGTTCTCTACATAGATAAGCCATTTTGGCCTGAAACCTACACAAAATAACCCTAAAAACAATCAAAATAAGGAAAAAACATTTCAGGAATCCATGCATGAGGATTTTAACTACACCCTTCAGCTCTAATGCTACCCCCAGTACTACATAAGGAGGATTAACGCCCTCCAGTGGCTCATACAGAGCATTTAACGCTCCCTACAGGCCATCTAGAGGGCGTTAGTGCGCAAATAAGGCTTTACGGCACCTAAGATCTGCAAATTTCCACCCATAAAACTGTCAAGAAAGGTTAAGAAATGCATAGAGCAAGTTTTTATCCTTCACCTAAGTTGACGGCACGTCGAATGGTCTGCTAGATCTCCTGCAATGGTCCGCGGAAAATCTGCTCCTCTTTAGCTCCAAAATTCTCTCACAAATCTCAAAATAGTGAAAATGATGCATGTGAAAGCTCAAAACATTTCCTTATATTTATTTTCGACACATGATTTTCTGAAATCATTAAGGAGGAATTAGTCCATTCTCCATGATTTTTTATCATGCACGAACCCATATGATAGGAGTTGCTGCCTTTTTATACTTTTTTACCGCTTTTGATGAAAGTACCTTCAGGAATGAAAAGCAGTAACAACTTTATGCAATTCTCAATAGAGCACTTTTTGAGATATTTTATTGCTCTTTAAAAAATAGAAACATCTCCGAGTTCTTCATTGTTTCACTCGTTAAATCTATACGACAATGGTCTAAGCGACTCTTTTTCGATTTTTTTCTAGCTCATTAAACTAAAAAAGACTAATGGAGCATTCTTTTTCGGTGATTTTTTCTCACTCTTTAAATTGAAAAAAACCTGAGTTTTGCCTCTAGACTCATTAAAGCTCATGAGGATAACCCGAGCATTCTTTTAGGTACCTTTTTTGCTCGTTAAACTGAAAAACCTTGAGTTTTTGTCACTGGGCTCATTAAAAATATACGGCAGCAGCAAGAGCACTTTCTTTTTTGGGACCATTTCTCGCTCTTAAATCGAAAAATCCCTGAGTTTTTCCCCTCCTTAGAGCTTGTTAAATCTATGAAGAAGGAATGAGCAGTTCTTTTACCTATTTTTCTCGCTCACTAAACTAAAAAAGGTACCTTGAGTTTTCTTCATTTGACTCATTAAAAAATTTGATGAAGGTATTGAGTTTGTTGTCGTGGGACTCATTAAAAATTCATGATGGAAAACGAATTTAGTTTGTTTCCTCGTACTCATAACAAAATGAGGTTGACATCTATTGAAAATAGGTTTCTCTTTATCTAGATTCAATAGATTAACTAACAGAAAAGTAACTAATCCAGGTATAATATTAACCTTTTTTCGCTCCCGGTTAACAACTATGACAAAAGGACCACCATGGAGTTGATATTTATGATCTTTTCAGACTCTATACATATGAAAGTACCACTGAGTTGTCTAGTCTAGACTCTTTAAATTACACAGACAAGATATAGAGTCACACTTTTTAAAATACTTTTCAGACTCTTAAAACATGAAAAAATCGACGAGTTTTCCTGTCTGGACTCACTAAACTAAACAGATAGGGCAGAGATTCATTCCTTTTGTTGCCCTTTTCAGACTCTTTAAAAGTGAAAAGATAGATGAGTTTACCCATCTGACTCATTAAATTAATCAAACGAGGAAAGTGGACAATACAGCTGTAATATGTATATGAAAGCGTGGTTTGGCAGCAGTAGTTGTTCCCTTGAACATGGCACTCCCTCAGATGAACCTTCCTTTTGACGGCCTCTCAATATGAACCATACCATCCTATTAGTTTAGACTATATACCCTGATGATTGCATCTCCATATCCTAACACTCTTTGGTGTTCACGAGTCTAGTGTTGTCAGGTAAAAACTGTTGTCATGCCTTCTATTATTCAAGGGTTAACCATTTGTTTCCTCCATCAACCCATCAAACATATCCTTTCATCATGCCCTCCATTGTTTAGACCCAAATTATCAAAAGATTCATAAAAAAAAATCATTCTTGTCCTGTTTTGTGTCGACTGATGTAGGACACATTATTGCCTACCTTTCGACAGGTTTCTTCCTATCGGCTTCAATACTCTATCTACGAAGATAACCCAGAAACACACTCAGTGACTTGGTACTTGCAGACATTAGTAGTATGTTTCCTTGTGCGTGGTCAGGGGTTCTCGTTATTGGCTCCTGGTTAAGCAATTCTATGGTTGTTCAACGACAAAGACATCTTTCACACTCGCTATATTGTACTGTGCATCTTGGAGACCATCACCATTATCGGTGACCTTCCTCGCATCTGTTAACGGTCTCCATTATTTACTGGTAATCAGATGATTTCATACATGTTCAATGTCAACGCATATATTCACATGTATCGATCTATGCGGTTTGGTGAAGCGGAAATCAAGACCTTAGGTAGAGGCTTGCATCATTTAGCCTTGTTTCCTCTCCCAAGCTGCGGAGGTTGTTTTTTGGAGACAACTGTTTTAGGATGATTTTATTATGACACCGGATCCATATTGTGCTTTTCTACAGGTAGTATCATCATATCTCTTTGGAGAAAATCACTCTGACATAGCTACTGAGCATGGGAATTCCCGACTAGGGACATGGTTTCAGCAGTTATATATATATATGTGTGTGTGTGTGTGTGTGTGTGTGTGTGTGTTGTATCAGGATTCCATTGTCGCCCAAAGCTTTGATCCTTTCTCTCTTTTTGAAAGGAAAAATTACAGTTTAGGTAAAGTATTTCAGCCATCTTCGCAGCCTCTGATCTCATACTTTAGGGGGCATCTGTTATACAAAAAAATGACCTCCTCATCAACTCAGAGGGGAAAGAAAGGATGATTGAAGCAAATACCACAATTACAAGCCTTGATTCCACACTAACATTGGTTGCACACTGAAAACCTGCTTTATAAAGCTTGTTACCAAGCCTAAGAGTGTGTTAGTGACCCTACTAACTCAAGTTGTTAGGAAGGGGACAACGTTAGTGAAACTAGATGCAGTTCAGAGGGTCAAAAGAATGAATTGACTCACAAATATCTAGATATTTGTTCCTAAAAACACTCAAGAAAAGCAATAAAATATCTAAAACTGACCTATTTTGAGAAATTATAATATGAACAATGGAGGGAAATGGGAAATAGCTGAAAATTAGGGCAAGTTCATTTCTTTTGCCCTAGTGAACTCTATGAGGAAATTGGCAACCCTAACTCGATTGCTACATAGGCAGAGTGAGGGTCATTGTGAAAGGGGTCAGAGCATTTGAAAGGATAGCCTACTTAGATATTGAGAACTCTCTCATATCTGAAGAATTTGGCAAGAAGGGAGAGAGAGAGATAAGTGGAAGGGGAAAAGGAAGACTGATACAATAGATTGTTGTAATCACTCTTCCGTTATTAATATAGAACTGCAGTTGTGTTCCCTACTATATGGTGTCGATACTATTGCTCATTAAATTGTTTATTCGATACTTGTGCGAATGAGTAGCTTAGTTGTATACAAATATATGTTGTTTATATATTCATGTATTAGTTTTCAAGGTTGTATACTATGATTCCACTTGTCTTTCCTTTGTGCAGGAATTGATTTGTAGCTGGCTTTGATGGAGTTTTGCTTGGCTGCATTCCGATCTCCAAAAAAATCTAGAAGGAGATTTGAGGTAATCCTCTTTCCATAATTTGTTAATTGATTTTTTTCTATGAACATGTGTATAACTTGTTAACATCTGCAAATAATCTTATAGTCTGTCCAAGGTCCCAGGAAGGCCTTTGAGGGTAGTTTCATTCTCCGTACACTGTGCATTTTACCCCATAGCACTAGTCACCTTGGAAACCACCACCTTTGTAACAACAATTGTCATCAACTTGACTATTGATCTCTATTTATTCAAATTCCAAGAAAGTTCAAGGGTAAAAATATCATCAAAACCTTGTAGTCTCTCAAAGTATACAAGCCAACTTGCATCCTAGAAAATATGGTAAAGTTCTTGATGACTACAGAATAACTTAAGTGAGTCTAGTTTATGTCTAACAATAGTTCCCCCTATGGATGAATGTTCAAGCTAAAATACATTAGTAGCAAGAATAACATGTAGTTGAGTGGTGAATACTGTTGAATTCAAAGGAATTTGGAAATTTGGTGATTTTAGACATATGCCATAAATGAAAATAATAGCGAGTGGATGGAACATTGATGGTAGATTTGTGCTAGGAGTAGAGTGGTGTCACATGTTAGTGAAATGGGGAAAGGAAGTAAACAATGAAATTACATGAAAAACAAAACCATAAAGTGTCCATCTATAGAGGCTTGCCAAGTTGTAATAGTGATGTGGCACATAAGTAATTATGTCGTGATGTAACCCCTAGCTGAAGTGGAATTTTTCCTTGATCGTCATGGTAAAGGGGTAAAATTGACTTATGTATGTCACTCAAACCATAGTTATGCGAGAAATAAAAAACAAGCATACTTTGGAGACTTTATTGTGTGATGTGACCATAGGATAAGTATGAAGCCCTAGATGTGACCTTCACAATGTTGACATGACATGAAAAATGTACGGTTGGTAATGTACATGACATCAATAGGTTCCTTTGGTGTGAAATGATAGGATTAAATGTGAAATTACAGTAGTAATAGTAACAACAATGGTCGTAATCATAGCAATACTAGATTGGAGTAACTTCATTTTGAGTAAGAGGAGTCTAGTGTAGCAAAAACACATGTAACAAAAACTGTAGTAATAAAAATCAAGTGTAACTCCAACTTGTGTAAGAAGAACTATAGTAAAAATGATGTGTAATTACAATCATAATAATAGTAATCGAGTGTAGTTTCAACTAGTGTAATGATGATTGCAACCACAAAAATAACAATAGGTGTAACTACAATTACAATAACAACAATAGTTTTATCCACAACCATAGTAATTATAGAAAATGTAAAATCAACTACAAAATATTTGAAGGTTGTTACTATTAAAGATTCATTGAAAATATTATGAAAAGGGTGTAAAAAGAAAAGGTTATCAACTACCAACAAGCTAGTTTTCAGTTGACACTTTATCAAATAGCACCCCAAAGGGGTTTTCACCATTTTTTTTTCATATCACTTATTTATAAAATCAGAAATAAATCATGCAGTTGGTGATGTAGGAAGATGCTCCTACTCCCTAAATATCTTGAAATTTGAACTTGAGACAATGTGAGAAAATGAATTCTTAGAGAATGGTTTTTGACATAACTTGGTTTATGACATAACCCAGTTTATGACATAACCTGGTTTATGAGATAGCCTAGTTTATGATATAATCAAAGGCAATTTTAATTGGAAAACAAAGAATTTTATGAATTTTCTATGGTTATGAGCTCTATAGATATTATCGAAAATTGTTTCCACCTCGTAAGGACTTAACTATCTAGTGTGAAGCTTCCCTTTGAAATCCTTGAATCTAGAGTTGCAAATTAGTTCGCAATACCCTTTTTGAAACACATTCCTTTTGGTAAATATATCATGCCACTTCGCATGTTATTATTAAATAATGATATTGTTTTCAACAACAACCAAGTGCATCTCATTCAACTCATTAAGTTAGTCTAGATGGTGTTTATGTGCCATAGTTAATTCCAAATTCACTTTCAGAGTAGTCTTGAGTGTGTTGACTATGAATTCAACATGAAAAATAAGATTCTTACCATACACAAGCCAATATGGAGAAAACCTCATGGTGTTCTACCATTTATTTCTATAATCCCAAAGTGCCTCGGGATGTTGCTCAACCCAATATTGATGATGACTAGCCATTATCTTAGTAAGGATAGCTTCAATGAGTTTGTTGGTGTTGTCCACTTGCACATTGGCTTGTGCTTAATTTCGTACATTTTATTGAGTATTTCAATTAGCTGGGAAGTGAATTGTGGCCCTCCATATGAAACTATCTCTCTTGGAACCCCATAACGAACAACAATGTCTTGAAACAAAAAATATGAAACAACTTGGTAGCTTTGGTGAGTGCTTTGGCATCAACCCACTTGGTGACATAATATGTACAAACCAAAATGTAGGACATCTAACAAGATCAAGAATTAATAGGCCCCACAAATTCAAGAGATCACTTCTCAAATGCTTTGATCACCAACTAAGTTTTCAATGGAATTTTTTATGATTAGATGAGTTGGCCCATCTGTTGGAAACTGTCACACATTCATACATACTACTTTGCATCCTGGAACAATGTAAGAAACAAATAACTCATGTGAAGCACTTTATATGCTTTTCTTTTATCAACAAAGTTTCCATTGGAAGGCTCATCATGAAAAGCCTTTAGGATGCCATATAATTCATATTCCCTTACTCAACATCAGATCACATGGTCTAGCCTAGTGAAAAAGAGATGACTTTCTACCTAAGAGTATCAGGCACTCTTCTGAATAATATTTTTCTTTTCGCTAGGAGAGATGTGGCGTGGAAGCCTTCTTGAAACAAGGTAATTAGTAATATCTTCATACCATGGAAAGTGGGTCCATACTGCAAAATATTCTCATTTGACAAGGAATCCTCAACACATGAATTCTCACTACTATTAGTGAGTATAGAAAGAAATTCTTCGATGATGTTATCCTTCCTTAGCTTATCTATAATAGCGATATCAAATTCTTGCAAAAAAATAACAACCTAGTAACTCTTCCATTAGTAAGAGATTTATTCATAAGGAATTTAATGGCAGAGCATTCTCTATGTACAAAAACTTGATATCCCATAATATAGTGCTGAAATTTATTGATAACATTTACAATAACAAGAAACTTTTTCAGTTACCATATGTTTATCCCTTATGCGGTAAAATTCTTTATAATGTAAGAGATGACATATGGTTTCCATTCCTCTTCACATCCCAATACAACCCCAATACTAGTGTCAGAGGAATATCTAGAAATATGGAATGGTAAGGTTCAATCAAGTCTCCACGATATAGGAGCTTCAAAACACACTTTTTTAGACTTGTAAAGGAATTTTGGCACTTATCAAACCATATAAACTCCTTATCTTTTTAAAGAAGTAAAAACAAAAGAGATGAGAGTTTAGAATAGATTTCGATAAGATGCCAGTAAAAACCTACATTCCCTAGGAAGTTGTTTACCTTTATATGGTTTTAGTGGAGGTATTTTTAATATTACCTCAAATTTTGTGAGGTTAACTTGTATTCCAGTAGATGAAAGTTAATGGTCAAGTGCAACTCCTGTCATCATCATATGACATTTTTTATGCTTAAGGGTAAATGAGCTTGTATATAATATTCCAACACTTTCTTAATATTACCTAAATATTTATAAAATATATCACCATATGGCATAAGATCATCCATATAAAAATTAACATAGTCATTAAGAAAATCTAAGAATATTCCTAATAAAACTTGCTAGAAAGTGGCAGGTGCATTACAACATCCAAAAGGAAGTACTTGGTATGAAAATGTACCCAAGGGGTAAGTAAAAGTGGTTTTTCTCATCATCAAAAGAAATTTGAATTTGATTATTGTTGGGTGATAAAAGGTGCATTTTAAAACTCCTAATTATCCTCACATTAATTATCAATCTGGGCACGTCCTCTTATTTCAAGAGCATACACAGGATATGGCTACTATTTAATTCAGAGTAATGTTTCCTAGATTGAAGTATAGATCTTTAAATACAAGAGTAAATGGATGCATCTAGTAAATTCCAATTGCAATTACAGAACTCAATCTCCTAATAAACTCAAATATTACATTCATTTAAAGTAACAACAACATCAGTTGAAAGTACAATAGTGATAACTCATCTTTCTTTAACTGATTTAATCTAACTCAAACCCAGTCTTCAATAACTAATCTAAACAACAATGATATCAATCTGAGAGTTTCAACAACGATAGTTAATACTCTTTACAGTTGATTAAATCCAGTGGAATACTTATCGAAATAACTCAATCTAAAATGAAAGCGAATCGAATCAATGACAATACTGTAAATGATATAAAGCAAAGATACTCTGTCAATATTGGAAAACAATAAACAACGAAAGCGATAAAATCACAGAAAGCAAGAATACTATCAAACCATCACACTTGCGAGAATTAGAAATGTATGACACAAGAAAATTAGTTGAATCCACCAGAGGTCAGGCCCTTAGCCGCTAGCAAACACTGCTAAGTTACTTCAGATAACATGAGGGAATAACAACATCACTTATATATTAATCATCAAATTGAATGAGCATTACAATATATTCATGTTCTTCTCGATAGCAAGATTCTATAATTAAAATTACAATTCAATAATAACATAGATTCTTCTCCCTTTCCTTCTTACAAACACCTCCTTTTATAATAGGAAAGGGTAAAAAGATAAATGATAAATGCGATCCCTCAATTTCTCTCGATCCTGAGGGATTCGCAACAGATTTCCAGCTTCACACATCCTTTCCTTTCTCATGCTGGTTCTTCTGATTTGTTTTGGCCTTATCTGCAACCACCGCATTCCCTCCTTAGCTTGCCGATTTTTGTTGTTCCTTCATAGAGAACAACATTTGCTTCTTTTGTTGTTTTCCTCCATAAAGAAGGGTAATAATTAGCTAAGTCATAACTGCAGATAATTCCTTCATTTCTTACCATAATTCTTTAATAAATTAACACATTAGGATATAGAAAAGATAAGAATAAAGGAGAAGGAAGATGAAATTAATAGTAAACACATACCTTTTCCATGACTCAACATACTCCCCTGCTTACCCTGTTTCATGGCCTCATGAAAAGCAAGTAGTTCATATGCAGAGCAGTTAAAGAATAAGTTGGAGAAGGAATGTCATAGAGCGGTCTAAAACCATGGTTCTTGGCCAGGAGCTCAAGGATGGGCCCTATCTATGCTTCAGGAAATTCATATATAGCTCGACAACCTTTAGCAGGATACCAAACGATAGGTCTATGGAACCAACATCCTAACCAATACGGACCTTCTCTTAAAATGAGACTGCTATAAGTGAGAAAATTTTCTGCAACTAGCTTAAAATTTTTATAATTAAAAGGCTCTCTATTCTGTACATTACTAGTGGAGACTGTCCATCTGAGCTTGCCTGGAGCCAAGGAGATTTCCTATATGGAGAGGAAGTATTCTACTCCCTTTTGTACAATCTCTTTTTGAATAAGCCCCAAAATTTTGATTACTCCTTCCCTTATCATCAGACTCTTGTGGTTGGCCAACATTTTCAAAGGGTGTTTGAGTTCACCTTGGACCCAAAGGTCCAGTCCATGCTCTTTCCTTTGGAACGCGTTATGAGCCTTGAACCATTTGAGTTGATTGACAGCAAATGAGATACAATCTTGGAATTGCACATCCCCCAAAAAAGAGTTGGGGTTCTTTTCCAATTCTTCCTCTAATACAAAATTAAGTAGGTAAGATTCACAAAGTAATCTTTGAACTTTTATCCCATGTTATTTGCAACAGTTTATGAAATCCTCAATTGCTTTCAATTATATCCGTTTTCTAGCCCTGACGGCTTTGATTTTCAACTGCAAGTATCTTTCTAGAAAAAATAAGGCATAATTGTTGGCTGGAGATCTGCATGCCAAGACATCAGTATACAATGAGCAGATAGTTTCCGTTTGACTCATGACCTTCTCTAATCTAAGCTTCATTTTCTGAATTCTGTCTTCTACCTTTCGGTATTTATCGAAGGTCTCGCTTTCTGATATATTCATGTCTCAAAGGTGCCTCTATAATTATTGGTATTTTTGCTAGGAGACAGTTTCAAGCTCAAGCCGTTCTATGGTAAGTCGAGCCTATGCTAAATATTCTTGAAGATTCAATATACTGGGGTCGTTGCTTGTCATGATATCTTTGGCTTGAGTGGTTGTCTACATGCTCCTGCTATGAGAATCATTGCCTATTGTCTGTGTTATTTGTTATGGGAGGTCCAGGCCTCCGTCTGGATAGCCACGCTGTAGGAGGGTACCACCTCCATCTGAATAGCTAAGTCATAGGAGGGTATAGCCTCTGTCTGGGTAGTTATTTCTGCAAAAATTGCATGTTGTTCCGTAACAGGTTGAATGAGTATGGGCTCAGTTTGAGTCCCTGTAGCTTTTATTTCACATACTTCAGTTTGGGTTGCTGCGCTTATCGTCTCCGGGGTTTTGTCTAGAGTCTTCCCCACTGATAATTCTCTTATTTTTCATCTGAGCCTTTTCACCATTTTCCGCGGCCTCTATTGTTCCTCAGTAAGCTTTTTAATTTTGTCCCTCTGCTTTTTAGGAGGAGCCACTATTCTGTTAATCATCTCTGCTTCTAATGAGCCCAGTTGCTTGGCTTTGTTCTAAAATAATTGTGTCCCCAGATTGGTAGTCCTCTTCCTGGTTTATTTCTATTTCTTCTGTTTGGCCTATATTCTTTGTATTTAGGCCTACTTGGATGGGTTGTCCTGAAGGTATATTAGCACGTTGGTTCACCTCTTCTTGAGTGGCCTCTACCCTTGTGTCTACTTCACATCTTACATTTTCTTATGAAATTCTATCGTGGCTAGAGTTCTTTGTGGATTGGGTTGCTCCATTGTTAAAATTGAGCTGGTTTTTGGGTTGTATGAAATCATCCATATTGGCCAAGATCTAGGCCAATTCGATATCATGTAATAAATCTTCTAGGGGACTTGTATTTGATTTTGAGGGGAGTTCTGATTCATCTCTTTCTTCTTCTCCAGAATGCCTTGATTCTTCCTCATGGTATGATTCGAGGTTCTCCTGGCCTTCTATCTATAAGTGTTGTTCACTTCGTGGGCTAGACAATTCTATGGGTTGGCTGATACTGTCCTAGGGGTTATCGGCTGCTTTTAAGCTTGTTCTAAGCCTGGCCGAATTTCTGCACTTTTGGGGAATGTTGGTTGTAAGGATAGTCCTTTTCCTTTTTGGAACAGGGTGAGGCGCAGGTAGAGCTAAACCCCCTTCAATGGCAAATATTAATTCCTCCCAACTTGATTGCTGCTAGGTGAGGTTGTAACTAACTATCAGCCTAATCAAATAGTGGTGCTTACAATGGTTTTTGTGTGTTGGGACATTTTTATCCTTACAACATTATCATGCAGTAGAAAATTCAAATATGTAGGTAAATTCACAACACACTTTTGTTTTAGGACTACTAAGAGTTTAAGTTGACGCGACCTTACCACGTCTTTTCACCTGTCACATGTAATGTAATTCTAGACGACTCTAGCTAGTTCTCCCCATAGTTCTCCAAGGGATGATGGTCGAATTCCTTTGCCTTTGATGATCAACTCCTATCCTTCATCCTTAAAGACTGCAATAGCATCCTGCAACTTCAATCTTTTGTTAGTCCATACTGGTCCTTTAGCTGGCAACCCGGATACTTCTACAATTATGGCGTCTGTCACTGTAATTTGTCTGCCCCTTACCATGGATTGTCTGTTCTGTAAATTTTGTAGGAATTCAATGGCAATTGCTTCATTTGGTGACTGAAATCGCTTGAAGTATGCTATCCACCCAGCTCTGGCTAGAATTTCTGTGGATGCATAAAAAACAACCAGTATTAGTGACTCACTGTGCACTGTTCTTCCTCCCATACTACCTGAATTCTACAAACAGTTAGTGTAGCAGTGATATCCCAGCAATAGATAGAGTCGAGTGATGGAACAATGAGTTGTTATAATGGTTATATCAGATGATATTTTATAGGAATAAATATTGTTATCGAAGACTTGCTATTGTACCATATACTCTGTAATCATGGAATGTCATATTTTCCTGCAAGATCAAATAGAGAGCTGACACGCATGCATAGTACACTGGAGGTTGCTCCTCGCCCCCACTTGAAATAATAGGTTTCCTTTGACCAAATGAGTGAAGGAATAACGTGCTGGCAATGAAGTAAAGGGGTGATGATAGTGGCAAGGTACATATATTTAATGAAAGGATCGCAAAAGATATCAGAGTGCTGAAATCAATGCATATAACAAAAATTATAAATAAGTGTGGAGATGTCGTGAGGTGATTGGAAAAAGAAAAAGGACAACTGACTCAGGGAACATACTTTACCATCATCATTCCACTTAAAGCTATTATGATTCATTTTTTAAAAGATATCACATGCATAAAGGTTCAAAATACATTAGGGACATAGTCTCTCTGTAGTAAATATACATAATAAGAAAACGGGGTTATAATGACTATTGATGTTAAAAATACAACTTCAAAACCATTAGCAAAGCTTCTACTTCCTGCAGGCATCTATAGCCTTGATAGTGTTGCTTTTCACCCTTTGGAACCATGATCTTCTATGTATAATTTGGAGAGTGCATTATGATATTAGAGTAGAGACCAATGTGCTGGCAAGGTAACCAAATGAACACATTCCCATTCACTAGGAAGGAGCAAAAAATGGACAAGTCATCTCGTGATGAGACCTCCTATTCCAATGACTTTATTTCCTGATGCATCCATTGGATCATATCCCTGGTGTGGTGGCCATAGTGGGAATGCCACTTCGTTGCTTCCTTATGATCATGGTAGGCCGACTCATGATGAGACCCCCTATCCTCCATCTGAAAAATCATAGAATTGTTAGTGTGTGTGTGTGTATATATATATATATATATATATATATATATATATATATATATATATATATATATATATATATATATTTGGAACAACACTTCCTATTTATATATAGAGGATGGCTCAACACTCCTTAAGAGTAGGGATGGTGGAAGAAGTCTGAACATGTCAATAGAAAAAAATAAAAATAAAAGAAAATATACCCTTAGCCTTATTTGATGATAATAAATAGAGAGAATTATAGGGGTTAGGGAAGAACCAACATGGTAGAAATAATCAATCAATTCGATTTATAATGGAAATGAGGACAGTGAAGTGATATAAATGGTTGTGTCCTTTCTTCTTCGATTACTACAAAGCAATCTTGTTAAAGATGATAATATTCAATATATTTGCTTGTTCCAATGAACTTCAAATTTGTATCCTTACCTATATATTCATACACTTGTACCCTATAGAGGATCAAAGGAAAGAAATGATGTTCTCAAACAAATGTTGAAAAAGTGCTTTTTCCTAAAGGAAACAACAAAAGAAAAGCTCACAAAAAAATGTTGTTCCTTGGCAAGGAAAGACACACAAAAAGGTGTTATTCATTAGAGGGAACAACAGTTGTTCCCTGTAAGGAACAACAAATGGAAAATGCATGCAAATAGTGTTGTTCCCTATAGGGAACAACAAAACGAAAAACTACACAATGAAATTGCTATTCCTTAGATGGGACAATAGATGTTCCTTAAGGGAATATCAACTGTTCCTTGTAGGGAATAGCAAAAATAGAAAAAAAGCATGCCAAAAGTTATGTTCCTTAAATGGAATAGTGGTTGTGCCTCAGAGGGAACAACAAGAAAAAAAATGCATGCTAAAATTGTTGTTCCTTAGAGGGAACATCGACTGTTCCCTGTAGGGAGCATCAAGAAAAATACACGCCAAAAAAAATCGTTGTTTCTTGGAGTGATAGCGGTTGTTCCTTAGAGGGAACGTCAAGAAGGAAAAGAAAATTGGATGAAAAATTGTTGTTCCCTAGAAGGAATAGTAGTTGTTCCTTACAGGGAATAATAGTTATTTCTTAGACGGAACAACAGTTGTTCCTTAAAGGGAACAATTGTTGTTCCCTAAAGGGAACAACAAAAAAACAAATACACACGAAGTTGTTGTTCCTTAAAGGGAAAAACTGTTGTTCCTTAGAGGGAACAACGGTTGTTCCTTAAAGGGAACAAGAACAAGAAAATTAATTGCATGCGAAATTGTTGTTCCTTAGAGGGAACAGTAGTTGTTCCTTAGAGGGAACAACAGATGTTCCGTAAATGGAACAATAAAAAGGAAAAATTGCACACAAAATTGTTGTTCCTTAGAGGGAACAATGAGTATTCCTTAGAGGGAACAACAGCTATTCCTTAAAGGGAAAAGCAAGAAAAAAATAGTGCACTCGAATTTGTTGTTCCTTAGAGGGAACAACAGGAAAATTTACACAAAAAATTCTTGTTCCTTAGAGGGAAGAATGGTTGTTCCTTAGAGGGAACAATGGTTGTTCCTTGAAAGGGAATAACACGAAAAAGAAATCCACACGAAAATTGATGTTCTTTAGAGGGGGACAGCAGTTGTTCCTTAGAGGGAACTATTGTTCCTTTAAGGGAACAACAAAGGAAAAATAGAAAAAAACAAATTATATACAATTTATGCAAGCGAATTCAATCAAATAGAAAGGAAAATTTATGTACAAATTTCAAAAAAAAATAAATTCTCTACTAGACTGATGTTGTAGATGGGTTGCCCTCCTCAGCAATAATTTGCATGGTGGAATCTTCCCGTAATTGTTGGCAAAAGGATTCCTTGGTAAGCGGTTTGTGATAGAGTCGTACTCGAAGTCCATTCGCTTTAAAAGAGTAGTAAGACTCATTAATGGTGGCTAATGTGAGGGTGCCATTATCATGCAACTATTGTATCTCACAAGGACCTAACCATCTGGTTTGGAGCTTTCCTAGGAAATCCTGGAACCTAGAATCATACAGGAGTGCCCAATCTCCTTTGTGGAAGATCTTGTTCTTGATAAGGGCATCATGCCATTTTTCTCTTTGTTTTTGGATCAATGCAGTGCGTTGAAGAGCTGATAGCCAAATTTCACCCAGTTCATTGATTTGATGTAGCCTATTAATTTATGCTTCATTTAAGTCCAAGCCTACCTCCTGAGCTATCCTCAATGTCTGAATTTCAAATTTGATTGGGAAGATAGATTCTTTGCCAAACACTAGCTGATATGGGGAATATCCCGTGGTGTTGTTCCATGTCGTGCAGTATGCCCACAACGCTTCTGGAAATCGGGTAGCCCAGTCATGTCTATGTGATGCAACTGTCTTTGTGAGTATTGCCTCGATTACTTTATTGGTACTTTTTACGTGGCCATTTGCCTGCAGGTGGTATGGAGTTGTGATTCTGTGGAAGATATGATGATTTCTTAATGTCGTAGCAATCTTATGGCCTATAAATTCTAGCCCTCCGTCCGTGATTATTTCTCTAGGCAAGCCATATCACACGAATAGTTGGAAAAGAAAGTGGATTACTGAGTCCTTCGTTGCCCTTGGTAATGCTTTTGCCTCCACCCATTTAGTCACATATTCTATTGCGACTAGTATGTATGTATTTTGATTGGATGATGGGTTTATTGGACCAATAAAATCTAATTCCCATCGCTCAAAAGGTTCAATAACTAACTATGGATGCAGGGGCATCTCATCAAATTGCCCAGCGCATCCCATTCTTTGGCACCTATCACATGCCTGGACAAACTTATTGGTGTCTTTAAAAATGGTGGCCAATAATAGCCTATCTGTAGGACTTTGTGACTAGTATTGCAGTCTGCAAAATGTCCATTGCAAGGCTCATCATGGAAATTTTTCAGGATGTCAAGGAATTCGTCTTCCATGACACATCTTTGAATGTGCATATCAGCCCCTGTATGAAAAAAATATCCTCTGATCTAGGAGAACTGAGTGGTACGCTATACTATTTGCTTTCTTTCTTAGGCGTCAGGTGTTTGGGTAATTTTCCCACTGCTAGGTAGTTTGTGACATACGTGTACCATGGTGTTTTCATAGTGATAGCGAATAATTGTTCATCAGGGAACTGGTCTTCTACTGTTGCCGAGTCGTCTGTCTTTGGCATTCGTGAAAGGAAGTCTGCTACTAGATTTTCTTTTGCTGGTCAATCTTTGATTTTTATGTCGAATTCGTGCAAAAGGATCAACCATCTTGTCACTCTTCGATTTTTAACAGGTTTATTAGCTAGATATTTAATAGCAGAGTGATCGATATACAAAACCACAGGGTATCTTGTTATATAATGTCTAAATTTATCAATAGCATAAATTACAGCCAAAAATTCCTTTTCAGTCACAGTGTAATTTAACTCAGTCGGAGATAGATTCTTGCTAATGTAATATATCACATAAGGTTTGTTATCTTCCTCCTGGCAAAGAACTGCTCCAATGGTCGAATCTGAAGTGTCAGATGAAATCTGGAATGGCAAATCCCAATTTGGGCCCTATAACACTAGGGTTGTTGATACAAGCCATTTTAAATCTTCAAAAGCAATGTCACATTTGTCAATCCACATGAAATTGACATTTCCTATTAATGCATATAATGGTGCAGCAATTTGAAAAAATTCTTTATAAATATTCTATAATATCTAGAAAATCCCAAGAAACTGCGTACCTCAGTTTGTGTGGAACGGGTAGGTATTAAAAGAATTATCTGAATTTTTGCTGGATCTACCTAAATTCCAGCTACTGAGATGTAGTGATCCAAGATGAGGCCTTCGATCATCATCATGTGGAATTTTTCATGGCTTAAACAAAGCCTGGTAGCAATAAATCTTTGCAGAACTTTTGCTAATGTTTGTAATGCCGGCTCAAAGTCATCTCCGTAAGGTTTAAAGTCATCCATGTACACCTAGAGCCCTTCATTTATCAGATCTGAAAAGATGCCAAGTATAGCCCTCTGGAATGTGGTAGGTAAATTGCACAGCCCAAAAGGTAAGACCTTGTAAGGAAATGTCCCCCAAGGGCAGGTAAAGTTATTATTATCCTAGTCTTTAGGGGAAATTTGAATTTGATTGTAGCCGCTGAAGCAGTCTAGGAAAGAAAAGAATTTTTTTCTTGCAAATGTGTCCAAGACCTAGTCAATGAATGGAAGGGGGAAATGGTCTTTTTGGGTTTCTTTACTAAGCTCTATATAGTCAACACATATACGCCACTTTCAATTCTTTTTAGGCACCACTACTAATGGAGAGACCCATTTTCTATCTGACATAGGATAGATGAAATTAACATCTAACAGTTTTTGTAGTTGATCTTTAACAATATCTTTAAGGTGAGGGTTTAACCTCCGTTGAGATTGTCGAATGGGCCTGGCATATTTCTCTGTATAGATGTGGTGCATGCATAATTGGGGATAAATCCCTTTCATGCATGGGTAATCCCATGCGAAAGCCTCTTTATATTTTCTCAAAAGTTGAACAAGCTTCTGCTCCTGGTTAGCAGTCAGGTTTTTGTTGATACTTAAGGTTTTCCCTGGCTCTATTTCTATGGTTTCACTATTATAAACATAAGTTGTTGGTATCGACTGGTCGTTAATATCTTTTAAGGGATCTTCCTCAATTTTGTTTTCCAAATATGCTTCGATCATGTGACATTTTGGATGGGATACGACATCTAGTTGGTTAATGTAAGTGTTAATGATGTCATCTTCTGTTTGATCCTTGAATTCAAGAGCATCTTCTATAGTTAGTGGTGATTTAATGTTTTCAATTAGATATGATACAAGTTGTTTTCTAGTTTTTATTATTGTTAGACTTGGTTGAGCTGAAGGATATAAGGCTAAATTTTTCACATTACTTCCTCTTGTTATAGTCATGCTACCTGTTCGACAGCTTATGTAAGCATCTACAGTTGCTATCCAAGGTCTTCCTAGAATTAGGGGATGTCCATCTAGCAAATTTCTAGAATTGATGATCAGAAAATCTGCTGGGTATTCCCAAGAATCTACAGACACCATTACATCCTGTAATGTGCCTTCTAGTTTGACTACCAATCGGTCAGCCAATTCTAGTAAGGTTGTGGTTGGATCCAAGGATGTAATGCCAAGCTTTTGACAGGTTGTTGTTGTGATAATATTGATTGCTACTCCTAGGCCAACTAATGCATTGGGGAAGGAGCATCCATTTATTTGCACGGTGCCTATAGGGTTTCTTGGGTCCTCATATTTTACGGGTATTTTTCTGCCTGATAATAAATTAGACAAAGTACTGACTATATGGACAATTGGGGTTGTTTTTATTTTCCTCTTCGGCCTTTTCATACACAATTCCTTAATCGTTTTTTCATAAATTGGAATGTCCTGAATAGCCTGGAGGAGAGGTATTTTTACACAGAAATTTTTCAATTCTCCTAGAAGATCAAATTCGGGATATTCGATTGAGCAGGGTATAATTAATCTCTCTGGGAATGGTGGAGAAGAGGTAATAGTTTGGTCATGAGTTTTTTGTTTAACCGGATTCTCCACTTGTGGTACTTGTTCTACAAGTAACAGATCTTCAATTTGTATATTTTTATCCCCCTCTGATTCTACTATCCTTCCAGACCTTAATTTAAGCTCATTACACTCCCTCAACTCGGTTTTCAGCTCTGGTCCTTCAATGATTTGCACAGATTAAATCAATCTATTGTTGGGGTTCATGTTGAGATGGGCTCGGAGATGTGGTCGTAAGTTGGTCTGATGGTTTTGTTGCAATGTGTAGGGTGCTGGTAGTGTATGTTGAGGTAGGGGGATTGTTCCTGCTGGTTGGTTTGTAGGTCTTTGCCAGCTTGACTGCCAACTCTGATTTTGTGAAGTAGAGGGTGGGCATTGAGATTGATATGCATTATTCTACCAAAATGGTGGGAAGTAAGAAGAATTTGGCCAATTGCTATTTTGATTTGATTGGTTGGGCCAAGGTGGCATAGAGAATAGTTGTTGCGACCAATTGGAAAAAGGTGGCTGGTTCTGCCACATAGCTCCTGGGTATTGTTGTGCATTATATTGTGAGGGCTAAAAGAAAGAAGATAGATCAGTAGGCATACGTGTTTGTCGTGGTTGTCATTGGTGACGCTGATTTAGTAGGTAGATTGGTCATGTTTCTTCTTCTGCCTCCTTATAGATGGATTTTAACGCTGGGAGTGATGGGCAGCTTTCTGTGGCATGATCTTTGGTACATATGGCACAGGTTTGCACCATATGCAGCGGGCACTCTTTGTGACTATGCTTCTTCCTGCATCTAGGACAAAATATTGCCAAGTTTTGTTCTGCTTTAGCCTACTTTTGCTTGGCTTGCATAATGTCTAATTTCGTCATCAAAGTTCCCAAAATATCTGTTCTGAAATCCTCTGGAAGGTTTCCAATTTTTGCACGAGTTATACCTCTGCCAGAGATTTTTCTATACCTGGTGGTCATGTCGCATTCTACTGGTTTCAATCTCATACTGCCTCTTGAGCACATGACACACAATTTAATAATGTTAGCATACTCTTCTTGATATATATCACCTTTACCCATAATATTTAATGTCTCTATCCATTGTTCTTTCATTCTTTTAATCAGTGTAGTTTTTAGCACATTATCATGCAAAAGCAAAGTTGCATAGGGAGACCATTGGATGTTATATTGAAAACATTCTACATATTCTTGCAACGTTTCACTAGGTCTTGCTACCATTTGGAATATTTCATCTTTCAATTCCCTAGATCTGTGATAGTCCTGATATTTATAAGGAAAGCATTATTAATTTGATCCCAATCATTTACGGTCCCCCCACCTAGCCCCATAAACCAATGCAAGGCTGCTCTTTTTAACGTGGAGGGAAACAAATTTAGCTTTTGGGGGTCGGTGGTGTAGTCATAATAGCAACATAATACATCAAATTCAAAGAGAGATGAATATGGATCCTCTAATGTGAGTCCATGAAAGGTGGGGATATTTTGGAGAGGGATGGCTTTCATGGGTGCATTGAAAGCTGTGTCAATGAAGGGATACCGCAATGTAGAGGTTTGGGGTACTTGTGGGTTGTTGTCCATCTAGTCAAATATATGCCAGTACCCTTCTAGGATCACTAGAGAGTTATTCCTAGGGTGATTAGAAGGGGTGGGAGTGTTCTTAACAACACTCCCTCGGTCTAGGATACTGGGTGTTCCTTGTTGAATTACTACCTGAGGGGATCCTGACTCCTCTGTTTCCCCTATTTCTCCTCCTCCTTCATGAATATTACAAGAATTCCCTTCTTGTGAGGAGATTAGACAAGAAATTTCAATTTATTGAAAATTCTGCTCAATTCCTACTGTTTTGTTGTGGACCTCAGTGTAGGCTACATATGGTGAGCCTGTGGCCCAAAGGGCAGGGAAAATTTTAAGAACCCCCCTAAATTTATAAATATAATAAATGGGCGAATCTCCATGGTATATAGGAAAAATGGAAGGCGATTTTATCAATAATATAATATGTATATATAATTTTTTGGCGAAT
This sequence comes from Pinus tabuliformis, assembly GCA_031772625.1. Taxonomy (NCBI): domain Eukaryota; kingdom Viridiplantae; phylum Streptophyta; class Pinopsida; order Pinales; family Pinaceae; genus Pinus; species Pinus tabuliformis. The sequence goes on along the minus strand of CM062804.1, from coordinate 1,233,717,471 downwards.
CTCTCACCAGGCATGGCGAATATTTTACTCAATTATAAGATCTTGTAAGATCTTGGCGAGTCTTTCACTAAATAATAAAACTTTGTAAAGTCCTAGTGAATCTTAGCATAGGCTACATGCTGGTTTAATTCCCCCATTTAAATAGGCTACATTTCAGGTGAATACCATGGGTCAATACCATGTGCCATTTTGGTGAATACCATGGGTCAATACCATGTGCCATTTTTATTTTTATTAATTCTAATATTAGGGTTAATAATGGTTTTTTGCATGGTATTAATAACAATCTAGTCCATGGTATTTGTCCCATAGTATTTTGGCCATAGGTTTCACCTAAATATAACCCATTTTTTGAGTGTTCGTAAATATAAGGTGACTTATGGAGTAAATATAAAAAAATGTTTTATTTGTTTACCATACCTCTCGTTTATTTATATTTTTATTAATTTACCATACCTCTTTTACAAATATGGTATTTGGCCCATAGGATTCACTTAAATAAAACCTCTTTCTTGAGCCTTCATAAATAGAACGAGGGTTATGGACTAAATATAAAAAGAGGCTTTATTTAAGATACATCTAGTTTATTTATATTTTTATTTATTTACCATACCTTTTGAGTAAGTATAAAAGACGTTTTATTTATTTACCATACCTCCACTTTACTTATATTTTTATTTGTTTACACCCTTACATGTATATAAGGTGACTTGTGGAGTAAATATAAAAAATGTTTTATTTATTTACCATACCTCTCATTTATTTATATTTTTATTAATTTACCATACCTCTTTTATAAATATGGTATTTGGCCCATAGGATTCACTTAAATAAAACCTATTCTTGAAAATGGGCGAATGGATTCACTTAAATAAAACCTATTGTTGAAAATGGGCGAATGGAAGGTTGTAAGTCCTAATTTCAAGGGCTAAATTTACCTTTTTTACCCTCTCCCTTAAAATAAGGTGGGCTATTTGAGGTGATTTGTAAAAATGTACTATGATACAAAATATTCGCCTACTAAAAATTTAAAACCCCTTAATTTCGCCAAAGGGCGAACATTCGCCCCTAAAATTATCCTTGCCAAAGGGAGATAGTAGGATGTCTGGAAGTAACGTATCGAGGACCTACTGATGGCTGAGATTCAACTTTCTTTAAGATATCGTCCATGAAAGTTGATCATCCAAGGGTCACCGGTCCCTTAGATCTGTCGGGTTTGGGTAGTGGGATTGTATTGTTTTCGGGTTTTTTTCTTAGTCATTCATGCAAACAATTCAAATGTTTATCTCTACCCTAAGTTCCTATTAATTTTACTAGAAAGTGGCCAGGGGAGCAGACATTTTGTGTGCTCCGTACGCAGGTTCTTACCTTTCGTTTTTAATACCTAGTTCTCTCTCAATAGACAGACATCAAATACCTACTTTAGTCTTCTGTAATTGTGCTAAAAAGTGGGTGGAGGAGTAAGCACTTTACTTTCTCGTCACGTAGGTTCTTACCTTCCATTTTCAATGCCTAATTCTTCTTCAACAACAATTATCAGATGTACATCACTCTTTAGAAATGGCTACACTCTCCCCGGCAACGTCGCCAATATGTTGGGTGATAAAAGGTGTCGTTTAAAAATCCTAATTATCCTCACATTAATTATCAATCCAAGCACGTCCTCTTATTTCAAGAGTGTACATAGTATGTGGCTGCTATTTAATTCAGAGTAATGTTTCCTAGATTTTAGTGTAGATCTTTTAAATGCAAGAGTAAACGGATGCATCTAGTAAATTCCAATTGCAATTACAGAAATCAATCTCCTAACAAACCCAAATCTTACATTCATTTAAAGTAATAGTAGCATCAGTTGAAAGTATAGTAGTGATAACTCATCTTTCTTTAACTGATTTAATCTAACTCAAACCTAGTCTTCAATAACTAATATAAACAGCAATGATATTAATCTGAGAGTTTCAATAGTGATTGTTAATACTCTTTACAGTTGATTAAATCCAGTGGAATGCTTATCGAAATAACTCAATCTGAAATTAAAGTGAATCGAATCAATGACAATATTGTGAATGATATAATGGAAAGATACTCTATCAATACTGGAAAACAATAAACAGCGAAAGTGATAAAATCACATAAAACAAGAATACTATCAAACCATCACACTTGCAAGAATGAAAAATGTATGACACAAGGAAAGCAGTTGAATCCACCAGAGGCCAGGCCCTTAGCCGCCAGCAAAAATTGCTAAGTTACTTCAGATAACGTGAGGTAACAACAACATCACTTATATATTAATCATCAAATTGAATGAGAATGACAATATATTCATGTTCTTCTCGACAGTGGGAGTCCATAATTAAAACTACAGTTCCATAGTAACATAGATTCTTCTCCATTTCCTTCTTATGAACATCTCCTTTTATAATAGGAAAGGGTAAAAAGATAAATGATAAACACGATCCCTCAGGATCTCTTGATCCTAAGGGATTCACAACAGATTTCCAATTTTAGACATCCTTTCCTTTCTCGCGTTGATTCTTCTGATTTGTTTTGGCCTTATCTTCAATGGCCGCGTTCCTTCCTTAACTTGCCGATTTTTGTTGTTCCTTCATAGGGAACAACATTTGTTCCTTTTATTGTTTTCCTGCATAAAGAAGGGTAATAAATAGCAAAGTCGTAACTGCAGATAATTCCTTCATTTATTACAATAATTCTTTAAGAAATTAACACATTAGGATATAGAAAAGATAAGAATAAAGGATAAGGAAGATGAAATTAATAGTAAACACATACCTTTTCCATGACTCAACAATTATATCCACTAAATCCATCAAGGAATGAGAAAAAAATATTTCATGATAGATTATTAAGGACAAGATCGAGAAAAGGTAATGGAAAGTGGTCCTTTTGGATGGATCTATTTAGTTCTTTGTAGTTGATGCACACTCTCCATTTGTCATTGCTTTTAGGAATAGTACTACTGGGGAGGCCCATGGATTGTTAGAGATGGGATGGATGAAATTAAAAATTAATAGTTTTCGGAGTTCTTCTTTAGCAACATATTTCAAGGTCAAATTCATTCAACATTGCAGTTGGAAAATAGGGAAAAAATCATATTTTATTTATATATGGCGAGTACAGATATTATGGTGAGTACCCTTCATATCTATAGTGTTATGCACAACCTTCTTTTTGTTCTTACAACAACTAAATTAATCATCCTTTCACTGAGGGGGATAAATTTTCATTGATATCTAATTTTTTCATGGCCCAATTTCAATTGGGATGCTCTTGTGGTTTTGGATGATGGATACCAATTCATCAATAGGATTATTCTAACAAGATTCATTCATTATAGAGGTTAGGAGCTGAAATTTCGGGGCTTCCATAGTTGAGAGATCATTGATGATGATACTAATAGTATCATTCTCTATTTGATTCTTAAAGAATGTATAATTCCCAAGGGTGAGGAGTGGATGATAATTATCCTCTTTTAGTTTTAATTTATCCCATTAATGACAGTACTATCAATCCGTCAACCAAGGGGGTCTCCCTAATGTGAAGTCCCAGATACACCTCACACTATTTGGAGTAGGAGCCCCATCTAGAGTATCAGTCTGACCACCATAACTCTTATATTTTCCTTGGCTACAATAAGTCACATAAGAGAGTATGCACATAACCTTTATGTAGGTTTTAACCCTGTATAGAAATTAGCTACAAATAAATTCTTACAAAAACATAAAATATACAATGACGATAATATAAAATAAATACATAGATAGTTTCCCTTGGATCCAAAAACTGGAACTACCATATTGATTTTTAATTATATTCCTTTCAATGTTACAATATATATATATATATATATATATATATATATATATATATATATATATATATATATATATATATATATATATATCGAAGAATTCATAAACCCCAACTCATTAACCCCATATTATAACATAACCATAGTTCCCTTAACAAGATCTACAAAATACCATGGGCAGAAAACCATCATGCCCAAAACCATGTGCAAAATCCATGCACAAAACCATAGGTAGATCCTCCCCCCTCTAACCCCCCGCTTTGTGCATGGGTCTAGTCATAGAAAGAATATAACACACACCCAACACTTTGAAATCAAAAAGTAAGTTTACACTATGAAACACCAATTGCAATGTGTAAAATGAGAACTTCATGAGAGGGAAGTAAGAGTGAGTCCCTAGAAGGAAAGTGATATTACTATACTAAGAGAGGCACATGAGAACAAGGAAAGACTTGTTAGTTATCTATGAAATAGTTCACATAGATACAATGATCATTAAAGAAAATACAACACATATTAAACAAGATAAGTACCTGTTACACTAAAAAATGTCACCATGACTATTTACAGTTAGTATGGCTCAATCAACAGTCATGCTACCCTCTTAGGCAAGTCTTATGCCTCTGCTCTCCATGTCAAACTCCAAAAAGAGAGAAAGTCTTGTATAAATGTATTTATCTCTGGGGATGCAGGTTCTCTCAAACTTACCTGCGGAGACGCTCCCAATGTTCACAAAAGCTGCGTCCAAAGATGCTCTGTATGTAAAGGGACAGGTGCGTCCCCCTGTAAAAGTTAGAATGCGCAAGTTTCATCTTTAAAAAGTTACTTGTGGTCATTTCTAGAGCATTCTAGAAGGTTGTTCGACGTGTATTGGGCGCCTCCAGATGGTTCATGCACTCCTATCAAAGAGGAACTTATCCCATCAATAAGGGAGTGATCCCATCCAAAGAGGGGACTATCCCATTGATGGTGGACCTGATTAACCTCCTCTTGAGTACTATAAATACAGGCATTGAGCCAGAAGGAGGAGAGGTTGAAGCTATACATTTTCTAAGGGTAAATGCTGCAGGAATTAGGACTCCCATTTAGAAGCTTGTGAGGAGAGATTGCCATCTTTGCTTGTTCTATTTGGAAGTGGGTGAGCTTTGTCAAAGTAGAGGAAGACTCTTGTGGACCCTGGAAGGAGCTTGCACAACACCAAGGCTCAGGTTGTAATGGTTCCTTTTGATTACCTTTAATGCAAATTGGTCCAATCTTCTCAATAACTTGTTGTTAATGGGTTATTTCATGTACTCCTTGGTCTATATGTTGAATATGCTTTGTTTTATGTTATAATCAGGTGCTATTTAATTGTTTGACTGTTGGTGATTGCAGGTTTTGAAGAAAAGGAGGAGCTCATCCAGATCAACAAAGCTTGGACTTCTACAACAGCGTTTGGACAAAGGTAAGAACGAAACACTTGATTTCTCATATTATAATGCATGTTTAGAGAAGGATAGCTCCAGTTTGTTTTGTTTGTCATTAGAATGTCTTAGACTTCTAGGAAGGTCGGTTGTGTCCGCACTTTTGACTGATTCCGTGTGACAAATTGGCGACTCCGCTGGGGAAACCATTGATGAGAAGAGTCTTTTCTTTTGTATGAACTTTGCTTTGAGAAAATTGGTTTATTTTTCTGGTTTTGGCTCTGTGATTCTGTCTCTGGGTGGGTTAGCTTAGGATTAGTTTTATTTTGCATTTTCTTGAGTTTTTCAGTAGGACGCACCCTCTGAGTGTTGCACAGTGCGTCCCTGGACGCACTTTTGCTGTGTGCACAGAGCGGGCCCGCACCTGTGTTAACGGGTTGCCTGCGTCCCCCTGCTAAAATTTGAGAAAACTCCATTTTTTTGCTTTTTGACTCTTAGATTTTGTTGTTTCTTAGTTTTTTTTGCCCAGATTCATTAGTCCCTTGCCAAGAATCTTCACCTGAACTTGTTTTCATAGCATTAAGTGTTTTAGTGGATTTCATTGAAATTTAAGCCTAGGGTTTGATTTTTTGAGTAGATCCTGTAGTGACTTTAATGGTGGAAGTTGTCAAGCCTTAGATCTCTCTGGTGTGGTCAACCTTCTTAAGAGTCGGATCTGTCGTAAGTCTACCCGTGTGAGCAACCAACCTGTTGAGTTGTCTCTTTGGTCAAATTTCAAAGTGCTTGTTGATTAAGTCTTGAATTCCATTTTACAAAAAGAACAAAAAGATTTGAGTTTTGTTTTGATCAGCTCTTGATTCTGCAATAGTTGGTCCTTGATTTGATTTTGGTCAAGTAAAACAACTTAGAAACATCCTTGTAGGTTTTGGCCTCGTTACGTTTGCTTAGAGTAAATTTACCTTTTAGTTTGCTTGTGAGTGAATTTTCGTAGATTTTAGTAGTTGTTGAGATCGATTTTTGTTAAATTAGATTTATTTGCTTTATTAAAAGAAAAATACAAAAACATCTTCTTTAAAAGTCTTGTTTCAAGTAGCTTTGAAAGTTTTGAAAGAAAAAGAGTTTTTCGTGCAAGTAAAGAGTGGTCATGTTTGTGTGCTTGAAAAGAAAAAGAGAATTGTTTCTTTGATTGTCTTTTCTAAGGAAGTTGTTTTCTCTAAAATTTGCATTCTCTCAACTCTCTTAGTTAAGAATTTCATTGAAAAAGGAAAGTAGCGTAAATCATCTTAGGTGCATCTTTGTAGTGGTTGGAGTCGAGTCTACACACCATTGGTTTCACTTCCACTACCTTGTGACTTTAAAGAACAACCATAAAAGTAACGCTTAAAGTAAAATTGACATAGTAACTTTTATTTACTAGGGCTCTGAAGCACCAATTTAGATCAGGCTAGTGTCTTGGAGTAGGTGAGTAATTAACTCTCCAAGACAACAAAACCAAACAAGTAGTTTATCTTGTGATAGAATAAATCCAATTGTCTCACTTGTACTCTGGGAAAGCTCCTCTTAAAGGAGAAGCACGAGCTTGTGTCCGAACCAGTGAGGGGATCATTCCCCCCTCATTGGGAACGACGCCAGACAGTACGTATTACAAACGGTAAACCTCGGATTAACCATTGTCGAGGAGCCAGGGGTCACTTGTCGGTAAACCTTGGATTATTGTCAAGGAGCCAGTAAGGGGATTGAGCTTGCTACTCTGCCCTTGCGTGCTGTCGGAGTTTAGACTGTTCCCCCAGGTGCATTTGTTGCGGTTGGTAACCTTAGTGGCCATTATCTTTAGGATTCTACCGAGGTGACGGTGGAGGGAAGGTCCCACTGTACCTGGAGCAGACGTCGGTTATACTCACTTGGATTTTCTGGGGGGTTCACTTCACTCGAGACGGTTAAAGTGGAGGAACTTGGTCCAGTCTATTCATTAAGCAGGTTGCCAGGGTAACTGTTCCACCCGCCATTTATGTACTGAATCCAGTGAGGTTGGGCTTCATCACCAACTAGCGCTTTTGGTCCAGAAGACTACTGTTTGTGTTTGGTTTGACGCCCTAGATTCTTTAGGCGTGTGATTCAAATTTGTTTGGTTCTTTAGAGACTTTAGGTGGTTTGATTTGAAATTTTATTTTGTTTTCGTGTGTAGTAGTTAAAAGTTTTTAGCTGTGGCGGAATTACCGAGACAGTCCCGTAGATTGCGGGGCCAGTCTCCTGAAGTTGTTTCTGTGGCCGAATTGTTGAGAAGATCCCGTAGACTTAGGGGTGAACCTCCTCAAGACGAGTCCAGTCATTTAGAAGGTTCAAAGGTCCTTGTAACTCCTCCTAGTGGCAGTAGAGTAGGTTCACCAGAAGAAGGAGAATCTTCCTTGGTGGTCCATCCGGATTACCAAAGTTTAGAGACAGGTTATAATCCCGAAGCTGTTACAGTTTCTGAGCTTGTTGGTAGTTTTTCATCTGCTAGTGATACAGGCGAAGAACCAGAAATATCCGAACCTGTTACTCCGACTCCTAGTGTTCCTGATTCACCGAGAATAGAAAGAATTATCACCGAAAATCTTCCTGTTGGTTTGATTGCTATTGAAGAACTTGTTCCAGAGGAAGAAATAGGCGTCTCTGATCCTGAAGATCAAATTACCCTTGATCTAAGGGAGCGTGAATCTATCTTTTACAGTCCTCCTAGAAGTACTACTTGGTACCTTTCGTTAACAAATTATCTAGACAACTTTGGGCTAGGTTTTTCTACACCTCGTACTCCTTTTCCACCTGGAGGTATTCATACTCCTGTAAATATGTCTGGTCAATCGTCCGTGTTTACACAAAGTCCTGAATCTTTTTTACATGGCGGTCCTTCTGTTCCTACTGGGTATCAATCTCTTTCTGGTACCTTTGCGGGAGCATCTCCTCAACCCGTAGATCATGGGTTATTAGTTGGAAACAGTGGTAATGTACCATTGGGTGTAGGAGACATTTACATGATGTCAGGTTCAGTTCCCGTTTCCCAACCTCAAGGTGGCCAATTACCGCCTAGGGGGCAGCCTTCGTTAATGCCTGGGGGGCAACCTCAAGGTACGTCATTCGTGTCTGGGGGGCAACCTCAAGGTCAGTACCCGTACCCGTATTTACCTCAAGGTTATCAACCTCAAGGTCAAGGTCAACCCCAGTACCCGTATTTACCTCAAGGTTATCAACCTCAAGGTCAATACTCAGGTCAAGGTTATCAACCACCTCAAGGTCAATCATATGGTCAAGGTATGTGAACTACACCTTACAATTATCAATCCTATCCTCAATCCGGCTATGGATCTCAGTATCCTCAACCTGTTATGGGTCAATACCCTGGAATGTTAGTGTGGGATCCTTCACAGGGTCAACAGATGTTGCAGCCAAGTATGCAGTCGGTACCTCAAGCTAGACAACCTGTAGTTTCTGGTCCACCCCAGCAACCGCAACCTGTCCAGCCAAGTGTTCAAACCTCTGTAACTTCGGTAGTTACTCAGCCGCCAATTGCACCTAGTACTCCATCTCAAACGGCTGCTGCAACTACCGCCACATCTACCATACTTACTTCTGGAGTATCGACGGCTCCGGTTTCTACTGTCTCTGTAACCACTCCTCAGACATCTGTACCGTTGTCTGGATCTACGATTCAAACCACGGTCCAGATGCCTGTAGGCCAGCCTGGTATAAGTACGGTTGTCACTACTCAACCTCAATTTGTTCAACCTCCGTACCAGGGACAGTATCAACCTGGGCAAGCTGTCCAACAACCGGTTTACCAGTATCAACCGTATCCTGGGTACACTTATCAACAACCTCAGCAACCCCAGTACGGTCCGGTTAATCCTGGTTTTCCAGGAGGATATAATATCCCAAATGCGACTCCTGTTCCTAGTTATCCTGGATATCCTCCTCCTGGGGCTGGTATTGTGACCCAGAGTTTTAGAGATCCTAACCGGCAGTTACCGTTTATCGCAACTTTGGATTTACCAGACTTGACGCGCCTAACGAACGATCCAATTCAATATCTTCCGTTCTGGCCGCCAATGCCAAATAAGTTGCCCAGCGATATACCCAAGTTCGAAGGTAAGTCTGGAGAGGATCCGTCCAATCACGTGATGACTTACCACCTCTGGTGTGCTTCAAATTCTATCTCGGATGATTCGATCCGCCTACGTCTTTTCCAGCGTACACTCATTGGTCTCGCGGCCAAGTGGTACATTGAGTTACCACGGGCCTCTTTTTACAACTTTAGCCAGTTAGCTACCTCGTTCTTAACTCACTTTCAGTTACCGGTCAGATACGATAACGGTACGGAGTTATTAACTTCACTAAAACAATCAACCTCCACGTATATTTCTGATCACATTCATGAGTGGAGACGTCGAAGAAGGCTAGTGAAAGTTTTTATCCCGGACCAAATCTTAGCTGAATGGTTTGTTAAATCATTATTACCAAGGATTACTGAAGATGTAGCTAAGGCCGGAGTAGTTACTGAGGAGCAAGTCATTGCTCAGGCACAATACCTTGACTTAGTTTACACTCAGTCGGGTACATTACACGAGAAGATTCCGGATCTTCCAAAGTCGAATCAAATCGCTGCTGCTCCTTCGGGATCTCATGCCGCTGATGGTATGATTGGTATCGTGAATACAAAGAGCAAGAAGAAGTCTTCCAAGGCTTCAACTACTCCAATTATCACTTTGCCTGATTCTCCGACAGGAGAGTCTTCTCCTGAACTTACCGCCGATATTCACGCTGTAGAGTCATCTACGGCCAAATCAAAAAACGGTGGGAAGAAGAAAGGAAAGAAGAAGGCTAAAGCAGACAAGGCTCCGAAGGAGAAAACAGAAAAGTCGGAAACCAATGACGAAAAGCGCAAACCTCGATATCCTTGTCTTATTTGTGAAGAGGATCATTTTACGAGAGATTGCCCTCATCGGGCCGAGGTAGTGAAAATAGTCAAAGGTTCTCCCACTCCTGCTGTGTTAAAAAATCCATTTCCGGAGCAGGAGAATAAGATGATAGGTTCTTCCTCGAATGCCAGTGAAGAACCCATTTTGATGATGTCTCATGTGAGGATTGCGACTCGATCGCAAGATTATGGTAGTAAGAATCCTGTTGATGGTAAGGAAGCAGAATCTTCTCACTCTAACCCATCAACCTCAGCTCCTGGTTCCGATCCACTACAGATCGAGAAACCTAACCCAGACTTAGTAATTAAACCGCCCGCCAAGGGTGTACTTCGAAGGTCTGCTTTCAATCCACATGCGAGAGCGGCCCAGAATTACAACATTGTTGAGGACTTAGCTGTTTCACCCTCAGCAATGTCGGCGTTAGAAGTGCTGCAATCATGTCCAGCACAACGAAAATTGCTTTTGTCGGCTATAGGAGCTGTTGATGTTCAGGATCCGAATCTAATGATCTTCGATCTAGAAAATAGTACACCGCGTCTCCCCCATCAAATGGCTTTCCAAATTCCAGTGATAGTAAAAAACAGGCCTATTCATAGGACTGTGATTGATGAGGGAGCTTCTACGTGTATTATGTCGATTCAATGTTGGAGATCCCTTGGTTCTCCTTCGTTGAACCAATCCCCCACCATCCTTAAGGCCTTTGATGGCCGTGGGTTCCGTCCGTTTGGTATTCTACAGGAATTGCCTATAGGGGTAGAAGGTAAAACCGTTAGTCTGGATGTGGAAGTGGTTGATGCCCCTCTAGACTACAACCTTCTTTTGGGTCGAAGTTGGTCATATGCTATGACAGCGGTCGTTTCATCGGTCTTCAGAGTAATTAAGTTTCCACATAACGGTAAGATCGTGACTATTGATCAGCTGACATACTTTTCATCCGACCCAGCCTCTTCAGAGAGTATCCAGCATGTCGGTAAGACGACAATCCCTTATAGGGACGTTGGTGTAGGTTTAGTTAAGGATTCCGGTTTACTGGGAACTTTTCCTCTCCCTCCACTCAGCGCAGATCCTTCATTTGCAACAATTCATATGATTACATCAGAAAACATTATTTATGATGATCCTTGGTTCGTCCCATCTGACTCTGAGATAGACTCACTCGGTAATGCTATGCCCTTGAGTCCATATGAAATTGCTTATGAAGCTCTCATGTCTTTTACCGACTTTCATTCAACCGAAGTCGACCAAATGAATGTGGTCAGTGAAGAGTCACTTTTCACCTCACCCTTAGAACGGATAGCGTTTCCCGAAGTCGTGTCATCTGACGAACAACTTCGCGAAATCCTAAGTGTAGACGATCTACCATGGGAAGATCTCCATCACAGATCTTCGTTTTTACCTAAGGATGATGCATTTGAAAATGATTTTTCATCTATCTTTACCGCTGAATATGTCAAAGACGCTCAGGATCCAACGAAACATTCTGATTCAGAGTTGAATTTAGGGAATATTTCTCGTACTATTCCCATTGATATTTCAGTGAAGCCCGGAATTGAGGAGAACATTCATATAGGTGCCGCATGTACAGAAGAAGAAATCCAAACTTACAAGGCCCTATTCCAAGAATTCCGCGATGTGTTTGCCTGGTCTTACGAGGAAATGCCGGGAATCGATCCTGCCATTGTTGTTCATGAAATAAAGACCTACCCGGATGCTAAACCCGTCCGGCAACGGTTGCGTCAGATTCACCCTCGAAAAGCGGCTGCGATTAAAGCAGAAGTCGAAAAGCTGTTGAAAGCAGGTTTCATTTATCCGATCCCGTTAACGGATTGGGTATCGAATATTGTTCCGGTCAATAAGAAACAAGGAACAATAAGAATCTGTATCGACTATAGGGATATCAATCGAGCTTGTCCAAAAGACAACTATCCTACGCCTTATATCGATCAAATTATTGATGATTGTGCCGGAAGTGAAATGTTTTCCTTCATGGATGGTTTTTCGGGCTATAATCAAATCAATATTCTACCTGCCGACCAACCAAAAACGGCATTCATTTGTCCATGGGGGACATTTGCTTATTGCAAATTACCTTTTGGGCTTAAGAATGCCGGGGCCACTTTTCAACGGGCGATGTCTTATGCATTTCATGACATCAAGCACATTGTGCAACCGTATCTCGATGATTTGCCTGCTCATTCTTTACATCGAGCTGATCACCTTGTCCACCTACGAGCAATCTTTATGAGGTGTAGGCATTATCGAATTCGGTTGAATCCCCACAAGTGTGTTTTCTGTATAGAAACAGGTCGATTGCTGGGATTTGTTGTTTCAAAAGCCGGCATTCGCGTCGATCCCTCGAAAGTCGAGGCTATCATCAAATTGCCTCCTCCTTCGAGTTTGCGCCAACTCCAAAGTTTGCAAGGGAAAGCGAACTTTTTACGCCGATTCATCCCAAACTACGCCGAGGTCACTAAAGGTTTTACACGGTTGTTGAAACAGAACGTTCAATTCTTTTGGGACGAGATTGCCCAACAATCTTTTGATGCACTTAAACACGCGTTGACCCATGCACCGTTGTTGCATCCTCCCAACTACAACCAGGACTACTTCTTATACCTCGCAGCTTCGCATTCCACCATTGGAATGGTGTTAGTTCAAGAAGATGAATTCGGAGCGGAACATGTGATATATTATCTCAGTAGGACCTTAAATCCCACTGAGTTAAAATATTCGCATGTGGAGAAATTGGCCCTGGCAGCCGTTCAAGCTGTCCAGCGTTTTCGTCACTACATTCTTCTCCGTAAAACTACAGTTATTTCGGATTGCAACCCTATGATTTACATTTTGACAAAACAATTGCTAGGGGGCAAGTACTCTAAATGGATCGTTATCCTGCAAGAGTTCGACTTGGAGTTCGAGAAGTCCAAGTCTAAGAAATCCTTAGTTTTTGCGGAATTGATGTGTGATTTCCCGAGTGCTGACACAGAGACTGTGGCAGAAGAGTCCATTGCGGACGAATCTTTGTTTCTTATCAGTACTTTAGATCCGTGGTACGGGGATATAATCATCTATCTCCAAACCCAAACCTTTCGGCCTGAAGCTTCCAAAGCGGAACGTCGAAAAATTCGGTTTCAATCCCAGCAATACAAAATTATTGGAGATACACTTTATCGCCGGGGGGCAGACTTAGTTTTTCGACGTTGTTTAACTCACGAAGAGGCTGAGAGAGTTTTGAATGATTGTCACTCTGGAGCATGTGGCGGTCATATGTCTGGGTATGCCACAGCTCAGAAGGTGTTGCGCGCTGGTTACTTCTGGCCATCTATGTTTAAAGATTGTATCATTGCAGTCCAAAAGTGCCACAACTGCCAAGTGTTTGATCGAAAGATGCGCGCACCACCTGCTCCTCTCCACCCTATAATTGCCGTTGGTCCATTCGCCAAATGGGGTATCGACTTTATTACTTGTAACCCTCACTCGGCCGGGGGGCATGCGTATATCATCCTCGCGGTTGATTATTTCACTAAATGGGCCGAGGCGATGCCTACATTCGACGCAAGCGGCAAAACAGCTGCAGTTTTCATATTCAATCATATAATAACTAGGTTTGGTGTCCCACAAGCAATCATTACTGACCATGGGAGCCATTTTCGAAACACCATGATGACTGAACTTACAAGCCAGCTTGGTTTGCGCCACGATAGCTCTACTCCTTATTATCCGCAAGCCAACGGTTTGGTTGAGTCTATCAACAAAGTTCTAGTTATCATGATCCGACGAACCATTGGTATTCATCGGTCGAATTGGCACAACATGTTATTTTCGGCGCTATGGGCATACCGAACCTCAGTGAAAACCTCAACAGGGTTCACTCCTTTCCAGCTAGTTTATGGCTTGGAAGCAGTGTTACCCATTGAATGTGAAATCCCATCACTTCAAATGGCTGTCGAATTACTTCCAGCTACTTCCGAAGAGGAGAAACGTTTATTGTACTTAGCTAAATTAGATGAGACTCGACGTGACGCTGCATTGGCAATCGAGACTCACGCGAAGCGAATGAAAGCTCAGTATGATAGAAATGTGACCCCTCGAAGTTTTTCGGAGGGAGACCTAGTGCTTTTATATGATCAAGCTAACGATAAGCTAGGTGCTGGAAAATTCGTTCCTATGTGGCATGGACCCTATATTGTAAAGCGAAAGCTAGCAAAAGGGGCTTATGAGCTGGTAGATTTTGATGGGGACTCTTTGGGTAAACCCAGAAATGGACTTTACCTAAAGAGGTATTATGCTTAAATGGTGGGTATGGAGAATTTTTAGTTAGGTTAGGTTTTCTTTCTAGCTAGTATGATTGTTAGTTAGTCAGTGTGCTTAGCTTAGTGAGTGTGTTTTTCGTCGTTATTCTGGCTTATCTTGGTTTTACTCTTGATATTGCAGATGTCGACGCCTCTCCAAACATACATTGGATTTGCTGATGGTGCTTGTCGTAGTACACGGAATATCTCTTCCGCAGCTTGGGTTATCTATTCGCCCTCTGACGAGTTAGTTTCTATGCATGGGGTAAGCCTCGGTCAAACAACGAACAACATTGCAGAATACAGTGCAGTGGTTGAATTATTATCCGAATCTATTTCATTTGGAATTCGACGTTTGATAGTGAGGTTAGATTCTGAACTTGTTGTATTACAGCTTAATAGAGTTTATGCCATTAGAAATCCTGTGTTATTAAGGTTGTTTTTGAGAGTGCGTCTCTTGGAACGTGAATTTGATTACATTGAATATCAGCATATTCCAAGGTCTTTAAATACATTAGCAGATGCAATTGCTTCTCGAATGTTGGACAGACATTTACGATAATCATGCAAGTAAATTTAAAAACATTTCATCATACATGTTAAACAAGATAAGCCGGTAATAGTGATATATATATAGATAGGAGTGTGTCAAAAAATATACATCGTCTTCGATCATAGGTTGAAAAACACCTTATGATCGGCAAAAATGATAGAGTACAAAAAGTCAAAAATGTCACATGTGTCTACAAAGTGACTAGCCAATCACTGGTGGTGCTCCCTGTACGACACCACTGCACGGGCTACCTTACGCAAAAATCTCCTAAACGGTCCAGGGACTGCGACTACGAAGCGCTGAAGCCTGATAGGAATGTCATCCATAGTAGTCTCAGGCATATCTGCCGTCAGACGCTCTAGATCATGCTCCAACTCAGCTAGTACTTCTGCAGCCGCGTCCTGTGGGGCCGGTACCGGTGCAGCTGGATGTCTCCTCTCAAAAGGCCGGAGGTTGGCTGGACGCTGTGGACCAACATCTGCATTTTGAAACTTTTACTGTCAGTTTTGAGACGATATATATAAAAACAAAAAAAAAAATACATAATTTGAAAACTTGTGAAAAATAAAGTACCTCTGTCATCCCATTGTTCTCCCTGTGGAAGAACCATGTCCGGATCATGTCGAAAATCTACTCCGGCGTACGGAAAGTCCTGGATCGAGAAAACCTGGTCCTCCAACCAGTGAAAGTAACTATCAGAAAATCGAACAACTGTCGCGCCCTCGTCAGGATGCCGGGCCATCACCGCAACCCATCGTACCAGCTTTGGCTCCCGAGGACCCAAGATATCAACAGTGAGTTGCTGAGGGATCAGCATCGGAACTCTCTCTAAGGCAAAGCTCACGACTAAAGGCCCATATCCAAAAGTTTTCAGTCGTCCGTTCTTTGCCTTAGTCAGTTGGCTCTTCATATTAGCCGACACAGCATCACACCAGTTGAAAATGGTGCCTTGGTAACAGTCAATTGCCATCCGCATTTGGGAGCCAGAAGCAATGTGCAAAGCGGCCACGCCGCAAATTCTGGTAACCGTGAAAGCAATAACTTTGAGTTCACGCAGAGAGATGTGTTTGATCTCCACGCCTTTCGAATGGTGTGCCCCAGGTGTGCACCACTCTTCCCGGAGACTAACAAGGGATTGGCCACCCGGCCTAGTCCCGGCTAGATTGAGTTGCTCGCCTCTGTTTGGCAAGCCAGTGAGAAAGTATACATCCGAGGGCTCTATCTCGAGCTGGTGCCCTCCTATGTAAAAGAATTGCTCTTGAACGTTCCATCTCTCAACCAGCCATTCTAAGAATCTTACCTGAGCCCTCATGCCCGGTATGGCCCAGTATTTGTATAACCCGCATGCTTTTAGGGCATCCAGGGAAGGTTGGTGTTCTATTGCAGCTTCATCAACCTCTTCGTGCTCTCTTTCTCTCCAATCCAACATGGTGAGTGCCCTACACACCAAGAAATGATGATTAAAATTAATTTGGGAAATTTTGAATGGTTATTTGTGAGGATTGGGGTTTCAATTTCCGCGTTCCACGGAGGACGCACCCCGCGTTTGTAACACAGGGCGTCGGGACGCAGTTGGCCTGAAGGTGGGCTGCGTCCCCCGACCATTTTCCTGTATAGGAAAAAGTCGGGGGACGCAGGTCACCCGAAGGGCACCTGCGTCCACCGAGGAGCGCATTTTGAAACCTAAACCCTCCCAAAAAACAAAACTAAAACCTAAAAAACAATTTTAATCGGATAGAAATGAAGAGTAGGATGTTGTAAAATACCTGGAAGAGACGGCGTTCGATTCTGACGGTCGGATTTTCCGCAGCGACCACGGGAAGTTTCTTGTCAAAAGCTCCTTTTTCAACCTCAACAGTCAAACGGTAAAAATGACATGGTAAAAAGTCTTTTTATAGGTTTTTTGGATGAATTTGTTCATTTTTCACCATGGAAAGATGTTTTTCGATGTATTTTTGCCTATCTTAAACAGGTATGAGTAATGTGTCGCTTTTGTGCAGGACAAAGGGACTTAGAGGGAAAATTGTCATTTTTTCACAAACAAAATATCAGAGTCATCTTTTAAGCCCTTTTCTGACTCCTAAAATATGAAAAGATTGCCGAGCGTTTCTTTTACACTCGTTAAAACGGAATTAAAAGACGGTCCCCTTATAGCTCTTTTCTGACCGTAAAATCAGGAAAAGATTGCCAGGTTTTTGTCATTTCAAACTCGATATGGAAATAAAACGACGTGTCCTTGATCGCTTTTTACTTTTCAGGTCAGTGGCACTAATTATGAAAGTACTCCTTGGTCGCAAGATCAAGCGGTTCCCCCAGGTATTATTTTATACTTTTTCGGGCTTGAGGGACACAAATCTACGAAAAAGTTCAACTTGGAGTCTTCTTAAGTTTTTCAGACTCTCTAAAATTGAAAAACACCGAGTTTCTCCTATACTGGGCTCGTTAAACATTTCACAGTAAAGGACCTGTTCAATTACAAACAGGAACGAACCACTCCTTCCTAGGGTTCGAATCAAAACTAGGTTGGACCCATCCGAAGGATGAGCTTATAATCAAGCACATGTTATCCTCCTCAAGCTTGTTAAAAATAAAGAGGTACTTGCCAGAAATGGTGGGGGAAAAGAGAGAAGAATGAATCTGTTTGTTACCTTTTGTCTCAGAAGAAACTTTATTACCACTCTTGAACACGACACTTTTCATTCACCTGGGTTGGGAAATCTTTTACCTCACAGTTGATCAAACCACTTTGAAAGTCTTTAACCGGGTTCCAGGGATTAACTTTGATTTATTCGCCACCAAGCCATCTGTCGTGTCGTTATGTGTTCAAGAGGTCTGCAAGCAAAACTTTCATCTGCAAAATACTTGTCATCCATTTGACCATCCCTGAGTCAGTCCTTACAGCAACATTTCTTCAACTTGAACAATGATTTCGTGTTGCAGGCTTGCCTGCAACGGGTCGCTTTCTATCGACATCAGCACATTATCTAGAGAGATGACTTAGAAATCGTCAGTACCTTGAAGTCTGCATGCATCAATGGCAGGTTTCTCGCCTTTGACGTCAGTTTACATCATTGACTTTCGATCGAAGGATTCCGTGAAATGTTCGACATCAACTCATTCATTCACATCTCATGGATTGTACTGGGTACTTTGAGAACCATTGACATTACTGGTGGTCTCTCTCACGCTTGTTAACAGTTTACATCATTGACTGGTAATCAAGTGGTTTCTACCATGTTCGACATCAATTCATTTATTCGCATGGCTAGAATCGTACCAATTCGGGAAGTAGTGATGAAGACCCTGGATCTAGTTTCCACCATCCAGGCTGCGAGGAGTTTTGTATTCATTATCTAAGTAGACTAATCATAAACAGATGGCTGCATCCATACTGTGTCTACAAAAGTCTATGATTGTGATGTACTGCAAGATCATTCCTGTATCAGAGTAGTTAGTCTGTTAGTTAAAGTTTGATCTGAGTATGGGAATGCCTACCTCAGTGATGATATAATCTTATACATGTATTTTGTGTTGGAAATTGCAGGTTCCGACCAGGCTCTCCACGGGATAATCCTTGAAATGATAAAGCGCTTCACCCTTCCTAGATATTACAAACCCTAATCTATTCCAGGCTTCGCACTTTAGGGGGCAATCTGTTACACTAAAAAATGTCACCATGACTATTTACAGTTAGTATGGCTCAATCAACAGTCATGCTACCCTCTTAGGCAAGTCTTATGCCTCTGCTCTCCATGTCAAACTCCAAAAAGAGAGAAAGTCTTGTATAAATGTATTTATCTCTGGGGACGCAGGTTCTCTCAAACTTACCTGCGGGGACGCTCCCAATGTTCACAAAAGTTGCGTCCAAAGACGCTCTGTATGTAAAGGGACAGGTGCGTCCCCCTGTAAAAGTTAGAATGCGCAAGTTTCATCTTTAAAAAGTTACTTGTGGTCATTTCTAGAGCATTCTAGAAGGTTGTTCGACGTGTATTGGGCGCCTCCAGATGGTTCATGCACTCCTATCAAAGAGGAACTTATCCCATCAATAAGGGAGTGATCCCATCCAAAGAGGGGACTATCCCATTGATGGTGGACCTGATTAACCTCCTCTTGAGTACTATAAATACAGGCATTGGGCCAGAAGGAGGAGAGGTTGAAGCTATACATTTTCTAAGGGTAAATGCTGCAGGAATTAGGACTCCCATTTAGAAGCTTGTGAGGAGAGATTGCCATCTTTGCTTGTTCTATTTGGAAGTGGGTGAACTTTGTCAAAGTAGAGGAAGACTCTTGTGGACCCTGGAAGGAGCTTGCACAACACCAAGGCTCAGGTTGTAATGGTTCCTTTTGATTACCTTTAATGCAAATTGGTCCATTCTTCTCAATAACTTGTTGTTAATGGGTTATTTCATGTACTCCTTGGTCTATATGTTGAATATGCTATGTTTTATGTTATAATCAGGTGCTATTTAATTGTTTGACTGTTGGTGATTGCAGGTTTTGAAGAAAAGGAGGAGCTCATCCAGATCAACAAAGCTTGGACTTCTACAACAGCGTTTGGACAAAGGTAAGAACGAAACACTTGATTTCTCATATTATAATGCATGTTTAGAGAAGGATAGCTCCAGTTTGTTTTGTTTGTAATTAGAATGTCTTAGACTTCTAGGAAGGTCGGTTGTGTCCGCACTTTTGACTGATTCCGTGTGACAGTACCAAAGCCAATGTAGCAGTTCAATTTATTTAGTACATATGAACATAACACATACTATAAACATCCAAAGAATAGTCTTACACTATTCATGATACATGCATGAAAATGTGTTGGCTCAACAAGTTTCTTATTATTAGGTGAAATATCCAAGTGAATGAGCTTCTCTCCTATGCCAAGCTAGAGAAGTCAAGGCTAGATCTCAAAGTATTAAGCCTCCAAAATCCATTTTCGTTAGTTATGAGGGTGTATTCATAACAATATGAATGACCTTTCATATACTTATGACTCTTGAGATTCCCTCATGACTATTTGACTTCCAAGTGACTTTTGAACTTCTACAAGACTCTTTCGTCTACATGTGATTTTCATATTCCACGTGTCACTCTTGGACTTCCACACATTTAGATTTTGACATCTTCTTGAAAGTACATAATTACATCCACAAATGATGTGGCAAGACACATTGACGCATATGACATTGTGATGAAAATTAGACAAGCCATGACATACCATTGATGACATGGAACTTCTTAGTGATGTGTCAATGTCAATATTCTCTTCTTTCCCCTTCCTTCACGCCTTTATGGAAGGTATTACATGTTATTCATCTCTATCCTTCAAGGGGATTATTGATATTGAGGCTTCATGCGATTCTAATATTTGATCTTCAGCCATAAGCTAGTGTCCCTTCATCTTTCTTATTAATGACTTCTTCATGGTTTTCGGTTCACAAGTGTATTCTAATATTATATCCTAAGAATCATCCTATCATGTCAATATATGGTACCTGCAAATAAAATTCACTCATGAAAAGATGACATCATTCTAGAAATATCCTAGTCTAACTTTCTTCATGAAAATCATTAATTGACCTAGAACTGAGTATTGGACTGAGAGAAAGGCTTGGGGATTGTGTAGTGCATAGTTCCAAAGGATATGAGTGAGGGATTGAGGCTTGAAACTATGAAATACGCAACAACTAAATTCCTGAGAAGCAATATTGTGCAGTTGGAGGTTACAGTGAGGCAGGATTGTCCACTATAACTGCACAATGTGTAGTTTTGTTTGGAGACTAGGAAACTGGATTACGTAGTTGCATAGTTTAGGGAGGTAGAGGGATAGATTTATGACTACAATTGCATAATGTACTGAAAGAGGCTGACTAAGGAGACATATTACATATTTTATAAGGGCAATATGTGGTTCTTAAGCATTGTGATTGTGCAATGTTTGTTCCATGGAGGTATATAATGCACAATACATAGTTCTTGAGAGTAAGATAGGCTTTTTGTGGCTTGAGATTGCCTAATTGATAGTTCAGGGAGGTCGTTTGGGAGGAGTTTGATTGGAGAATGATCAATTTCAAAAAATGACTAAGTCTAGGATCTAAGAGGTGAGAGATGGAACCAAAACATGACTTGAAAGTGATCACACACTTATAGATGGTCATCCACTCAACAAGGAAGAGTTTATGACCCATAATCAGTATGTTCCTGCTGAAATGAAAGTAGTACAATACTCACCTTCAAGTGAGACACTTAAGACACACTTTGTGACACAAGTGATGACACTAGTGAAATAGTGCTAAATACTTGGTTTGATGCATGTCTCTATGACATATGGAACACATTGGTATAAGAGGATGAATCAAATCTTCCCTTCAAGAATGTACAAATAACTCCCTTTTACAAGTTGTGAAACTTCCCTTACCAAAAGATGACACTTGCGATAGTAAGAAAAAGAGAAAATGAAACTTGAAAAGGCTAAAGAGAATGGAAGTGACACAAGATATTTTAAAGAGAACAAAAAATCTCCACTAGAAGAAGTGAAAGAAAGAAAAAAATATAGTTGTAAAAGTGAAAGCGACACTAATTAAAACCAAAGTGCACAAAAGGGAAAATTGAGAAAACTCACTGAAATAGAAGTACAAATGCACCCAAAGTGAGAGGGAGACTATTAATGGAGAGTGTTCACTGACTATTGACATGGGTTGTGAAATTAATGTTCTTATGGACTGCATAGTCACTATTAATAGTGGGTGTGCAAGCCTTACTTGCAGGAGTAGTGGAATGTCTATGTAAGATTGCATCAAAAGGAATTCACTTTTGAATTATTTAAGGAATGAACATGTATAAGAAAGTATCTTTAACACTTAGACTATGGGGAAACATCAACGAGATGTACAAAAACTATGAACAATCAAGGAACGACAGGTACTAGGATCACAAGTAGGCTCCAAAATTTAAGTGTAGGGAAAATTTTGGAGGTGTTTGTCACAGTCATAACACTTGGAGACACGCTAGTAGAACTCCATGTTCTTTGTTTAGGTATAAATTTGAGAAAAAAGTGTTAGTCCTTCAACAACTATTGATTCATTGCATGGATTAACTTGGCTTCCATATTTTATCTAGTTATGGATATAGTCTCTTATATTCCTTTTCTCAGCTAAACACATTTACAAAGGTTATTAAATCATAATTGTTTCAATCCAGGAGAGGGTAATATAGTAATTCAAGTTAAATATAATCAAAGTATAAGTTTTCCTCTCTATTGTTTCTCCATGGTGGAGTCAGTACATGAACACAAGCGTTGATTTGTTTTTAGTGAGCCTGAACACTACCCCAACGAGGTTACTTGCTTTACCTCTTTGCACATGAAGCCTTTCTATTCTTTCACCATTTTTTTTATTTATAGAATTGTGCTTAGGAACTTATTATTTCACTAGGGTGGGAGAGAGATCCCGACTTATTGAGAGTAGGATAGCTTGTTCCTTTAGAGATAGGTATATATACCTATAATATTAGTTTGTCTAATATTGGTTTTCCCCTTTCCCCTCTCCACTCAATTATATTTTCAAGAAAAATACCACTCGATTACAATACCATGTCAAGGGATGAGGATGCTAAAAGATATGAGGGAATGATGGTTCAACTTACGACTTTCCATGCGGGAATGATGGTTCAACTTACAACTTTCCATTCAAATATTTTCCATTCAGACATCATTGACTTTAAAGATATGTAAACTTAGATAGAGAAAAGGGTAACAAATTAGCCAAGAGTTGCTCATCATCATAATTTCCCTTTTCAATATTTTCCACTTTGTTTTTTGAGCCAAACAAGATTATATTTCATGCAAAGTATAATTAAGAAAAAATTGAAACAAAGGCATAAAAAAAAATGGAAACGAAATGTAAAGAACAAATAAAATGCAGGCTAAACTTAAAAGAAATATGTGAGACAAAAGTAAGAAAACAATGGAAATAGTAATATAGAACAAGTGCAGGATGAATGTAAAAGGGAAATAGGATGCAGCTAGGCCTACTCCCAGCCTAACTAGCTAGAAGGTCAAGGTTAAGTGTAATGAGATTTCCAGTGTAACCACTATAACTACTCATAACCTACAAACACAAATATACCAACAAATTAAACCAATATAAAATAATGTGTAGAAGAAAAGATAAGAGCTTGAATAACTCACACAAAATATTGAAGGCCTTTCCTACATGAAGAAAGATGTGTCATGACAATTGGCTTTACCTAGCCTGCAACCTTACCTTTTCGATAAGATTAATAATGAAACAAACCTGGAAGGTTTATTTTGAATGCATATTCATCTATGTTTCATGCTTAGCAAACATCAAGAAATATCAAAACTTTCTTTTAACAAAAGGGCTTGCTAACTAGGATGTTTCTAGCCAAGCATAGATTCAGTCATGAAATTGAAGAAAATCCATTTGAGGACCTTGAAACTCTAGGAAATATGAAATTTTATTCAATGTAATTGAATTATAAGGATAATTGACAAGATCAACTGATGTAGGACAACTATCATTAGATGTATTAATTGCAAAATGATTCGCTAAATGATAGTTTTTAGGACCAATGTTAAGGCCCGGTTGATGAATTAGCATATGATATCCTTGATTCTCCATTGGTTCTATTTGTATCTGATTATAAACCATACCAATAATATGAAATCTTGGGAAATTAGAAGCAATTGTTAGCCTTGAAAATATGGGAAACCGATTAAAACAAGATACTAACAAAAGGTTAGAAAATTATATGAAATCAAATCTTGAATCCATATCAGCATGGGGGTTTTGATCCACTGAATAATTTATGAATTGAATGTTGGTAAAAAGGATTTATTGGTCCAGAACAAAAGTTATTAGTTTAATAACATTCACAATTAAGATGAGGAATTGATTGTTTACAAAAGCACTTAACATATATGAATCTCTTAGCCAATGATGATATTTATATGATAATCAAAATGATATGATTCATATATTTATGCATCCATGTAACATATACATTCCAAATGTGAATTTGTTACAATGGATTTGCATTGGGATGAATCAACTAAAGCATAATGATCAATCTAATCAAAAACAAATCTTGAAAGTTAGAAAAGTTGTATATGAAATACCTAACATTTTATCAAGAAAGAGCTTGCATCTAGTGAAATAACACAAAGGAAATAATTCTATGAGCAAATCCATATTTGAAATGGTTTGTGGATGTCATTAGGATTGTGAGAACCTAACATAACCATCAATGAAAGTCGAATTTCATTCACTTCTTGACAAGAATCAGATAGATAACAATATTTTGAGAACTAAGTTAGTTCGCAAATTTCTTATGGACAACCACTATCAGTTAAATCAACAAGATATTTATTATTTGTATGGAAGCCATCTACATCATTGTTTGATTAGATTTTTCAACTTCAAAAAATAGATTACTCATGAGTAATCAAATTGAATCAATCTCAGGAGCAACCCGAACATAGGGGTTTGCCTAATGAAAAACTGGAAATAATAAGTTATGTGTCAAGCCAAGAGTAACTCCACGAATTTAATTGATAACATTAAGATCAAACATGGATATATACATGGAGAGGGAGACTATTGGGTTTCATCTACTAATGTCTCTTCATCTTCCAATTCCATTTATTTTATATTTACATGGATTTACCTAATCCCAAAGATTAGGTGTGGACATTCCCCCGTTAATCTGAAGGGATATTGCTGAGTCCAAGCATCATTTTGAATATTTCAAACTTTTCCATTTTTAATGCTTTGGTAAAGATAATTGTAATCTACTCATTTGTGGAACAATGTCGTATGTGGATTGTTTTGGCCTCAAAATGATGTAGAATCAATTGGTATTTTGTATTGATGTCCTTTGTTCGATCATGGAACTTTGGGTTCTTGTCAAGATTTTTTGTAGAAGTGTTATAAATCAAAAGAGGTGTTTATTGCACTTATTTCTTTTGCAAGCTTTCCATAATTTTCTTAAGCCACACAATTTTATTTGTGGCTTTAGTTGTTGCCACATATGTTGCTTCAGTTGTGGAATCTATTGGAACTAATTATTTGCGTGACCTCCATGAGACAAATCTTGATCCAAGACTCATAACATAACCTAAAGTAGATACCCTAGTTTCTTTATCTTCATTGAAATCTGAATCAGAGTATCCAATCAAGCTGATGTCACGCCCCTATGTACTTGAGTCCAAAGTCTTGAGTTCCCTTCAAGTACTTCATAACTCTTTTTGTAGCAAACAAATTACCCTCACAAGGATTTTTCATGAACATGGAGAGGATTCCAATAATAAATGAAATTTCTGGTCTAGTAGTGGTTTGGTAGTTGAGACTTCCAACGAGTTGTCTATAATTAGTTGCATCCTCAAATTCTTTTCCTTCAGTGGATGTGAGCTTTAAGTTCTGTTCCATTAGAGTAATCAAAGGATTGCACTCAACCATGCCAAACTTTTTCAACATATCTCCAATGTACTTCTTCTAAGAGAGGAATATAAACTTCATATATTGCATCACCTTAATACCAAGATAATAATAAACATAGCCCAAATCTATCATCTCAAAACCTTCCCTCGGTTCCTTCTTTATGGATGAAATGTAGCTCTCATTGTTCCATGTCATTAGAATATCATCTATATACACAATAAGATATAAAACTATTTTTCAACCTTTCTTTAGAAACAAAGTTGCATCATCAAGATCATAATGTTTGAATTTTAGTTTCAGAAGATTCTTAGTTAACTTCTCATACTAGGTGTGCGGTTCTTGCTTCAGGCCATACAAGGATATTAAAAGCTTACATACTTTATGCTCATGACCTTCACAACAAATCCTTCTCGTTGGGACATAAAAAAAATTATCTTTCATATCTCCATTCAAGAAAAGAGTTTTACATCCATTTGATTGACTTTCCAACTGTTCTCAGCTACCAAGGAAAAAAAGTTTGGATGGTAGCCCATTTTTCTATGGGGGGAAGTCTGCTTGTAGTCGACCCCTTCCTTTTATGAAAACTTTTTTGCCACAAGCTTGACTTTATGCTTGTCAGGTGAGCCATTTGTGTTATACTTGCTTTTGAAGACCCACTTGCAGCGAACTGGTTTGGTTCTCAATGGAGGATCAACCACTTTCTAGGCGCGATACTTTATCAAGATATCATATTATTTATTCATCACTTCTCTCCATTCATCATGGGAACTAGCTTATTTGAAAGAAGTTGGTTTGAAATCTGTATAAAAATTTAGTTCACAATCACAAGAAACATCCATATCAACAGGTGAATCATAATCTCCTACACCACCTCCATTCTTTCTGGTTGAGCTTCTTGTTCCTGTCTTTCCAACCTCAATAGGACATACACTTTCCAATGTCTTTGTCAACCATTTTGGAGGACCTTTCTGAGATGGCCTTGACTACTCATTTGACTGAGTTGGGGTTGAATCAATATTTAGTCTCCCAATTTTGTCAATCACATCACTCATAGTGTCATCAGTGGGTGGAGCTTCATGCAGGGGAGAGAGTGATTCAAAAGAAGATTCCAGAGATTGATCGAATATAGGAATATCCCCTTCAAGATAGGGAATCTCAGTATCAAATTATTTAAAATACTTTTCATGTTTGAATCTATCCAAGCGATCAAGTTGTTTCTCAACAACATTGTCAGTCTTGGAAGATTTAAGAGAGATCACATCTTGATATATTATAAACTTCTTGTTCACTTCCTCATAGAGATGATATGATTTGGAGGTATTTTAATTACCCCAAGAAGATACATTTGTGACTCCTTTCACCAAATTACTTTCTTTGTTCCTTAGGTATCAAGGCATAGCAGGTGGAACCAAAAACCTTAAGTTGCCTCATCAAGGGAATCTAGCCATACCAAATTTCATAAGGATTCTTGTTTTTTATAGCGTTAGATGGTCACCTTTTCTTGGTATACATAACACATAGAACTGCATCAACCCAAAACATTAGTTTAACATTTTTTAAAAACATCATGGAACGTACCATATTTATTGTTTTCATGTTCATTCTTTCAGCTACTACGTTTTGTTGGGGATTATAAGGCACAATTGTTTGATGTTTGATCTCATGTTGGTGAAGATAGTTGTAAAATTCGTTTGATGTATACTATTTTCCATTATCATTACGAATAGATCCAATATGAGATTGTGCATCATTTTCAATGCATGCATGAAAGTTATTAAACGTTTCAAAAGATTCAGATTTGTTCTTCAATAAATAAACCCAACACATTTTGGTGTAGTCATAAATAAATGTCATCATATATTTATTTCCATTTGTAGAAGGAACATGCATTGGGACACACAAATCAGAATGAATGAGTTCAATTTTTCTATGTTCTCTAGAATGAGAATCATGAAAATATTGTTCATTGTGCTTTCCTAGAACACAAGCATGACATTGCTTAAGTATCCTAGGAATTGTAGGCGAACCAATAACACAATTTTTCTTCAACAAATGAAGGTTGTCATAATTCAAGTGTCCAAATACAGTAGACCATAAAATATTTGATGGAAATGTATCTTCATCATAGTGAGAATTGTATGAGAAGTTATGTGCATGAGAAAAGGTTCCTTGTAGCTTCACAAGTCTTTCTTCTTCTATCCTTGTCATGACAAGTGAGTGATGTGATGCTTTTCTGACCTCAACCTTGCCATCAAATATGTGAATGGAGTACATTTTTGGTGGATGTGGACCAAGGAAAAATGGTTTCTCCTTAGCTCCGGGAGGTATAAAACATAATGTAGAAGAAAGTTTGGAAGTCCAGGCAGTTTGAGCTTGGTGGTGTAAAGCCTTGATGGCTAATGTTTTGACTTGTCTACAAAGTCTATTGCTCCATCAATATTGTCAGTGAATTACTCAAATAAATATCTTCTAAAATTCATGTGGCTAGTTGCTCCTGAATCAGGCAACCAATCATATTTCCATGAATAAAATGAATCATTGAATATGTCTTCAATTACTCCATTGTTGCGATATGCCACAACATAATGAGTGGATTCAGGTGCTTTTCCTTTTCCTTTGTCAGGTCTTTTACCTTTTTCTTCATTTCTTTCTTGCATGATTGTTTCCCAAGGTAGATTACATGTGGAAGCATCATGTCTATCTCTATTGCATCATATGAAATGAAGATCAGACCTTTCTCTTTGGACATGTCTGCCCCCTTTTCCTCTAAATTTTTCCTTCCTTTTTCTCTTTTGCCACCTCTTCCTCTAGAAGAATATTATGCATGATTCTTCTCTTTTCTTTCAAGGCACACAACTTCTTCAGTAAAATTAGGAGTTATCTTCTTCCCAAAATTCTTCTCTCCTTTAGGAGTTATCTTCTTTCAAGGCACACAACTTCTTCAGTAAAATTAGGAGTTATCTTCTTCCCAAAATTCTTCTCTCCTTTAGAAAACTTCTTCTCAAGGGAGCCAAAGGTAGTCTCATTAAGGTTTCCACTTGCTTGCAATGATGCAAGATAATGTGAATAGGTGGGATATAGTGCCTTGACATACTATATGATAAGAATATCTATTTCAACATCAATTATTTTTATGTCATGCATGATGGATCTTAATTTTGATTCCATGGATAGAGGGTCACCATTTCTCAACTCAAGACAAAACAACTTAATCATCAATTGAACAAATTCAAGTTTAGAGTGTGAGTCATATAATTCCTTCAACTTCTTTAAGGCTTCAGAGGAATTTGAAAATGGAAAAATATGTCAACTCACCTCTTTATTTACTAACTCTGAAATCAAGGCATATTCCCTTCTTTTCTTATTTTCCCAAATGGAAAGATCCTTATTTGAAGTGGGTATTTTAGGTGCATTGTGTCCTTCTCCTTCACAAACTCCTTTCCACAACTCATTGAAAATGAGGGTGTGTTTTGTCTTCTAGTACCACTCATGATATTTCTCTTTTCTAGAGAGAACTACTTCCACAATGGAGATCAGTGAATGCATTATCCAAAGGGACTTTAGTCTTTTTATTTCCAAAATAATTGCAACCTTACTATTTTTTTTTGTTCTTAATTAGGTAAAAAAAACTTGTTAAATATATAAATGGAAAAACTTGGCTTTACACTATGTAAAACTTTTAATATATATAACACCACTTATATATGAGATATAATATATATCATATATCGTATCCACAACTTATACCATAAGAATTCCTCCCATTCTCATTTTATATACCATGACTTCAACATATAAAAGGATTTTGAACCAACACATATAATTTAAATGGGCTCTTCCCACTTATTCAATGCCAATGCAAATATTTCATATATATGGAGAGCATCATTTATGGTGTTTTAAAATAGGTTTCCAACACATAATATAAAGCACCTCACCTTATATATATATATATCTATATATATATATATATATATATATATATATATATACATATACATACATACATATATATATATATATATATATATATATATAGATGCTCATTTTTTTAATTCATTAATCACCCAAAATAATTAATGTAGTAGTTAATGCACTACATGGAATATACGATCTGAAACATTCAATTTATCAATACCAAATGCAACCCTTCAAAAAAATTTCAACACACAACAACACCAGGAATGTAAGAATTTCAACTTTTATATCAATTGTAAGGTATACCAAAAATTAGTCAATGCAGCCTTAACAGACATCATAGAACGGCCGACATATTATAACATTCACAAAATGTACATACCATGCAATGCATCCTTTCAATTATGTGTGTTTTTCTATAATAGTACCTCATCTTGGTTCTTTCTATTTGTCATACCTTTCTTTCATATGGTTCTCTCCACGGAAATCAATGAATCTAACGTAGATTTTCACACCAAATTTCATTCATGCTTCCTGCATCATATCAAAATTGGGTCATTTCAATGTAGCAACAATCAACAGACATCCATGAATAATCCATCATTCACTTTATTCCAAGGCCCAGAGTAGCGTACACATCAAATTGTTCAATTCATAATACAGAGAACACGTTGTCCAAATGCGGAGAAATAGGGAAAAAGGACAGAATATCACAAGAATTAATGGTAGGAATAAGAGTTATAGGGGCATAAGGAAGCTAAAATGGGGTTCAATCTGATACCATGTTAGGCCAGGAGTAACTCCATAAATTGAATTGATTTTCATTAAGATAGAACATGGATATATAGATGGAGAGGGATACTATTGGATTTCATCTCCCAATGTCTCTTCGTCTTCCAATTCCATTTATTTTACTATTTACAATATGTACATGGATTTACATAATCACAAAGATTAGGTGTCAATAGAATGGAATGAATACTTAATGATTTGATGGTTTCTTCCTTTATCATAGATAACCTCACCTCCTTATGTCAATTCAAAATCCAAATGATTAGATGATGAACTTGAAGGGCATGGAGTATCTTCTTTGCAAGTTGTTGCATTACAAACAATAGACGAAAAGGAATAGTGAGGTGAATAGGAAGTTCGATAGAAATATCTTCTTTGACTGAATTAGATTCTAGATCCAGTTCTTTGAAATTAAAATCTTCTTGAGAAAATAAAATATTAATTGGTGTTCTTGGGCATTCATTATCATATACTTCAATAGATTCATCACCATCATAATGATGGTTTCCCAAGACTTTATATGATTAGGAAAATTAACCTCATTTGATTGACTACCGCGGTGAGTAGATTCTAAATCAGCTGAGAAGGAAGGAAGATTATCTTAACATAGAGGACTTTGAAAAAGAGTATAAAGATATAAATAATATTCACCTTTCTGCTCCTCAACCTATGAATTATGATTGTCCTACACCAGATCACTAGTTGGATTTGGAAGAGACTAATCAAGCAGATCAAGAAATAAGGGATTGTGAGAAAGAGGTGATAGATGATGAAAAGTATCTAAACCAAATTCAAGACTGAAATTATGACTGTTAATATCATCTTATAGAATGGAGGGACTATTCTTCAACTTTGGCTCTAAGGTTTCCTCCATTGGATTTGGATCATAAGAAATGGATGAAGGTTGAAGAGATAGATCAATAATTTGATTTGAAAATTTCCCAATTTCCACATTGTCACTAGGAGTCACCCAAATTGGTACTGGAAAGGGAGGAGGAAAAAGAAAAAAATGAATAGTAGGTTCCTACTCTAAAATTAGAGGTATCTCATGATTTATGAAAATTGGGGCAGTAGACACATTAGGGGGTTTAGATTCACCATGAAAAGAGATATGGGTCAATTTCTCCAAATTTGGTTTAAATGAACCCTAATATGTATATTCTTCTAGGAATTCATAACATATGTAAAGGAATCTATTAGGAAAATCCTCATTTGATTCGTTAGGCTTGATTCTTAGTTGATTAATTCTTTTAAGGACATCCTGGTAATCATACCTATCGAAGGCTAAATCAAGCTCCTTGATTAATTGTTCAAGATAATGTATCGAAGCAGGTGGTAGGGTATGACACCATCGTCTAACTTGAACTTCAAGCATGAGGAAGAAGAGAACACAAACCACATCTTCACAATCGATTTCATAATGTTCAAATTTTTTTATAAAAAGTGATGCATGCTTTGTGATGGATGTATCACCCTCACCATCAAACTTGAATTGAGAAAAACACCCTAGGAGTATGATTTGGGGATGAGCCATTTAATATAAGAGGATCAAAATAGACTCAACGGGCACATCTTGTAATTTGGACCTCCTTCTAGTCCCAGCTATTGACAATACTGGAAATCCGTCAACCAAGAGGGTCTCCTCGATGTAAAGTCCCAACTAGGCTTCACACTGTTTGGAGTAGGAGTACCATCCGAAGTATTGTCGTGACCACCATAACTATAATATTTTACTTGGATGCAATGAATCACGTAAGAGAGCATGCACATAACCTTTGAAATCAGTAAGTAAGTTGGCACTGTGAAACACTAATTGTAATGTGTAAAAGGGGACCTTCACTAGAGGGAAGTAAGAGTGAGTCTGTAGAAGGAAAGTAATAGTACTATCCTAAGAGAGGCACACAAGAATGAGGAAATATTCATTAGTTATCTAGTGAAATAGTTCACATAGATACAACAAACATTAAAGGAAAGACAACAGATATTCAACAAGATAATTACCAAAGCCAATGAATTAGTTCATCTTCTTTAGTAGATACGAACATAACACATACCATAAACATCCAAGGAATATTATTACAGTATTCATGATACATGCATGAAAATGTGTCGGCTCAATGAGCTTCTAATTATTAGGTGAAATATCCAAGTACACAGTTATAATGGCAAGCCACTATCTCCAATATTGGAACATTGAGTCACTACTTTCTTCTTTAAAGAATGATCTTCTCTCTTATTCCAAGCTAGAGAAGGCAAGGCTAGCTATCCAAAAGCATAAGCCTCTAAAATCCCTTTGCTTGAGTTATGAGGGTGTATTTACAACAAGAGGAATGACCTTTCATATCTTCATGATTCTTGATATTCCCTCAGGACTATTGGACTTCCAAGTGACTCTTAAACTTCTACAAGACATTTTAGTGTACATGTGACTCTTGGACTTCCACACATTTACATTTTGACATGTTCTTGAAAATAGATAATTACATACACAAATGGTGTGGCAAGAAAAATTGACACATGTGACATTGTGAGAACAATTGGACAAGACATGACTTGGCACTAATGACATGGAACTTATTAGTGATGTGTCAATGTCAAAATTTGCTTCTTGTTGCTTCCTTCATGCCTTCATAGAAGATCCTACATGTGCTTCATCTTCATCTTCCAAGGAGTTGATTAATATGGATACGTCATGCAATCTTGATCTTTCATCTTTTGTCGTAAGATGGTGTCCCTTCATATTCTCGCTCAATGACTTATTCATGGTTCTAATTTCACAAGTTTCTTCTCATCTGATCTCTTAAGAATAATCCTTGATCATCATCTAGTCATGTCAATATATGGTACCTGCAAATGAAATTCACTCATGACAAGCCGACCTTAGTCCAGAAATATCCTAGTCTAGCTTTCTTCATGAAAATCATTGATTGATCTAGAACTAAGTACTAGACTAGGAAGAAGGCTCATGGATTGCATAGTGCATAGTTCTGGAGGATAGGAGTGAGGGATTATGTCTTGCAACTACGCAATGCACAACAACTGGAAGTATAAGATGAAATATTGTGCAGTTAATGGCTAGAGTGAGGTAAGATTTCCCACTATAACTACCAAATGTGTAGTTCTTGAGGGAGAATAAGAAACTGGATTGCTAGTTGCGTAGTTCAAGGAGGCAAAGGAACATATTGTTGATCGCATTTCCTAATACGCAGAAAGAGGCTAACTGAGGAGACATTATGTGTAGCTTCTAAGGGTAGGAGGTAGTTCTCAAGCATTGTGACTACACAATGCATAATCCTTGGAGGAAGATATTGTACAGTGCATAGTTCCTAAGGGAAGGATAGGCTTCTTATGGCTTGATACTTCACAATGTGCAGCTCACGGAGGCCATTTGGGAGGAGGTTGACTAGAGAAGGATCAATTGGAGAAAATGACTAAGTGTGGGATCCAAGAGGTGAGAGATGGAACCAAAACATGAATTGAACATGATCACACACTTATGGATAATCAACCACTCAACAAAGAATAATTTACCACCCAAAATTAGCATGTTCCTGTTGAAGTGGTAGTAGTACAATACAAACCTCCAAGTGTGACACTTAAGATACACTTTGTGACTCAAGTGACAACACTAGCGAAACAATGTTGAAGACTTGGGAAATGAGTCTGATGCATGTATCTGTGATATATGGAACATATTTCTACAAGAAGACGAATTAAAATTTCTCTTAAAGAATGTAAAAATGACTCCCTTTTACTAGCAGTGACACTTCCCTTGCCAAAAGGCAACACTTGCGACAGTAAGAAAAAAGTGAAAATGACACTTGAAAAAGATAAAGAGAATGAAAGTGACACATGTTATAGAAAATAAAACACAAAAGCACCACTTGTAGAAGTGAAAGAAATAAAAAATGACAATTACACAAGTAAAAGTGTCACTAATGAAAACCAAAGTGCAAAAAAGAAATAATTAAGAAAACTCACTAAAGTAGAAGTATAAATGCAACCAAAGTGAGAGGGAGACTATTAATTGAGCGTGTTCATTGACTGATGACATAGGTTTTGAATTTTATGTACTGATGGATTGTGGAGTCACTGTCAATAGTGATTGTGCAAGCCTTACTTTTAGGAGAAGTGCAATGTCTAGGTAAGCTCCCATCGAAAGGAGTGCACTTGTGAATTCTTCGAGGGTTGAGCATGTATAAAAAGTGACTTCAACACATAGATTATGAGGAAATATCAATTGACATGAAGCAACTATGAACAATAAAGGAACGACAAATCCTAGGCTCAATAGTAGGCTCTAAAATTCAAGTGTTGGAAAAAAATTTGGAGGGTGTTTGGAGCAATGACAACACCCATCAAGGGTTTTAATACTTTATGATTGGTTTGGCAAGATGAAAGGGGACAATATTATTTATGGTGTTTCCATCATAAATATTCATAAATCCTAACCTACAACTGATGAATGCATTATTTGTAGGTAACCATGGTTTACCTAGAAGTAAGGGGTTTCCTCCTAGGTATGTTTTTTTTTACAACACCAAGAAGTTAGTTGGATACTCCTATGGGTCTACAAACATAACAACATCCTTCAAGGTTCCTTCTAGTCATATTTTTTTATCAATAAGCTAATTCAAACAAATTGGTTGTTGGCCTTAAATTGGTAAATCCAACTTATTCGAGGGTTTCTATAGTCATTACATTTATTATAGTACCAATATTGACTAGCATATCCTAGATCATTTTCTTTTTCTAATTTGGATAGTCACTCTTAGATTCCCAAGGTCATCATATCTGTTAGGTGGGATTCTACCATATATTAATTCTGATAATTTTCCTACCATGTGAATGCTGGGAGGGTATCAGTGTTTTCTACCAGTGACTTTTAACACTAAGGTCCCTCACTATTTTTTCATAAATCAGAATGTCACTTATGGCATGTCGTAATGAGATTCTGAACTGCAAGCTTCTCAACACCTTCAAGACGTTATACTCATGTTTTGGAGTGGTCGTAGACATAGATAATACTCTAGATATGGTGGATTCATATCAACTTCAGGAGTAGTAAAAATGTTGATTGTTACAACAGTTTTAGCATTGGTTTTATTACTAATAGAAATGTCAACTATTACCATAGTTTCAACTTAATTTATATTAGTAACATCAACATCAACAATTATAGTAGTTTAAACATGTTGTTCTTATAGTGTTTTCCAAATTATGGCCTCTTCCCGAGATGAACTTCCATCTTCATGTTCTATAATAATAAGGGAAGTTCCTCAACCCACTACTATACCTAATCACAAGCGTATGTTGTTACATTTAATAGGGAAGATGTAGTAAGTGGGGAATATAGGAGCTTCAACTTGCTGGACCGCCTTATTGTTTGGGTTTGGGTTAGGTTACAAAGATAGTTGGGGTCATAAGGGAGGATGTTTTGGTCACATATTAGACAGTAGTTTCATTTTTGTTGGTGTACATGTAGCTACATTGGCAAATGGAAAAATCCTAGAAAATAGGTTCCACACCAACCTCAGGAAAAAAAGAATGTTTGATTTTGAGAAGAAGGGCATTATGGCCATGGTGTAGGGTATTGGATTGGAGGAGGGCTCAAAAATATCCATGGAATTGTGGGATACTACATTTTATATTGAGATTGCTGAGAGATATACATGTTACTCCAATTATTAAAAGATGTTGATGGGTCTAAATTCATACATATTGGTTGGGATTTACTTGGATTTCTAGAACCAAAAAAATAGGTCGATTCTTTCTCCTCACTTGATTATTTAAATATAGATTTCAACCTGGGTAGTGGTGGAAATACTTTGTTAAATGATGCTACTCACAAATTCTATAGAATTTCATGTTATTTAGTAAACACTCCTAGAGAGGATGTTTCTTTGTACAGTTGGAGAAAAATATTGCTAATGATTTTTCAGCTTTAGCTTGCTTTTGTTTAGCCTGTAAAACATCCAATTGAGAGGAAGGAGATATGGTAATATTAGCTTTGAAATTTTCAAATAAACTATTGATTTTTTCCCTTGTTACTCCCCCATTGGTTGACATATGTACTTTAGCATGAGAATCTCATGTGAAATCTCTTCTCCTTGATGTTCCTCTTGAGCTACTAAAAAAAAGCGCAACAATATCATCATAGGGATCCCTTGATATGTCTTCCATTTCCATGAGTTTTAGAATGTCCATGAAATTGTCCCTCATTTCTCGAATCTAAATTTTATTTAAAATATCTTTGTAGAAAATCATCTAGATTCACAAACTCATGCAATGTACTAAAGAACATGACATGAATCTACTTCTACTTTCAACCAGGATAAGTCAATAGATCGATGAAAAAATATGAACAAGAAGAAGATAAATCAATGGAACATAACAGAAGATGTATCTGGGGAAAGCCACTGCTCAAACCCTCGTTATCTGTATTGCATATATCAGAAATATGTGTGAAGATACAAAGCATGTTCTCACTAAAACAATTCTGCAAAAGTGTGCTCAACTCCCTGAGCTCACAAGCTAGCTCTTGACCAACACTTAGCCAATTCTACAACCATCCAAGCCCCTAATCTCTTACATAATTCCTAGGATGAATAACCTGTATTTAAAGGTTTTTCATGCTTCCAAAATAGCGCAATCCAAACATATGATCAATCTCTTATGCATGCATGATATTAATGCTCTAGTAAATAATACAATTGATAGTACATTGTCCATGCACTCTAGTCTCAACTGGGTCTTTCTCATAATCGACATGCATGAGTTTCTGATGAGGGAATATTCAATTAACTAGAGTGACACTTGTGGATGCACTAGTGCAGCAACTGACTGTAAACTCTCTATTAGTTCCATAAACCGTTTGAAACTAATTTAACTTAACTTAACTCAGTAAACTGAGTGATCTAATTTACAAATCAATTTAAACTCATATTGGACCCTTAAAACTTTGGGATAACATCTACATGAATTCCAAAAGACTTCCAACTCGACATTCCTAAGATAATTAAGTTAATTAAACTTAATTAACTATTTACATGTTGATATGATAATAGAATTCGATTTTAATTCTCATTTTAATTCAAGGACAGATTAAACTGGAATTTCTTGTTGTCATGTCTCAACACTCCTTCTCAACAAGAAAGGGATTATCATCTACCTTGTTCTTGTATTTGTGAAATTTGAATTTACATCTTGACGATGCCTTTGCCAAAATGTCAGCATCTTTCTCCTCCATGGGAATGTACTCTACCAACATAATCCTCCTCAATACACAATCTTCGATATGATGATATCAGATATCAATATACTTTGGATCTATCATGAAAAACTGGATTTTCAGAGAGTTTGATACAACTTTGATTATCGTAGTAAATCAATGTCAGATCCATCTTTTGACCAAACATACCAACCAGGATCTCCCTCATGCAGACGGCCTCACATGCTTCCTGACTTGTAGTCATTTATTATACCTCTTCTGAACTAATTGTAACCAATATTTGTTTCCTACTGTACCAAGAAATTCTCGCTAACACAATACTGAAGATCCCTCCTGATGTGCTATTTCGGTCGGATGGAATCCTTACCCAATCTGCATCGGTGAAGCCTTAATGCTTCACTCCCTTTGTCAGTATATACCATAATACATACTGAGAAGTTCCCCTGAGGTATCTCAACACATGATTTTCTTCCTTCCAATATAGCTTGGTAGGCCTAACCATCACTTAACTATGTCGTTTAACTTCATAGAACATATCTGGCCTTGTGTTCACCAATTACATGAGTGAACCCACAAGCTTCCTGTAAACATTAGCTTCCACTACTTCCCCTAAAGTAGCATCCTCCTTCCTCTAATTACCTGCTAGAGGAGTATCCATGGGTTTTACGCTCTCCATGCAGAATCTCTTGAGTATCTCGTTGGCATAATTTACCTAAGACACAAACAACTCCCCATATCCCTACCATACCTCCATGCCAAGAAAGTAATGCATGAGTCCCATGTCCTTCATCTCAAACTCTCTTGCAAGGTCCTCCTTGCAAGACTTGATTAGCTGAACATCACCTCTCAGTATGATATCGTCAACATAAAGTACAATGATCAACAATTTACCTTTCACCACTATGTGGTATAGGTTCATATCTGCTTCACTCTTCATGAATACCAACCTTGTGAAGTAGCTATCTATCTTGGTGTACCAAGCATGAGGTGCTTTCTTCAGCCCATACAATTCTCTCTTGAGACGACACATATGTGTCTCACTGTCAAAGGTCTTAAAAAATTCACGCTGCTCTAAGTACACTTCTTCCTCAATCATGCCATTAAGGAAGGTTGTATTCACATCCATTTGATGTATCTTCCAACCCATCCTTGTTGATAGTACCAATATAGATATGATCGATGATTACCTTGCAACAAGAGCAAAGGTCTCATCATAGTCAATCCCCTCTACCTGTGAAAAGCCACGAGCCAGAAATCAAGCCTTATGCTTCTCCACACTACATCTACAACTTTCTTTGCCTTGTAAATCCAACTGAATCTCACCACTGATTTATCCTCTAGTCTCGAGACCACATGCCAAACATTGTGACAAACTATGGAGTCATACGCCTCCACCATGGCATCAACCCAAACCGGCTGCTACACTAATTCCTTACAGGAAGATTGCTCTATCACAACACATTCACCCATAAGAGCCATGTATAAATTGTATCTCTCAGGTGACCTCCCCTGCCTACGTTGAGAAGTTGTTGCTCCCACATTCTCCCGTGCATCATCCAACAATCTATTGGCCTATCTGGTGTGCTTTCTTCTCTCTCTAGAAGACTTTGCTTCAGTGGATGTCTCCACTCCCCGATCATTTACATGTGGCTACTCCACATCAATATGAGGCTCCTCAGTATTAGGAGATAAAATATCCTCATCCGCATGTATCTCAAGATCCCTCTCAAGGGAAACTTGCATTGCCTTCTCCTCATCGATTCTGACATCCCTGCAAACCACTCTCATCCTACAGGTTGGAAAGTACACACGATAGATGTTAGGTGTATCAGTGTACCCCAAAAATATCCCCACCTCTATTGTAGGCTCAAGCTTATTCCATGCATCTTTGGTCACATGGAAATATACCAATGACCCCAAAATCCTGATGTTACCAAAATCTAGCCTCTTACTGGAATAAGCCTCCTTTGGTGTCTTCACCTCAAGTATCTGATGTGGGATATGGTTCTGAACATAAACTATTGTGTTGCATGCCTCAACCCACAAATGTAGTAGTATCCCTTGATCATGAAACATCACCCTCGTTGCCCCTACTATGCTTTTCTTCTTCATCTTGGCCACACCATTCTGCTGAGGGTTATGGGGTGCCACCAACTCTCGTTTAATCCCTTCTGTTGTATAGAAGTTATTAAATTCATTTGAGACATACTCACCACTATTATCACTTCATAGAGTTTTAATATTCTTTCCCAACTCTTTCTCCACCAATGCTTTAAACTCACAAAACTTTGAGAAAGTTTGATCCTTTTTCGCATGAAAAATATCCAGAATTTATGAGAATATCCATCAACCAATATAACATAATACCTGTTTTTGACCATGGATGATATCAAGAATGGTCCACACACATTTGAATGGACTCACTCTAGAATAACATCTGCCTGACTATCTCTCTCATGAAAGGAAGACTTCATGTATTTTCCCAAAGTAAACCCTTTGCATGTATCAACTTGCTCAAGCGAACCTTTGGGAATATCGATAGAGATCTGCTGCAATATCTTCAAAGCCCCATGATGCAAGTGGCCCAATCACCTTTGCCACAACTAGTTAATGTCTCAAATATGCCCCCTTTCTTCTTTTGCGTTCAAAGTAGCACACTCCTCTACCTCCAACTTATAGAGATTCTTCACCTAAATCCCTATCATCTTTACTTGACCTGTGGCTATGTGTCGAAGGAACACCTATCCTTTCGAGAATATCACATCATAGGCTCTATCCTCAAGCATGGAAATGGATACCAAGTTCTTCTTTAGCCTATGCACATACATAACAATCTTCAAGGTGAGTGGAGTCCCATGCTCCCTCTAAAAGTAATCGTGCCCAATCTAGTAACACTATACTTCCCATCGTCACCCATCTCAATATGAATCTGGAGATCTTTCTCCTCCAGGTCAGTGAATAGCTCTCTGTCTCCAATCATGTGGAATGAAGCCTCATTGTATAAGTACCATACACTTCCCATCATTGATGACATCACACATGCAATGAGGGAAAAGTCCAATTTGAATTGAGAGGCCAAAGCCTCATCCAACGCCCTTATTGAGGACTTCCTCTTGGATCTATTGAGTGGAAAATTTGTAGCAAAATGGCCCAGCTCATGAAAATGAAAGAACTTAAATTTCACGATGTATTTATCCTTACCTCCATGATAAGAATCTGATTTAGAATGGGAATCTTTCCCTTTCCCCTTCTTCTCCTTAATTGTGAAGGCACAATTCTCTTCATCATCAATCTTTGATGAAGATCCATCCTTGGTGTTCCTCCTCATCTCCTCCTACATCAAATCCAACCACAATATTTCCCAATCCAATAGCTTCTCCTGACCATTGATAGGTTCCTAATAACTATGCCAACTCTTTGGGAGTCCTACAAGATCAAGACTCACCATATCCTCCTCAACAACCATGATTCCAACACTCTCAAGTTCATCACGACACTGCGTGAACTTGGTCAAGTATTTTGGAATCGTCTTGCCTTTCTCCATTTTGATTTTTTTAATTTTGTCCATAAGTTCCCATTTCCGTTGGTCATTGTTGTTTGATACAAGTCTGTCAAGTTTTTTCCACATAGCATGCGGAGTTTCCTTGCCATGGAGACTTGAGACAATGTGGTCGCGAACTCCCTCAATGATTATCTGCCTTACCATCACCACAAACTTCTTCCATTCAGCCAAATTATGTGCATCTGGTGCTACTGGCTTAGCAGTCGTTGGATCAACGAATTCCTTCAAGCCATTATCCTCTAGCATAGCCTCAATTCTATCCCTCCAAGCTATAAAAATTTAGTTGCCTTCCAAGGCATACTCGAGATGAAAATTGTAGAACGTCATACGCCAATCTTGAAGTATGTATTGAAAATTCAAATTTCAGCTATAACCCAAAACTCAAAACTTTGAAATCTCCTCTAGTATACTATTCTCAACTCTGATACCATGTAGAAAAACTTGTAGATTTACAAGCTCATGCAATGTAATAAAGTACAGGACAAGAATCTAATTCTACTTTCAACCAGTGAAATTCAATAGACCGATGAAAACAATATGAACAAGAAGAATATAAATCAATTGCACAGAACACAAGATGTATATGGGGAAAGCCACTACTCAAAATCCCACTTTATGTATAGCATATATCAGAAATGTGAGTCAATATACAAAGATTTTTCTCACTAGAAAAATTCCTCACAAGTATGCTCAACACTCTCAGCTCACAAGCTAGCTCTTGACCAACACTTAGCCAATTCTGCATCTCTCCAAGCCCCTAATCTCATACATAATTCGTATGATGAACAACCCATATTTAAAGGGAATTCATGCTTCCAAAACTGTGCAATCCAAACATAGGGTCAATCTCTGATGCATGCATGATATTTACACTCCATTAAATAATACAATTGATAGTACATTGTCATTTCACTCTGGTCTCAACTGGGTCTTTCTTAGAATCAACATGCATGAGTTTCTGATGAGTGAATATTTAGTTAACTAGAGTGAAACTTGGGGATGCACTAGAGCACCAACTAAATGTTAACACTCTATTATTTCCACAAATAGTTTGAAACTAAGTTAGCTAAACTTAACTCAGTAAATTGAGTGATCTAATTTACAACTCAATTTAACTCATACTAGACCCCTAAAACTTAGGGAAAACATATACATGACTTCAGAAAGACTTCCAAAGTGAAATTCCTAAGCTAATTAAGTTAATTAAACTTAATTAACTATTTACAAGTTTCTGTGAGAATAGAATTCGATTTTAATTCTTAGTTTAATTAAAGGACAAGTTAAACTGGAATTTCTTGTTACCATTTCTTAATAGCCTTTATCCAAATTGATATGCTTAGACCTTTTTAAATTATTATGAAGGTGTTTGCCCTAATATTCCAGACTCTCATCTTCTTTCTAGGAAATTCTAAAGGGTTCCTCCCTTTGATCTCTGGTTCTACAATACTCTTCATATTTTTCAAGGAATTGTTTGTTCATGACATAATAGGATGTGATATAATTACCTCCAATCCCCATATACCATCTCAACGTATCTCCCTTTAAAGTAGCAAGGCACAATTTCAGTTTTTGGGAATCTGAAGTGTAGTCATAAATTTGGAACAACATATAAAAATTGAAGAGAAAAGTATCCATATCTTCACTAGTCATGCCATGAAAATTTGGGAGGGTTGAAAGAGGAATGTTCTTCATCATAACTTGTCTCAAAAGGTTTCTAATAGGGAATTTGAAAGTAGTAACTGCATAATTTTTCATATGGTTTTCCCACAAAAAATTGGAGATTTTGCAAAGATTCTCCAAAAACTCACTATTCGCCAATAAGTTTTGTTATAGCACCATTTACCACTCTTGGTAGATTTGATGCTCTGGTTATAGCCTAGGGAAACCCTTCCTTCCAGACTTGGTCCAAAATTCTAAAAAGTAGTGTTTTATTTCCCATACGCTACTTTTCCCTGTGTTAAAAGTGTGTACATGCAGGTCGGTATATACCCAACCCGCGTGTGTGTGTTAAAACACTAAAAAATAAATAATGTCCTTAAATTCGGGTGGCGTTTACAAGTTTTACCTATTACTCACCTACTATAGCCCATGGCCCAACTGTTTCCCAGCTGAAAAAAGTAATTTGGAGAAGTATAAATAAACCTCCATGGGAAGGCCTAAGGGACGAAGAGATGAGATATTGATATTATAGTTGATTAATCCCTCATCGAGTATGAGGAAATCCTTATGCCTCCTATAGCCCCAAGTTATAGGAAACCTTTGTTTCCTCTTTTGAGATGTCCTTAATCCCTCTTATGAAATCCTTGTGTGTATCAATGGAGGAAGATTTTTGAGTCGAGGGCATGATGGATCCAGAGGACATTTCCACTTGGACCTGGAGGAAGACTCAGGTTGTAGTTTTCCACATTTCATTTATCTTACATCAATAAAGAAATGTTGTTATGTTCCTGATATTTATCATGTTTATGCATTGATCCATGTTATGATTTGGCTTATAAATCTTATATTAATGCTCAGTTTCTCATTTGCTTATATGATCTAAAACATATATCATGGACATGATTTCTATTACTGTTGTTGTATATGCTTTTCTTGGATAAGTTACAGGTTTTAAAGGCATCATAAGAAGCATAGGGTTTGAACTATGTGGGATCGACCTCGAACGTAGGACCTCCAAGTAATTCCACTTCTTCCCACTTCAGTAGTTTAAGCACTTAGATTGTTTGTCTGCACATTTCTTTTTGTTGTATCCCCTCCGCTCTATTGGGGTTTTCAACCCAACACCATAGGGTCGTGGGTTAAAAACCCCAACAGAGCAATGGGCAAATAATAGAAAGAAATGTGTAGACAAACAATCTAAGTTCTTAAAATACTGAAGTGGGAAGAAGTAGTATTAACCGGAGATCCTTCGTTCGAGGTCAATCCTGTAGGGTTAAAACCCTATGCTTCTTCTGATGCCTTTAAAACTTGTAACTTATCCAAGTAAATTATGTACAATAGCAGTATCAAAAAGCATGTTCATGATATATGTGTTAGATCATATAATAAAATGAGAAATTGAGGATTAATATAAGATTTATAAGCCAAATCATAACATGGATCAATGCATAAACATGATAAATATCAGGAACATAATAACATTTCTTTATTGATTGTAAGATAAATGAAATGTGGAAAACTACAACCTGAGTCTTCCTCCAGCTCCAAGCAGAACCGTCCTCTGGATCCATCCTGCCCTGGCCTCAACAATCTTCCTCCATCGATACACACAAGGATGTCATAAGAAGGATGAAGGACATCTCAAAAGAGGAAACAAAGGTTTCTTGTAACTTTGGGATGCTGGAGGCACATCGATTTCTTTAGACTCGATCAAGGATCAATCAACTATAATATCAATATCTCATCTCTTCTCCCCTTAGGCCTTCCCATGGAGGTTTATTTATACTTCTCCAAATTAGTTTTTTCAGTTGGGAAATAGTTGGGCCATGGGCTATAGTAGGTGAGTAACAGGAAAAACCCATAAACTCCACCTAAATTTAAGGATATTATTTATGTTTTAGTGTTTTAACACATATACACGGGTTGGGTATATTCTAACCCGCATGTACGCTCTTTTAACATAGGGCAAAGCATCATATGGGAAATAAAACACCGCTTTTTAGAATTTTGGACCAAGTCTGGAAGGAAGGGTTGCCCTAGGCCATAACCAGAGCATCAAATCTACCAAGAGTGGTATATGGTGCTATAACAAGTTTTCCTAGATATGAAGGATATCATAATGGATTTTCAAGCTCCTTTATAGCACTCCCTAGGCCTAGAATAAAATTACCAAGGGGATTCTCATCTTCAGCAATTGGATCACAGTGTTCCAAAAAAAATCGCCTATATCCGCTTGCCCCTATGATAATTCCTCTTGTTCAACTTCTACTAATGAAGATGATTAACAAAATCTTAGACTACTTCATGAGATAGAAGTACAAGAAATTTTATT
This sequence comes from Pinus tabuliformis, assembly GCA_031772625.1. Lineage (NCBI taxonomy): Eukaryota > Viridiplantae > Streptophyta > Pinopsida > Pinales > Pinaceae > Pinus > Pinus tabuliformis. The sequence continues at coordinate 1,233,672,485 of CM062804.1, read as the reverse complement.
TCCCAAATGTTTTCTCCTAAGACATATGACTGTTGAGCTTTTGTCACCTGAGAGGCTAATTTGAGCATCGACTTTTTACGAGATCTTATTTTCTATGATTTTACACTTGGGTTGGATGATTATGCTTCTAGTATCAAAAGTATTTCTTGTACAAATATCACTCGTCCTCAGTCCTTATTTCTCCTTCCTTCTCATCCCATTCTTCCTATATGGTTAATATTTTGGGGCGCACCATGTTTCTCTTCTTCATTATTCGTGCTATTTTTTGCACCATTAATGATCTCCTCAAAAATGGCACCAAAATGTTCGAGACTTTTTTTCTTGTTAAAAAATTTATATCCACTTATCATAAATCATCAACTAGGATAAGTCTTTCATTTCAAGAATATAACGCATAGTATGTGCAAGAAGCAATCATTAGATAAGATTAACTACTTCCTAACATAATATCTCTTAATATTCCTTCCTCAACAAGAATGCAACTCTCAATCAAATCCCAATTCTTAATGTGAATTGTTTCACACTAGTACGAATTAGAAACACACTTCACTAAATATAAATTGAAAGCCTTGTTATTTGAAACTTCACTTGCATGAAAAGGGAAAACACTCTGTAATCATCTCAAAAAATGTATGTCATTTTTTGCAAGAAAGAAACATTCAATTGCTATTTTACAAAAAGAAACTAATTCTCAATAACCTAACACAACCAAATTCTTACTTAAATAAAATATTTCAACACATCAGTCAATTAGAAATAATTTTTCAAATCTAGGTAACATAACCAATCAAAGATATTAAGATGTTACTAGTTGTTGATGGTGCTGGAAGTATGCCAACATAGAGGTTTTCTCTAGTATGAAGTCTCGACCAAACCTCACACCATTTGGAGAAGGAGCCCCATTTGGATAATAGGCTTGGATGCCAAAACTTATTTTTTTCTTTGGTTGCAACAAACAACATAGGATAGTATGCACATTAAATTTGAAACAAGCAAGTTAACACTATGAGGCATACAATTGCAATGTATATAAGGTACTTCCATAAAATTTAAAGGAAGAGCGAGCCTCTAGAATAAAAATAATAGTACTATCCTAAAAGAGACATGTAAGAGAATATAAAGAATCATCTATTAACCTGCAAAGTAGTTCACAAGTTAACAATGATCATAAAAGAATGTAACAACACACTTTCAACAAGATGCATACCAAATCTAATGAAATAGTTAATTTTATTTAGTATGTACAACAAAAACATATATCACAATAAGTCACCACTTACTCCTCCAAAGGATTATCTTCTCTCCTATGCCAAGCTAGAGGAGCGAAGGTGAAAATAATTTTGCTTGATCTACGAGGATATATTTATAACAAATGAGGTGACTCTTGACCTCCCTCATCACTCTAGAGCTTCAATGTGACTTTTGAGCTCCTACATGACTCTTAGACTTAGTGACTCTTAATCTTCCATGTGTGCCTCTTGGGCTTCCACACTTTTTACATTTTCTTATTTTTATAAATAAAAAATTAGATTACACAAATTGTGGCAAAATACATGGACACATATGGCTTTTATGATGACAATTTGAGAAGACATAATTTGTTGACTATGACATAAGACTTCATTATAATTTATTAATGCTAATTTCCTCTCTTATCTACTATGAGTTCCAATTCTTTGTGACATGTTTTTCTTTTACTTCATCGTCACCATCGAAAGTGTCTAGATAAGTGTTGGAACCTTCTAACTCAATGAGAGTTTCCATCTCTTTGTCTTAGTCCAAGATTCCTTTACTTCTAGGTGATAGCACATTTGTGTCTGATTCCCACAAGTTTCCTTCTGGCAAGCACTACCTGATGAGCTCCTTGAGCACCATAATTCCATGATAGAATGGTAGCACCTGAAGATGAGTGCACTCATGACAACAAAATGTTAGTCTTGAAATCACCTCTCCTATCTTGTTCATACAAGGTGTTGACTGTGATGGAATATTTCCTAAGGACTAAGAGGAGGGCCTAGGAATTGCATAAGTTACCATGATAAGGAGCCAAGAAATGACCTTATTTTATATTGGGATTGGATAATGGGGTAAAACATGGTGTTGGGTTACACTTTTTGGAAAAATGTGGGCAAGTTTTGGTGAGAAATGGATACTCGATCGAGAAATTTTAAGCATATGATCGAGCAATTTTTAAGCGCTTGATCAAGGTGTTGAGGCACTTAAAAATTACTTTATTGAGTCGTTTGTAACTCGAGTTAACGGATCAATTGATATTTATGTCTCAATCGAACTATATTTTTCGATCTATTGAAATGTATAGCTTGATCGAATATTATTTCTCAATAGAAAAACCAACCCCAACTTATGCAAGTTATTTTACTCAGACCACGAGAGAAAAAGGAATTTGAGGAAAGATTTCTAAGCTCGACCAAGATTGAGGAACTCAATCCAGCTACCCATGAACCCCACCAATGACTCATAGGCTTAAGCCGAGGTAGGTTTCCTGTGATATTTGTCTCCTTTATTTATTTATTTCTTTCCAAATAAAATAAAATAAATTGAAAATAAACTAGCATAAAAAAATTGCAAAAAATAATCACGAAAACCACCATGAAAACTACAGAAACCCACCAAGAAAACCCTTTAAAAGCACAAACAAATACTATAATTTAGGTTTTAATTATTTTTTTAATTTCATTGTATACATTATCTGCAATGGTAACATGTTTATTATAAATATTTTCTATGATAAAAACTTTATTTTTAATTATTTTACGTTTTAAAGTTTTCTTAGGAATCTAGTGAAATAAATTAAAAAAAAAAAAGGTTTTATGTTAGTAAAAATGCATTTTAAATTTTGAACAAATTTGACAAGACATATGCCAAGAAAAATTTCAACGCTGAAAAAAATTAAAATATAACCAATAAATAAATAAATTAAGAGCTTTAAATTGACATAATGAATATGGTTGCTCATGGCGAACCTCTATTAAATCAAATAAGGGATTTTATATATCAATTTATATTTTAAATATAAATAAATTAATATTTTAAATTAATAATAAATATAGTAATTTTTTTTATAAAATTAATTGTACATAAATAAAATATTAACTAAATTAAAAGTACAAAACAAAAAATAAATAAATAAATAAATTTATTTAATTAAATTTTATTAACCAAAAAAGATATATATATTTATACATATAACAAATTATAATGTTATATATAAAATAACTAGTGTGTGTGTGGGGGGGGGGGGGGGGGTGTCTAATTTATAGGTGAAATGGCTTTTTTCACGATATTTTTCCGATTAATTTTAATCAAAATACAGAAAAGATTTTTAAAAACTTGAGTTTAAGTTGTTTAACATATATATCTATATATATAACATAACTATAACTATTATATATACAACATAACTATATATAATTATATAACATAACATATAGCATGTAACATAACTATATATGACATAGTTATAGCTCGCTCGCTCTCTCTCTCTCTCTCTCACACACACACAGTTATATATAACATTTAATAGTTTTATAACTATTTAACATAATGTGCTCTTCATAATAACATAATATGGGTGATTCTCAACAACTTGTTAAGACTCAAGTTGATCTATAAATTGTATTTTTCGTTAAAATTTCCGTTACTCATATTTGTAGAATTATTTAATTTAATGATATGACAACTATATATCTCTTAGTTCCCACCCTTATTAAATATATTAGTTGAGTGATGTTTATGTAAGTTACACTATCTATATTTTTATTTAACTATATAATGCAACACACACACACACACACACACACACACATAAGTTTAACTTTCAATAATTTATCATTGATACATACATTAAATCCATTATGAAAAGTGCATTTAAATTGAATATATAAGCATTTTGACTCTTTTCTAATTTGTACCATATTGTTTCATTATGTAGTGTGTCGTACCAAAAAAAATGTCTTCATGTTCTTGCACCTAGTACATGTCATGTGTCAAAATAAAACATTATAAGAACTTGTCTTATGGAGTATTTGGTTGATGTGAAGTTTTATTAGTTTTGCAAATAAGTTTATTTCAACTTCTTACATATATTTACATATTTGTGATCTATGAATAAAATGCATTCTTTATAAATGGGAAAAAGTGTAAGTTAGATTTTCAATCACATTTTTGGATATTACATGGAACTCAATACTTTGGTTGATAATTTATCAAAATAGACATTATATTTAGTTTAGGACTTTAGCGTATATTATTCTACTTGAGTTTATAAATGGTTTTCTTGTCAACATTTTTTTCTTGGATTAGCTTATATGTATTATATGTAATTTGTAGAGTCATCTCACATACACTCCCCAACTGTAGCCTATTGAATTTTCGGGGGATCTGTTATACATGGCCGAGCTATATCATATTTCCATACGAGAGTGTTTTTTCCACTCGTAGATTTTCCCTCCAATACCAACCAGAGTATCATAGGTAGTTCTTCTGTCTCTGTTGATGATATTTCTATAAATAGTGGGCCTTCTTCACCTGTTGCAAGTATACATCTTGCATTTTAAATCCTCTTTAAACTGTATGTATTTATGTCTTGAAATTGTCTTTAATTTCTAAATCGCCTTTAATTGATGTATTTGAATTTAATGTATACGTCATTATGCTTCTAGTTTGTTATATATATTAAATTATGTCTATGATTTGAGGGCCCTCAACAAGGTGAAGACGATGATCAAAGTAAAAGGTTGATCCCTCTGTGGAATGACGCTATAGCCAATATCACAGTTGAGGATGTTAGGGCCCAACAGACATGGTTCACATGAGATATGGATAAAATATATGTTAGTTTACCTACTAGGTGTAGTTTGTCTCTGATGTTGGATAACATCAATAGGTTAATTGAGACAACCTAGAGGGTCGGCCCACAAATCCACCTCCTATATTCCATACATAGGATTAGGAGGCTACAGGTTAGAGGCCCACTTACTTGTAAGGTTGTGAGGATGATATAATCCCTCTAAAACACATAGCTAATAACATTTAGCATTCTCTTCTGAGAAAGAAATCAGTTGAAAAGAAAGTAAGGAAATCAACAACACCTAAGACTATTGCATTTGTAAGCACACCTAAACATATAAATTTTCTTTAGGAAAACCAAATGAATCACATACATAAGACAAAATGAAAAATAAATGCTAAATTTTCCCAAAAATTCTAATGTGTGAAAAAATCGACAAAAATGGTTTATTTGAGGTTCTTCATATGAGAAAAATTCCTAAAAATACTTAACATCCTTCCGCACAAGTACTAACTGGGCCTTGTGAATATTTTAGAATAGGGTACTGGGGCCATGCCATAAATCTAACTAGTGATGCTTCCAACAACTAAAAAACTAACCAAGGTATGGGGAGGGTTATAGTGGCAAAACATACTAGGGATACATCATAAAAGAGTTGGAAACATTTCTAGTAGCTTGACCAAGATCACCTAAGGTGTAATTTCTCCCACACCTTAAGCTATAGGGAAAGAGTCCCTAAGATTTGGCTGCTAAGTTACCTGTGTCCAATGGGAATGGTTTTGGACACAAAACCTCTACGACGTGTCGAGAGAAAACATGAAGGTCCGTGGTAATCTGCCATCTAGGCCTTACCCCCTTCACAGGTTTCGCACCATGTATCAGAATTTTCACTCAATGATGCAAGATTTTAATCTCACTAAAAAATAACTTTCGCTATCTCAATATGAAAAACAAACATGACAGATTATTTGCTGCCTATCACCATGGTCCTAACCTAAACTGTAAATTATCTTCTAGCCCCTATGGGAAATTTAGTTTGTTCAGGTTAATATTATTTTTAGAAAGGCTTTGCTTCACTTAAGGTGTGCAACAAAATATAAGCTCAAATAAATTAGGTGCAAATATTCCGAAAAGAGAATACCCTTTATAGAGAGTTTAAGTGAGCTTAGTGTGTGGGATGAATGTGTATGCAGGTGAAATTGTGAGCATACAAAGTGTGAATTGATGTGGATATGTGGTGATCCTTTATAATTCCCTTAATTAAACTATGTGATGTTTGTTCCTTGCAAGAAAAAAAATGATGTGTGGATGATGGACCACTTACTCATTTCCTAATTATACAATGTGATAATATGTTTGTGTGCAAAATTTCAAAGTAAAATATAAGACATTACTCTACTTGTAATGGTTAGTAAAACAAATTGGTTAGTAATGATGGTGCATGTAAGGTGAATGTAATGCATATACAAAGTATTTAAATTACAAGTATGCGGATATGTGGTTCATGATCCTTTAATACAATTCCACTAATTACACTATGTGATGTTTGTTCTTTGCAAGAGAAGAAATGATGTGTGGATAATGGACCACTTACTTCTTTCCTAATTATGCTATGTGAAGATATGTTGATGTGCCAAATTTCTAAGTAAAATATAAGAAATTACTCTACTTGTAATGGTCAGTAAAACAAATTGGTCAGTAGTGATGGTATGTGCAGGGTGAATCTAGTGCACATACAAAGTGTTTGAGTTGCAAGTATGTGGATATGTGGTTCATGATCCTTTAATACAATTCCCCTAATGACACTATGTGATGTTTGGATGATGGACCACCTAATTCTTTCCTATGTATAATATTTAAGTATGTTTGAGTGCAAAATTTCAAAGTAAAATATAAGCCTCAATTACTCCACTTGTAATGGTTAGTAGCGATGGTGTATGCAAGGTGAATCTAGTGCACATACAAAGTGTTTGAATTGCAAGTATGTGTGAAATATGTATTATATATTTATAATGCATGGTTGAACATATTTCTATAAATGGTTAATAAAATACAATATTGTCAATTTTTTAAAAATAATTTCATAGATCATAAGAATATTATGTCCATTTAGTAAGTGAAGCATTTGACCTTTTTCAAAATTAGTTCTTCTTAGCAACAAGTTTTTGTTTCTTCAAGAGATTATATAAATCCTAAACTAAAAGTGAGTTCTACAACAAAACCTATATCTATAAAGTCATACAAACTTAATCAACTATAACATAAATTGTGATTGAAAAACCATACAATACATAAATATACACTCCATGATATAGTAAGGAACCTATTCAACTAATGTTAAGTATGTTAATATTTGAAAGGCTACTATTCAAAATCAAAATAGATGGAAAAAAAATTCTTGATTAAAAGCACCATCTCATTTAACGTTTTAAAACATGTAACTAAAATTACCATAAAACACTAGTAAGAAGAATTGTCTTCAAGGAAGAACTTATCATAACTATAGAGAATTTCACAATTCCAAATAAAAAGTGGAAGAAATGTGGGATGAGAAGGACAATGAAATTGTTGATAAGGAAACAATAAGAAATCAAGAGATAGATGTTTAGTGGATTTAGAGAACAAGGAAGATGCTTCAAATTCTTATCAACAATTAATGTACATTTTTATCATTTGTGGTGAAGAGGGGCACAAATGATTTGAGTGTTTTTTTTGGAGAATGTATATGGAAATTTTAGCACAACAATCAAGTAGGCCAAGCTTCTACAAGGAAGGTATTTTTATGCATGTGCGAACATGGATATCCAATGTCTTTTATGTTTTCGATTATTTTCATCAAATGTTGACAAATTTTCAAATAAAGAACTCCTCTTTTCTACTATTGAACCGTATTTTGCAATATTCACGATTAAAAGTTGAGAAACAACTAGATGAATTTAATTGACATTAGATTGCCATAGTCTAAGAATATTAACATAGCAAACATTTCTAGCATAGCATCAATACATGCATGCTAATTTATTTCTTTTAAAACTATTATTTATGAATTTAATATTGATTAATCACATGATTCTTTCATGGACCATTATATTTATATGCAATAATACACTCTTTTTTGTGCGAGCACAAATCTACAGTACACTTTGTATGTCTTTAAAAGCCTTATTCTTTTTAAAAACTTCTCATAACCTTCATGTGAGTTCAATTTAAAGAAGAAACTTGTGAGGTTTTCAAAGGCATGGATCATCATTTAGGATTCAAATAACCATTAAATGTTATATATAATGATGAATGTTACAAAATTTGAATGTTGTTAAATATATGTTTAACAAAGAATCTCTTCTCAGTTCATGCACATTGGACATATGGATATTCTTGCTCCTTCTAGAACTTGACGTATTTTCTCAAGTTTTAACTCCTACTTGGGATATCAAACATTAATCAAAATAATGTTTACAGGTTTTGGAGCACCTATGTGACAACCATTTTTGCTAATCCTTCTTGTAAATAAATTGCATGAATTGTAATTCATATAAGTAATATATGGAAATTATGTACAAAATAGATATCCTAAGAAAAATGTACAAACAAAATAAACTTTATAAGCACCAATAGGATTCAAGATGATGATGTAAACTATGGGGTACAATTTACTAGTTTTGGAGTAAAAAAGTAAAAAGATTAAAAAATAATAAAATAATAAAACAACTTTTTAAACTCGTATTTTTAACTTATCTCCCTAGGGTTTTACTCAAATTTTGAGCGGGAGTACTTGTTGTATGTGAACTTTAATTACTCATCTAAGGAGTATCCATGTTTCATGCTTTGGATGGACCCTGCTACACGGAAAATGGAAATACATGAAAAAACATGATTGCAATCACCTTTTTCATGTATTTCTCATTTTCCATGTGATAGGGTCCATCGAAAGTATGCAACATGGGCATTCCTTGGATGAGGAATCAAAATTTTCATCCAAGAAGTGTTGCTTCTCGAAACTTGAGTAAACCCATAGGGAGATAAGTTGAAAATAATAGTTGCAAAAAATAGATTTTCCTTTTTTCCCTCTAAAATTTGATGATGTAATCTAATCTTATTTTATTATTTCCATTGCTATTTTATAATTTCCTTAGGAGGCCCATTTTAGACCTTAAAATTTCCCTAATGGGTGAAGTTGATCACATTGAATTCATGAAGGAATCCTCTATTCAATGGCATATGATTTTGACATTTTTGAATTCAGATGAAATTTTTCACCTAATTTATTTTAAACATGATGCTTGAAATTTTTTTGAACAATTTTAAAGAGGTTGAATAAAAAATCAATATCATAAAATATACAGAACAAAAAAAATTCAAAAAATACTACTATCTTTGTATATGAGTCCTCCTCAATAGGGTACTTTTGGGTTTTCAATTTATTTAAATAGTTGAAAAACACTTACATGAACACATGTGTCTGCAAAATGAAATTGAAATATTACTTCGCCAACTTCAAAAAATAATAAAAAATATATTTTTTTAATATGAAAAACTTAGTTCTCTGTTTATATCATGCTCATATATACATATTTTAAAAGGTACACATTTTTGACCAAGTTATGCTACATGAACACATGCATACCTCTTAATATGTGTGGAAATTTGCAAGGACAAGCATTTCATTTAATGAAAAATTGACATATTATACAACACTAAATATTATTGCAAAAGATATCATTAGGGAAACAACATAATTCTTCACAATTTGTCTTTTTCTCCAAATAAAAATTCATAGTGCTTATATGAATTAGTGCTTATATGAATTTTTATGGCTTTAATATGATAAAAGAAGAAAAACTTGAAATTTCATCACCACATTTGTCCCAAAAGTGTAACCGACATTCATGCTTGCACCCTAGTGAAAAATAAAGATAAGGTTCATTAAGACATTGCACAATGGGCAAGTGCAGAGGATAAGATTAACAGGCTTTATCACTAAGAATTCATAGTACATAGTGCTTAAGGAAGGTAAGAAATGTATTATGAAGTTGTGCAATGCAATGACTCAAGCATGACCTTGTTATCCACTATAAATGCACAATGTGTGGTGGAGGAAATATTTGATCGAGGCATTGTATAGTTGAGTATTTTAAGGGACAATAGCTTTAATCCTATGCATTGTGACTGCGCAATTATTGAGAAGGATACTTTGCGATTTCAAAATTGAGAACTGTAGAGGCTAATATATGGCTCTATTGCTCACTAGAACTACACAATGAAAAATTGGAGGCAAATATGATCAGAGAATTGCACAGTAAGTGGAGGTAAGCAACAAGAGTTAAGTCACTAATCTTTGAGGTTGCTCAATGGTGAGTTGAAGGAGCTTCTCCTAGAGATGAGTACAATTCCCAAGTATGGAAGGTAAGGGTCTCATCATTAAGGCTTAAGAGTGCATAAAGCCCATCACTTGGCAAATGCTTAGTGTGTTTACAATTTGTGCAAGGGAATTGGACAAAGAAGAGATCCAAAATGGATAAGTGTAAGATCAATGAAATAAGAGAGAGAAAGACATCCAAACAAGTTCCAATCAAGGATCACACAAGTGACATATGCAAGAAAAAAATTAGAAAAATTAACACTTGGGAAAGATAAAGAGATAAAAAAGACGCGTGTAACAGAAAAATAAAGTAAAAGCAACATTTGCAATACCAAAAGAAATATTTGATAAGCTCGCCAACAAAATGAGGCATTTGCAACCACGAGTGAGAGTATTCTCCTCATATTCCAACATTGAACATATATCATAAGTGAAGGATGAATATAAAGATGATATCTAGGTTGGACTCATTATATAAGGAGAGCATACATGTAATTAGGTTTAAAAATGATGAGTGCGTTTGGTGCATGTTGAGAAACTAGGAGCCAAGAGTGAATGAATGACTTGAAGAAATAAATTCTCACTGGCAACAAAGAGTGTGCAATCACCCTCTGGAAAGGATGCCCTTACACTATCAATGTCCATAAGGATTGCATAGTTTCTTTCTCTAGGAACTGCAAAACCACTAACATCAAGGATTGTGCAAGCACTGTCTAAAAGGATTGTGCAAGAACTGTATCTAAATATTGTTCAGTTACTATGATTTGGAACTACACAGTTACTATGATTATGAATTATGTAGTCACTATCATCAAGGACTGAGCAATGATTAACTTACAAGGATACACATTAACTATTAGGCTTGCTTAAAAAAATTATGCTTGTAAAAGTATCAGGAGTTGGGCATGTGTAAGAAATTAGTTTGACAGTTAGAATTCTTAAGGGAAGGCTTAAACACTTGATCAACATGATCGAACAAAAACCTAATGGCTTGTCAAGAAAGATGTCATGACCATAAGGAGACTCCAAATTTTTGATGTAGGAAAAATTTTGGGGGGTGTTTGTCGCACTGACAACACTTGGAAACACATTGGAAGAACCCCAGATTCTCTATTTAGGTCTAGCTTTGAGTATAAGGTCTCAAAATTTCAAGAAGTGTTGATTCAACATGTAGATCACCCGAGCTTCACTACTTACCCTGATTAAATATATAGTCTCTCTTATCCCTTTCTCAGCTTTAAACATGTTTACAAGACTTGTCATATCCAAATGTTTCTAATATGGATAACAATAGTGTATATTTGTGAGTTTAGGATAATCAAAGTTTTAGTTCAATATTTGGATTTTCTCCACTGCTAATAGGCCTATTCAATAACCCGACAGGGTCACATTAAGGAAACAAAACCATTTTTTTCACTTCCATTGAGCTTCTTCAGTACCTTGGTGAAGTTTCTTGCTTCACCTCTTTGTGTAGGAAGCCTTTCTCTTTTTCACATTTTACTTTAATTTCATTGCTTTAGCATTTATAAGAATTTTATTGCACCAAGGTAGAAGAGGGATCCCAAATTATTTATAATAAAGAAAGGTCATTCCTTTTGCAAAGACTCTTGTATACCTCTGAAATTGATGTGCTAACTTTTAGATTTATCCTTTCCCTTATCTACTCAATTGAGTTGATATGTCAAAACACCATTCAATTACAAGGATGAGTTGGGAATGAAGATCCTAAAATAGATATGGGCTTCGTAGTTCCACCAAAGGAATTACTTTCGAAATGAATCATATTTTCTATCCAGATATCATTAGCAATAAATATATAAGACCCAAGAAAAGAAGAGGATCACAAGTTAACTAAGCATTTTTTGTTGTCACAATTTTTCCAAGCTTCCTCACATGGTTCTGTTCAAACCAAACAAATAAATTTTCATGCACAATCTTATTAAACAAAGAGAATGAAAAAGAGATACATCATAATACATAAGAAAGAAAACATGAAAATAGATCAAATGTAAAGACTAAAATGAAAATCAGAATGTGAGGATGGTGTGATACAAAAAGGAAAACTAAAATGCACCTAAGCCTAAACATAACCTAACTAGGTAGAAGGTTAGGGCTAAGTGAAGTGAAATTTCCAATGCAACCACAAAAGTTGTTCCTAACTAGTAATTTGAAAGATATGAATGATTTAAATGCAAAAGAACAATGTACATAAATAAATATGTTTACTTGGATTACTTATACATAAGGATGAAGGTCAAGGCTGCAAGCATAAAGGTGTGATTTGAAATCTTTCTCTATCCAACCTAAAAACTTACCACAATATATAAGATGATAAACATGAATACCTTGAAGACATTTCTCAAACATATATCCATATATGTTAATCTCAAGATAGCATTGGAACTTATTATTAACAACCAAACTCATCCTATATGAATAGTCTAACCAATCAACAATTAAATTATAAAAACAATCGGCTTGAAAAGATCAAAATTCATGCAAATATAAGTCTTGAATTATCAGATCCATATTATGAGAAATATCATGTGAAGAAAATGTAATTCAATATCACTCAGAGATTTTATGAAGACTATGGGGACCTGACATAACGATAAAAAAACACTGAAGTTCCTTAACTCCCAGAAAAGTATATGACAAATGAGGATATGAATTGAATATAAATTAACAACTCCATTAGATACACTAGTGGGAAAATAGTTAAAGGGATGACAACTATTAAGGTTGGTTTTTTGATCAAATATGATGGTCCACATGTAAGATGTTCCATTATTCAGAGATAAGGATGGGTTAATTTTAGACATTCTAGAACCACTTTGAATTAGAGAATCTTCCTCCACACATGATAACACTTAGAAATGAGTGGTTCCTGTTTTCCAATATAGGAGATGATTATTTTGCATCCAATTATGGACTAGACCAACAACATAAAAGTGAATAGGATTAACATTGATTTTTGGTACTACGAAGTCTGAAAACCAATTGGGATAGAAAGAATAGTGAAACTAGGATGACAAAATATCAAAAGTGTGTATTAAATCAGATCCAACATTGATATCAACTTGAATAATTATATCTGCTAAATGATTCAAGAACTCGCTAACCCTCAAGACGATATATTATGCTAGGAAAATGATCAAATTCATAACATACACAGGAAATATAAGAAGTTAATCATCCATAAAAGGATTTTACAAGGGGGATCTTTCAGCTAGTAATGATTTGTAGTTTGATAATTATAATAACAAACTTTAAATATATCTTCATCCCTAAAAGATACGATATCCAACCATGGTTCTAATATTGGGAGTTCACATGAAAGAGAATTAACCAAACAAAAATATTTTATCTCATCAGAAACTCTATCTTGAGGATTAAAAAGGTTAACTTGAAAACATTAAAAATCCTTCAAGAGTGAGCTCACACCCAATGAAACAATAGTAAGGAAAGGATTAAGAAATAAAATATGGATCCAATCTAGTTTGGGGATCTCATCAGGATCACAAGAACCTAACATAACCATCAACAAGAGCTGAAGTGCCTCGATTCCCTGACAAGTCCTTGAAATTTCATATGATAGATCATCAAATTTGGATGGCTTAAAAATATATACCAGTAAATATGTACCAATATCATTAGATGTGTCATTAAAAACATTGTTAATTCCACTGACTTGATCAGATTTAAGATTTAGCATATGGAACTCTTCATGGGTAAAGAATCTAGATGAATTAGTTGGAGGGCTTCCTTGAACATCTGACATAACATCTTTCTGTTGAACTATGAAATATTTACAATCCATTAGAGGAAATTTTAGCATAAAATTGGCCTCGTAAGGAAAAATAATAAACTAATAGATAAAATAATAAAATAAGAGTTATGAATTTCAAAGGGAAAAGAAGAAAACTTCTTTTTTTAATTTTATTTTTGACTTATATCCATATATGTTTACTCAAATTTCAAGTGTATACACTTGTTGGATGTGGAACTAATTTATGTATCCAACGAGTATCCATTTTGTATACTTTTGAGAAGACTCACATTGATGGAAAATGAATAAACCTTCAAAAACATGTTCAACACACTTTTTTAATGTATCTTCAATTTTTATAAATGTGGGTTTTCCCAAAAGTATGCATAATTAGTACTTGTTGAATGTGAAATTCAATTCTGCATCCAACAAGTGTCTAAACTTGAAATTCAAGTAAACTTATAAGGAGATAAGCCAAAAATACAATTTAAAAAAGTAGTTTTTCTTCTTTTCCCTCCAACATATTTACATGTACCACTTTTTAAATTTAAGGGATTTTTATTGGTTTACTTATTAGAACATGGAAATTACATGAAAATTTCATGGGTAATTTTAAGCTGAAATTTCCTCTAATGCAAACAAATCATGAACAATAAATTGAATATTTTCATCTTATAATTGTGAAACCACACCATCCTATACATGATTATAGTCAAAGCCAATATAGTAGGGATCAAGAGAACTTGTTGGTGTATAAGACTGATCAATCATATCAGGATATAACAAAAAGTGTATTAAAGATGAAGGAAGATGAAATGTCCCGTATGGAGAGACATTTGTTGCTCATGAATCATACTTAGAATTCAAATCCCACATACTCATATATGCTTGCAATAACACTGGATCATCATGTATGTTTTGTTCTACAATATTATTTGAACATCCACTGTCATGTAAGAGAAGTTCTTCATCATGGTAGGGAGGTGAATGTAAGAGAATATGATGAGGAGGTTGTAGATTGATTTAATGAAAAAAACTTTCATAATGGTCAAAGAGTTATATACTAATGTAATTTTGGGATTCACACTACTCTTCTTCAATATGGTATATTAAAGTTTCAGAAGCCTAATAATCTGATTCTTCTAGTTTGATATCTAATGATGTATAGATCAAATGAATTTCAAGAGAATATTGAACTGAAATATTATCCCAATCCAAAACTATAGTTTGCAAACTATGTGAAGGTTGCTCAATAATTAGATCAAAGCGTTAAAAATCCAGGTCTTCTTGAGGAGGTAAAATATATTCTAGTGGAATTGGGAATCAATCATTTCTTACATAAACATAAACATGAATGTTAGGGTGATGGTTGTCCAATTTTTCAACTCGAGTAAGTATTTTTAGATCATTTGACTGGTTATCAATATCACAAGATGATTGACCATCATTTTGACATGGAAGAATCTGAAAGAGGGAAGAAATATGTGAAGTTCCTTCACTTTTTTCTTGCTCTGTCTGTGAAATATAACCTCCTTGTACCTAATCAACATGTGAACCAACAAACTGAGAACCAAAAATATCTGGAGCAATTATTGGTGGAGCGGATTGATTAAGGGAATAAAGGTATAAAGGGTCATGAGGTATAAATGATAGAGGATAAAAGGTATCCCTTGAAGAAAAACTACTTTCAATTCAATCAAATTCGAGATTAAGATTAAGCACACTTTTATTATCTTGAAGAATCAAGGGATTAGATTTAATGTAATCATGAGAACCATGAAAGCTTTTTTGAATGAAAACTTGTTCATGGGAAGAAGATGAATGTGGGAGGAACAGATAAAAAAATTGGACTTCATATTTCACAACACCAACCTTGACACAATGAACCCCTTTGTTCGGTAATGATAAAGGAGGAGGGAAAGGTGTTAATTTGGCAACTTAGAGAAAAATTCCCTCCTTTGGATAGTCTTCCTCATCAAGAAAGACCCCTCCTAGCCCTTGGAAGAATTTAATTTGGTTGCGGAAAAATATAATTTTATTATGGAAGCCCACATGTGTGAAAAAGGATAGGTCAACCCTAAAAATAAGTTGGACACCCTTGGATGGCTACAAATACAAGTCAAGTTCTCCTCATTTGGGTATTATCATAAAAACATTCTCTTCTTCTCTCTTATTTGGCTTGGCTCACACGGGTTTGAAGTTTGTTCGTAGAAATTGGTTTGTACAAGTCCGATATTGAAGGGTCTAAATCTCACATGTGTGGATTAGTTTTTTTTTTGTATCTGTAGGAATGCTACATAGAGATTTCAACCACAGCTACTCGCATGCAAGACTATGCATACAACTAGGATACTTTCTCCACACACATGATCATTTGTTGTGTGCTTTTAGGATTTAGGGTTTCTTTTGAGGTGAGTACGGATTCATGTTATATTTGATTATAATTAACCGAAGTTGACCATAAATGACCATGGGATGGTGGAGTTATCTATGATTAGTATTTTTGTTGGGCTCATATTTTTGGAATTGTTTGGATGGTTTCGCTGGATAATTTTTGTGGTTAAAGAACCGAAATATTGTACTCCCTATTTTCTAAATTTTGTATGACAATATAATAAGAATAATAATTCCAAAGTATTTTCCCCAATGTGTTGGTTGTCCCTGGTCTCTGACCAATCCTGGTGTCTCTATGTGTGAATGATTTTCTTCTATTATTCCTTTATGTTCTACTACATTGATGATGATATTTTTCTTTCTATATAATTTCATATGATGTAATTATGTTTTGACGTTGTGGGGTAAATTTTATATGTAAATGATCAAATTATATTATCTAAAGTAAATAACAATATAACTCTAGAAAATTTAACATGGTATAAGAGCTAGGCTGAAAAAAAGTCATTAAATATCAGCCCAGTGAAGACACCATTAATGGAAGCAAGAGAATATGGAGGGTACCTAAAATAATTGCTAGGGTTTGAAGGAAACATTAAGTCATTACTTTCTCCTCCAAATAATTTTTTCCTCTCCTATTTGAAGCAAGAGAAACGAAGGTGCAAGTCCTTTTTCTTGAGATATGAGGGTACATTTATAACAAATGAGGTGACTCTTTACCTCCCCTTGTGACTCTTGACATCCTTCATGACTCTAGAGATTTTATGTGACTTTTGAGCTCTTACATGACTCTTAGAATTCCTTGTGACTCTTCATGTTCCATGTTTGCCTCTTAGGCTTCCACATATGTTATATCTTCTCATATTTAGAAATACAAAATTACATTCCACAAATTGTGGAAAAATACATGGACATGTAATACTTTTGTGATGACACTTTGAGAAGGCATACTTTTTCAACTATAAAATATGGATTCATTGTAATTTATTAATGCCAAGTTCATCTTTTTGTTGCTACGACTTCAACTTCTTCATGATAGTTATTTCTTGCACTTCATTTTCACCCTCCAAAGGTTCTAGATAAGTGTTAGAACCTTCGAAGTCAACATGAGTTTCCATCTCTTTGTGTTGGTTCAATACTCCTTTACTTATGCATGATATCACCATTATGTCTCATTCACATAAGTGTCCTTCTCGCAACCTCTACTTTGTGACCTCCTTGAGCATCGTCCTTCCATGACCGAATGACATCACTTGCAGGCAAAGTTCTCTCATGAAAAAATAATTTCAATCCTGAAATCACTCATTCTATTCTATTCATACAAGGTGCTAACTGTGATGGAATATTGTTAAAGGACTAAAAGGAGGGTCTTCAGAAGTGCATAGGTTTCCACTATAGGAAGCCAAATAATTACCCTATTGTCTACTAGGATTGAACAATGTGAAATAAAGGGAAGGTTCATGAAGACATTGCACAATGGGAAAGTGTAGAGGATATGACTGACAAGTTTACTCATTGAGAATGCACAATGCATATTGCTCAAGGAAGGGAAGCTAGGGATTGCATAATTGAAAAATGCAGGGACTAAGGGATGGCCCCACTATTGATTAGAAATGTGCAGTGCTTTAATGGAGGCAAGATTTGATAAATGAATTGTGCAGTTGAGCACTACAAGAGACAAGAGTGTTAAACCTATGAATTGTGACTATGCAATGCACAATTATTAAAAATGATACTATGGGATTGCATATTTGAGCACTGCATAGGAAAAGAGATGGCCCTATTACTAAATAAAACTATTCAATGTGTAATTGGAGGTAGATCTGATCACAAAATCGCGCAAGTGGCGAAGGTAAGTAAAAAGAGTTAAGTCACTATGCTCTGTGGATGGTTAGTGCTCAGTTGAAGGAGGTTGTCCTGGAGATGAGTATAGTGCACAAGTCCAAAAGGTAATGATCTCATCACTAAGTCTTCATAGTGCATAGATCTCATCACTTGGAGAATTATCAGTGTGTTTACAACTTGCGCAAGGCAGATGGACAAAGAAGAGCTCCAAAAAGGCTAAGTGTGGGATCAATGGAACAAGACAGAGAAATACATCCAAAAAAGTCCCAAACAAGGATCACACACATGTATACCATAAAATAAAAATGCAAAATACTAAAAATCAACATGCATACCTTGAGACAACAACAAAGCAACATTTTTTTATGAGTGAAATAGTTAAAATGTAAGAATGTGACACTTAAAATACAAGTAGTGACACAAGTGTTGATTATAATCAAAAGGTGTGCTATGCCATGGGAAAGTTTCCAACACATATTCTAACGATAAATATCATCAACTAGTGCAAGAGAATGCATTAGAGTTGCCTCTAGAAGGTGCAACATAATGCTCTTAAGAAATGTGAGAACAAACAAAAGAGGTACATGCAAGGGTAAAAGTGACACTTGCAAACACAAAGAAAACATAAGTGACACATGAAATAATTAAATTAGGAAAAATATACAATTGGGAAATATAAATCAAGAAAAAACGATGCATTTAAGCGCATAAGAAAGAAAAAGTGACACTTGCAAGAGGAAAAGTGATAGTTGAGAAACTCACCCAGAAGATGAGCCATTTGCAACCATGACTAAGAGGATTTTCCTTATATTCCAACAATGAACAAAGCTCAAAAGAAAAGGATGAATATAAACATGACCTTTGAATTGGACTCCTTATACAAAGAGAGCATACATCCAATTAGGGTTAAAATTGATGAGTGCTTTGGTGCATGTTTGGAAACTAGGAGTTAAGAGTGAATTGACTAACTTGAAGAAGTACATTCTCACTATTAATAGAGAGTGTGAAATCACCATCTACAAAGGATGCCCTTACATTGTCACTGTCCATAATTATTTCACAATCATTGTCTTGAGGAACTACACAAGCATTGGCATCAACGATTTCATAAGCACCTTCCATAAGGATTACACACGAACTCTCTCTAGAGACTGAACAGTTACTATGTTTATGCATTGCAAAATTACTGTGATTAGGCATTGTGCAGTTACTACCATCAATTACTGTGCAATGATTGACTTGCAAGGATACATATTGAATTTTGGGGTTACATAAAATAATTTTGCTTGTGAAAACATCACGAGTTGGGCTTGTGAAAGCATGTAGTTTTACAATTAGAATTATTAAAGGACGGCTTAAACACTTGATCAACATGACCAAACATAACCCTAATGGCTTGAAATGAAATACAGCATGACCATAAGAAGGCTCCAAAATTTAGATGTACGAAAAAATTTGGAGGGTGTTTGTCACAGAAACAACACTCCACAACCTCATCAATAATAGTGGGATAGAAATAATAAAGGAAAACATAAATTAATTGTATAAAATACCTATAAAAACACTACTTAATAACAAATTGTAACAATAAATAGTAATAGGATTCAAGTACCAATAATCATTAATTTATAGTAGGAACTAAGGCATCACTTTATAACAACAACAAACCACAATAATCCATAACAACAAGAAGTAACAAGTGTAACAATAGAAGTTAATTAATATAACTACAATGGATATAGTAGGGTGACATATACTTTTATTAAAAAAATCTTTTGTAAAAGCTGCGAGTAATAACAATTTTCTTATCACACAAAGAATTAATAATACTAGTCGATTTCAATCCCAAGAAAATAAAACCTAATGAATAAAACAACTATGTTTTTTTGTATAGTCACAACAATCCCTACTAAAGAGGATGGATCTTTCTCCTTAGTAGGGAGCTAAAGGAAAACTTAGAGCTTAAAAATTATGCACTAATTCATGAAATAAGCCATGAACTTGTTGAATTTACATTAATGTTGAAAATGTATAGGTGCACAATATGAGAGAAAATAATGTCAATCCCCTTCATTAGGTAGAGATATTTCTTTTTATAGGTTTCCCTTACTTCCAATTCCAGTAGTGAATCAAATAAGAACAACCTTGAGAATCTTTTGATTAGGAAGTTGTCCAAGTAAAGTTATATGAGACATATTTAATGATAATTTACAATTAATTAACTAGAAATAAAGTTATTTCCAAAGCAATCATTCGATCATCAAATGGATAGGAAGTTGGGGGATCATAACCAACATGGCCAAATTGGTCACATCAATGGGATGAATAAAATCTTTTGTCACACAAAATCCCACATCGATCATGTTAGGTAAATAGCTTCCTAAAACAACATTGAGTCTTTAGTAGCAAGAACAAGGCAAAATAACACCATCTAGATATGTTAAAGTAATAAAAAAGAAGAATATTGGAGTAACAACATCATGCCACCCTAGAGTAACAACATTCAAAAGATGGTGGCATAACAACATCCTATTAGCCATTAGTAATAACATCCTAAAGATGGTGAAATAACAACATCATGGGCTAAATAGATCATCCTATAAACGTTTCCTCAACATATTATTAGTAATAATAGCAAAAAAAAATATTCTCTTTTCAAATAAAAACTAAGCTTAGTGGATTGGAGTGACATAAATATTTTGCATAACTAAATAAAAAGATGGGATATTAGATATAAAAGATATGGATATTAATGATGGAATAGGTAAAACGATGAGGAAAAAGGTGATCAAGATAATCCATTTCTTGAACCTAGAAATATGCTTGAGGGAATTCACTTTAATAGAATAAATGGAGTATGAATCTCATTGGGAAGGTTTAATGTTATCAGAATTAGATAAATTGTCTTCATAGCTTGTCTCTCTTTATCAAAATTCTTAGAATTATTAGATAGAATGTGGAGTAGTTGGATAATTATTTCACAATCATTATCTTGAGGAACTACACAAGCATTGGCATCAAGGATTTCATAAGTACTTTCCATAAGGATTACGCACGAACTCTCTCTAGAGACTACACAATTACTATGTTTAGGCATTGCAAAATTACTGTGATTAGGCATTGTGCAGTTACTACCATCAATCATTGTGAAATGATTGACTTGCAAGGATACACATTGAATTTTGGGGTTACTTAAAATAATTGTGCTTGTGAAAACATCACGAGTTGGGCTTGTGAAAGCATGTAGTTCAACAATTAGAATTATTAAATGAAGGTTTAAACACTTGATCAACATGACCAAACACAACCCTAATGGCTTGAAATGAAATATGGCATGACCATAATGAGGCTCCAAAATTTTGATGTAGGAAAAAATTTGGAAGGTGTTTGTCATAGAAACAACACTACCACAACCTCATCAATAATATTGGGATAGAAATAATAAAGGACAACATCAATTAATTGTATCAAATACCTATAAAAACACTAATTAATAACAACTTGTAACAATAAATAGTAATAGGATTCAAGTACCAATAATCATTAATTTATAGTAAGAACTAAGCCATCACTTAATAACAACAACAAACCACAATAATCCATAACAACAAGAAGTAACAAGTGTAACAATAGAACTTAATTAAAATAACTACAATGGATATAGTTGGGTGGCATTTAATTTTATTAAAAAACTCTTTTGTAAAATTTGCAAGTAACAAAAATTTGCTTATCACACAAAGAATTAATAATACTAGTCAATTTCAATCCCAAGAAACTAAAACCTAATGAATAAAACAACTATGTTTTTTTGTATAGTCACAACAATCCCTACTAAAGAGGATGGATCTTTCTCCTTAGTAGGGAGCTAAAGGAAAACTTATAGCTTACAAGTTATGCACTAATTCATGAAATAAGCCATGAACTTGTTGAATTTGCATTAATGTTGAAAATGTATAGGTGCACAGTATGAGAGAAAATAATGCCAATCCCCTTTGTTAGGTAGAGATATTTCTTTTTATAGGTTTCCCTTACTTCCAATTCCAACAGTAAATCAAATAATAACAACCTTGAGAAACTTTTGATTACGAAGTTGTCCAAGTAAAGTTAGATGGGACATATCTAATGATAATTTACAATTAATTAATAGGAAAAACAATTATTTCCAAAGCAATCATTCAATCATTGAATGGATAGGAAGTTGGGGGATCATAAGCACCATGGCCAAATTGGTCACATCAATGGGATGAATAAAATCTTTTGTCACACAAAAGCCCACATTGATCATGTTAGGTAAATAGCTTCCTAAAATAACACTGAGTCTTTAGTAGCAACAACAAGGCAAAATAACACCATCTAAATATGTTGAAGTAATAAAAAAGAATAATATTGGAGTAACAACATCATGCCACCCTAGAGTAACAACATTCTAAAGATGGTGGCATAACAACATCCTATTAGCCATTAGTAATAACATCCTAAAGATGGTGAAATAAAAATATCATGGGCTAACTAGATCATCTTGTAAACGTTTCCTCAACATACTATTAGTAATAATAGCAAAAAAAAATCTTTTCAAATGAAAACTAAGCTTAGTGGATTGGAGTGACATAAATATTTTGCATAACTAAATCAAAAGATGGGATATTAGATATAAAAGATATGGATATTAATGATGGAATAGGTAAAAAGATGAGGAAAAAGGTGATCAGGATAATCCATTTCTTGAACCTAGCAATATGCTTAAGGGCATTCACTTCAATAGAATAAATGGAGTATGAATCTCATTGGGAAAGTTTACTGTTATTATAATTAGATAAATTGTCTTCATAGCTTGTCTCTCTTTATCAAAATTCTTAGAATTATTAGATAGAATGTGGAGTAGTTAGGTAATTATTTCACAATCATTGCCTTGAGGAGCTACACAAGCATTGGCATCAGGGATTTCATAAGCAATTTCCCTAAGGATTACACATGAACTCTCTCTAGAGACTGCACAGTTACTATGTTTAGGCATTGCAAAATTACTGTGATTAGGCATTGTGCAGTTACTACCATTAATTACTGTACAATGATTGACTTGCAAGGATACACATTGAATTTTGGGGTTACTTAAAATAATTGTGCTTGTGAAAACATCACGAGTTGGGCTTGTGAAATCATGTAGTTTGACAATTAGAATTATTAAAGGAAGGCTTAAACACTTGATCAACATGACCAAACACAACCCTAATGGCTTGAAATGAAATATGGCATGACCATAACGAGGCTCCAAAATTTGGATGTAGGAAAAAATTTGGAGGCTGTTTGTCATAGAAACAACACTACCACAACCTCATCAATAATATTAGGATAGAAATAATAAAGGACAATATAAATTAATTGTTATGAAACCAGCTCAAGAAAAGATAGAAAAGATAGATCAACGCCTTAGAATTCAGCCTCTTCGAGGGGGCAACCTCCTTTACATTACATAAATGAACAATTCTTCGATGATACAAATGAAAAGACCTCCTTTCTATATATAGGAGTCTAAGGGGTGATAACATAATCAGAGCCGACATAACAATAATAATATAAGGGCACAATAATAACAATAGTGGGCTTTTATGGGGCACAATAGTAACAATATGGGCACTACATGGGTACATCAATATAATAAGTGGGTTATACTAATAACAATAAGGGATTACACTAGTAGTATAGGGGCCTAACATGCCCCTCTCCTTCAAAAAGTGTTGTCCTCAATGCTTGAGTAGTTCTTGATGCTTCTGTATAAAATTCTTGTCCTCCCATGTGGAATATTTAGCGGGTAAGTTCTTCCGCTTGATGAGATACTCTGAAATTGATCGATTTCGTAGCTGTCGGGTTCTTATTTCTGTGACTGCTCCAGGTTCCAATATGATTTTTCCTTCCTCTTCAATTTCTGGCAATATTGCTTGAATTGGGAGCTTGTCGCCTATAACCTTATTTAAACATGAAACATGGAAAACTGGGTGCAATCGAGAAGCTGCAGGAAGCTCCAATTTGTATGCCATAGTACCAATCTTTTGCAACACCTTGTACAGACCATAATACTTTGGTGATAATTTATTATCCTTCTTAGCTTGCTTTAGGGACATTTGCTTATATGGTTGTAGCCGTAGGAATACCCAATAACCTACATCAAAACTTCTTTCACTGCGATGTTGATTTGCCTGTTGTTTCATTCTATTTTGTGCCAACACGAGGTTATCCTTTAAGAGTTGGAGGACTTGTTGTTGATGTTCGATGTGATGTTCCACTGCCTGAACCTTTTTCTTCTTGATATGTCCTTCTATCTTTTGAGGAGTGGTAATTTCTTCCAGTCCTTTACAAGATATGGTCGGATTCATTTCTTGATGCTTGATGTGATCTTTCACTTCTTGAACATTTTTCTTCTTGATGTGTCCTTCTATCTTGATAGTTTGAGGAGTGGTAATTTCGTCCATTGAATTACAAGATATGGTTGGATTCATTTCTTCTTTCTCGATGTGATGTTTCACTTCTTGCACCTTTTTCTTCTTGATATGTCCTTCTATCTTGAGAGTTTGAGAAGTGGTAATTCTTGCCAATGCTTTACAAGATATGGTCTGATTCATTTCTTCTTTCTATGGGGTGGTGTCCTGGCGTATATCCTCTTCTTTTGATGTTTCTTGATCCTTTTCTTCCTCCTCTTCATATTCTATGTAAAATAATTTCTTCTCAGCACACCTATGACCTTTAGTGCATTTGCTATCACAATTGTAACAAAGCCCTTTTTCTCTTTTTTCTTCCAATTGTTGTGGTGTAACCCTTGTAGGTTGTGGAAGGCTGGGAGAAACAACACTTCCATCTTTATAGTTGTGAGGGGTATGCTTCCTGGTTTCCATAATTTTTCTTTCCATTATGTCACAAAGCCCTTTTACTCTTTCCAATTGTTGTGGTGTTGCTCTAAAGAAGGTGTTGCTCTTTGTATCCTCATAATGTGCTATCATTTCCTCCGTGAAAATTAACCACGTAAGAAGTTTTTTACGAGAACAAAGCCCTTCATACCATAAAATTTGATCTGGTTCTAAATATGAAGATGCAATGCATACCTTTTGTAATAGTTGTACACCATGTAGATCAAAATATTGCTCCATCTGAAGTATCCAATTTACCGGATCCTTGCCATCAAACTTCCTCATCTTGCTTTTTCTTGATTTTAGGAGCTCGACCTTGAAACGACTGTAACTATGTACTTTCTGATTATATAGTTCTGAATTTGTGACTTGTAGTAGCCCTCTGTGTCCTCTTTCCAATGCCACAAGTCTGACCCAAATTGAATTCTCCAAGGAAGAGTTATGTGAAATCTCCCACAGTGACTCGATTATAGACTAGTTCAGTAGAGCGAACTTGTACGATGTGCCACGAGTCACTGTTTCGACCTTTGGATCTGAAAAACACCTACAAGAAACTACAGTCCGTCCTCTTTCTATACCTTCTTACGAAACTTCAATCCGATGCTCAGAAAGAAAGTTATGACGATTTTCCCCAGGTCACCTGTTTTAAGTGTAATTCAGGAGTCTGCAAAAAGAGAAACTTCCTCAGATCATATCTCCGAAAATGTCACGCAAAAAGCTCTGAAATTCGGACCCAAGGTTCAGCATGATTTATTCTCAAATGGGTTTTTTTTGCGACTTCTGAAACGTCACAGAAAAAACGTTATAGTGAAAATGCCACGATGACCTGTTTGGAGCAGCGAAACCCTAGGATCCAAAGCTCTGATACCAAATGTTATGAAACCAGCTCAAGAAAAGATAGAAAAGATAGATCAACGCCTTAGAATTCAGCCTCTTCGAGGGGGCAACCTCCTTTACATTACATAAATGAACAATTCTTCGATGATACAAATGAAAAGACCTCCTTTCTATATATAGGAGTCTAAGGGGTGATAACATAATCAGAGCCGACATAACAATAATAATGTAAGGGCACAATAATAACAATAGTGGGCTTCTATGGGGCACAATAGTAACAATATGGGCACTACATGGGTACATCAATATAATAAGTGGGTTATACTAATAACAATAAGGGGTTACACTAGTAGTATAGGGGCCTAACATTAATTGTATCAAATACCTATAAAAACAATACTTAATAACAACTTGTAACAATAAATAGTAATAGGATTCAAGTACCAATAATCATTAATTTATAGTAGGAACTAAGCCATCACTTTATAACAACAACAAACCACAATAATACATAACAACAAGAAGTAACAAGTGTAACAATAGAACTTAATTAAAAGAACTACAATGGATATAGTTGGGTGACATATAATTTTATTAAAAAACTCTTTTGTAAAAGTTGTGAGTAACAACAGTTTGCTTATCACACAAAGAATTAATAATACTAGTCGATTTCAATCTCAAGAAACTAAAACCTATTGAATAAAACAACTATGTTTTTTGTATAGTCACAACAATCCCTACTAAAGAGGATGGATCTTTCTCCTTAGTAGGGAGCTAAAGGAAAACTTAGAGCTTACAAATTATGCACTAATTCATGAAATAAGCCATGAACTTGTTGAATTTGCATTAATGTTGAAAATGTATAGGTGCACAATATGAGTGAAAATAATGCCAATCCCCTTCTTTAGGTAGAGATATTTCTTTTTATAGGTTTCCCTTACTTCCAATTCCAACAGTAAATCAAATAAGAACAACCTTGAGAATCTTTTGATTAGGAAGTTGTCCAAGTAAAGTTAGATGAGACATATTTAATGATAATTTACAATTAATTAATTAGAAATAAAGTTATTTCCAAAGCAATCATTCGATCATCAAATGGATAGGAAGTTGAGGGATCATAACCACCATGGCCAAATTGGTCACATCAACGGGATGAATAAAATCTTTTATCACACAAAATCCCACATTGATCATGTTAGGTAAATAGCTTCCTAAAACAACATTGAGTCTTTAGTAGCAAGAACAAGGCAAAATAATACCATCTAGATATGTTGAAGTAATAAAAAAGAAGAATATTGGAGTAACAACATCATGCCACCCTAGAGTAACAACATTCTAAAGATGGTGGCATAACAACATCCTATTAGCCATTAGTAATAACATCCTAAAGATGGTGAAATAACAACATCATGGGCTAACTAGATCATCTTGTAAATGTTTCCTCAACATACTATTAGTAATAATAGCAAAAAAAAAATATTCTCTTTTCAAATGAAAACTAAGCTTAGTGGATTGGAGTGACATAAATATTTTTCATAAATAAATCAAAAGATGGGATATTAGATATAAAAGATATGGATATTAATGATGGAATAGGTAAAAAGATGAGGAAAAAGGTGATTAGGATAATCCATTTCTTGAAACTAGCAATATGCTTGAGGGCATTCACTTCAATAGAATAAATGGAGTATGAATCTCATTGGGAAGGTTTACTGTTATTAGAATTAGATAAATTGTCTTCATAGCTTGTCTCTCTTTATAAAAATTCTTAGAATTATTAGATAGAATGTGGAGTAGTTGGGTGGGGTTCTATTCACTTGAAGTGTTTTCTTGGAAATAATAAGGAATTCTACGAGCGATTCGTCTTAAGGCCATCCTTCTAGCACCAAAATAAAAAATGATAGGGATCAATGAAGCTATAAAAATTGATGAGCTCTCTCTAATATGAGGTCCCAATTAGATCTCACATGATTTGGGATAAGAGACCTGTCCAAATTTTGGCCCAATAACCATTATTGTTTTTTAATATTGTTGTGAGATATGGATAATGAT
Source organism: Pinus tabuliformis (assembly GCA_031772625.1). Taxonomy (NCBI): domain Eukaryota; kingdom Viridiplantae; phylum Streptophyta; class Pinopsida; order Pinales; family Pinaceae; genus Pinus; species Pinus tabuliformis. The sequence goes on along the minus strand of CM062804.1, from coordinate 1,233,644,520 downwards.
AATAGTTGTGGAGTGTAAACTCTAAAATAAAACTATCTAATGCACTAAATTGAGAAAGGATAATCTAGCTAGTAATGGAAGGTATAGAATAAATAGGAAGTGATGAATGAGTAAACATATAGTTGCATTGTTAGGAAAAATACTGAGAGGGGGGCTGAATTAGTATTTTCACTCACTTTAATTTTCCATTTCTTGTTCTGAATTTTGTATGCTATTGTTCTTTATGCAACCTATGTGTGTACATGACTATGTTAAATGGAAGCTAAGTGTTGGGAACGTGATCCCCCAAGGATAGTTTTGGGGCTAAGACCCCATGTTTTGGGTTGAATTTTTTAATAAAGTTGTAAAGTCTCCGCATTTTGTGGTCACGGAGTGTGGAGGTGTCATGAGTCATAAAGGGTTGTCTGCCCTTATTTTGTAAAGTAAAGTTGGCTGTAAAAGATCCACCCATGGTCCATGGACCATGGGATTGTATAAAAAGAGCTCAGTAAGTAAGCTCTAAGTAGTATTAAGGAGGCATAAGTTGTAAGGAGTCTTGAGCAAGTAGGAGGAATGTCTAAGTTTTAGGTCTTAGTGTAGGTAGAGGCTCTGCAACTAAGTGTGCAGAGGCCTGGGATAGAAGTCCGCAGTTGAGTGCACAGAACCCTGCAGCTGAGTGCGCATACCCCTGCAACTGTGTGCGCAGGGCAGATAGAGTCTATAATCACTTGAAGATATCAATAAAGAGAAGCAGTTTACAAACTCTATGTCTTTATTTCCGGTTAATGCTTCTTGTCATATTATGTATGAATTTCATTTATAATGTTTATGTGATGCATAACTGTATGTAATTAGGTTGGATAATTGAATGCAAATAATGATATATGCTTATGCAGTGCTAAACTGTGATTTTTTAGTAAGATAATTAACACTTAAGGATAACTTGGGAATCTATTCTATATGCTGCTTTAGCAGCACTAATGTACTTGAATTGCTAGTTAAGGCTACGTGAAGGCTAATCGTACCCCTTCATGGAGGTGTTGAGGGGCAGAATATAGGGCTAGGAAGACAGAGCCCTAAAACTTAATGACCTACATGAAAGCAGGAATAGGAGGAATATATTGACACCACTGTTCAGTCAATTTAGTGTCCTAAATTGCTACATAAATTATCAATCCAGGTATCGTAAATTGATGAAGTGTAGTACACTATATGTGCTAGATGACCCTTTCTTACCTTACTATTTTTATGTTTATGTTCATTTTGGTGTTTTTTTCTTTTGATTCCTAATGTTTTTCAATGTAATCAAAATCTTAATCTACTGCTGCTAAGAACCTAGACAAATGAAATGAAAGCTCAAAGTGCTTTTAGGCCAAGTTTGGAAGTAAAGTTTTTTAAACAAGAAAATGAAAACAAAGCTTCTCTTCTTGCTATTATAATTGTTTCCAAAACATGAACTGAAAGGACATAAAACTACCATCTACTCAATTATAAAACTAATGCTTATGTGAGAAAATGATATGGCAGCTATCTATGATAAATCAAACATGAAGTACTGGAAATAAGATTATTTTTACTGTCTAATCTATTACAGAATTAAAGCTCAATGAACAACTAAATATGGAACTGCAGTTAAACTAAGTGAAAGACTAAAAATGAAATTGCAGCTATTCTATTATGAAAGCGAGGCTAAATGAAGTATTGTTGTCGCTCTGCTACATAATTCAGGGAGAAATACCTCCTTGTGATAGCAATTTGAGAGATTTCATTCTTCATCATTCTAAGAAAAGTAAACATGAAAATACAAAGAAAGACTCATTTATAAATGCAACATTTCACCATTGAGTTTTAGGATTAACCATCAACTAAAAGGCTTTCAGAAACATCCATTTATATCATGAGTTACTAAATTGATAAGAAAATTAAATTGAACAACTTAACTCAAAAACTAATTAACAACAATTGTAATGAAAGACTCGTCCATAAATCCAACATTTTACCACTTAGTTTTAGGATTAACCATCAACTGGAAGGCTTTTGGAAACATTCATTTATATCATGAGTGACTACACTAATAAGAAAATGGCATTGAACAACTTAATTTAAAATCTAGAAACTAAGGAACAGCAGATGAAATAAATCAATTTATGCTACTGACATCAACTTAAAACTACAACTAAGAGACTAGAAAGCAATGAAAACCAAAGGAATATTCTTTGCTAGAATACAACTACTCTGAGTTGTAAGAAAAATGACACAAGCTGCAATATACACGGAGTTACAAAATGATTATGAACATGATGAAAAAAACACAGTAAATTTACAATTAAACTAAGGAAGACAAACAAAAATAAAATGTACCCTTGACCACGTAGGTGCCGTCTACAAGGTATCGGATTATCAACACAGAATCAACACTTCACAAGCACTTCATGTATCCATTGAAAACAAAGTTTTTTTTAAAAAACAAAACACTGAGTTTCTCACACTACAAAGCGGAAATATGCACTATTACATAAGAAAAAACTTGAACTTATTTTGTGTTCTACATGCTGGTATTTATAGGAAAATATACAACTGTTTTGAAGAGAGAAATCAGCTACAGCAAAACACGTAGACAGGTAATGTATGTGGAATTCTTGTCTTCGGTTGCCTTGAAACATAAATATTCTAATAGTGGCTATTGGATTCTGTTTGTGTAGGTGGCAGATGAGGTCCTTGGCTTCAGGAGACTACCTCGGATCCATCACTGAGAATTGTGTAAAAACAGAGTCCTACTTGCTATAGGTTTCTTCAATTGACTTCCCTTTGACCAGAGTCCTCCTCATCGATCTTGGCCAAATGGATAGGATAACATCCATACTCTGACGTTTTCCAAACCACCCATGTGGTACTTTTCTTCTCTTGACACCTGTAACCTACAAAAGCATGGAGGTGGCTGTGGAATAGCCGGTTAGCTGTGGAATGTGGTTGCGTTCCGTCGCTGAAAAACAAAAACCTATTCAAATAAAAAACATACAACATAACTTGAAATCATTGAAATATACTCGTTGAGGCAATGTGTAATGGCTTTTGATGATTAAGGATGCATTTTTCATGGAAAAGAAAAGGAAGAAGGATGAGAAAGTTTCTTAAGAGAGAGGTAGTTTTGGAACTCAACATACCCCCACTGCGAGACTATTACATGTCCCCATGCAATCAAAATTGTAAACACCCTCCTTCTACTACATTTTCTCTGAGACTTCAGCCAAAACATCCAACCTCTTCTTGCTTCTCTTTGCTGCAACTGCCATCCTAGGCTTCCTCATGAGAAATCTATACTTGAGGTTAATGAGAGCCCGATTAGCTTCCTGTTTTTCCTTTTTAATTTTATATTCTTCTTGTGCCATAGACCCAAATGAAGCATAGTGTTATCATGGATAATCTTGTCTAGCTTGTTTTGTTCTTTTAAGGCTTCATTTTCCTTCTGAATATGCCTATTTAAAACCTCTAGCTCATACATTTCTTGCTTAAGTAAGCTAATCAAAGTTTCTTGTGATATAGCTAGATGCTCAGGGTTGGATGAAGTCCCTTGATCTACTAATGTATTCTTTTTCTCTAATGACTAAATGTAATCATAAATCTGTTGTTGGATTGGGTCAATCCCTGGAGAGACTCTCTTTGGGTTGCTTTGAAATTTTTGTTGAGGAGAGTACTGTGGGCTCTGCTCAAGTGAGATGTTACCTTGGGGTTCAGTTGGAGTTTCTTCTCCCAAGTCTATGAATTGAGCCTCTGTTGATTTTGGTTTCTTCATTCTGCCCTTGAGTTTAGAACTTCTCCTCAAACTTTGTGAACCTATGATTTCTTCCTCTATAACTTGTCTTTTGTTCCCCTTCTCCTTCTCTTTCCTGAATTGTTCCTTGATGTTGACTAATCTCTTAGAAAGTAATTCTTCATCTTCTAATGAAGGTCCAGGAGTGTTTCTATGGATTTCCTCAACTTTTCCTTTCATCTTTCTTCTCCATTTTATTTGCTTCCTGATCTCTGTTAATGCTTCAGAGATGGGATCTTCTTCACTTATTTTCTATGTTGTAGTTGTAGGAGATTTTTGAATTTTAAGACTGGTTTTCCTTCTCCTGCTTCTTTCCACAGAACATTCTTCATGTAATTCTGGTGCATCTTGGAAAAATTTTCTGATCAAAATGTTCTCCCATGAGTCTCCTACACTCTTTAAGTGATATTCAACTACCATTTTTATGAGACCATGGTGATAAAGATGAGGTTCTATGTCTTCAAGTTTCTTATGAACAGTAGTGGCCATTCTCCTTAAGCTATTCAATAGGAAAAATGGGAGATTGATGGTTCCATTTTCAAGAAAAATCATCAACAATCTTATGTGATATACATACATGGAACCAAATATTCCCTCGCATGTGATAAATTTTTGCAAAATTAATAGCATGCTACTCCATTTACCCTTAAGTGCAGAGATGGGAATTCCTCTCTTAAAAACTGAAGTGTCCATACCTAGGTTTTGGAGAATGACTTTCCAAGTTTCATCATGGAATTCTTTATTCTTGAACCACCTCTCTCCAACCTTTGGTAGCTTGGTTGCTGCAGCAATGAAAGACTCGGTCACTGTAAACTTTATGTCACCAATCTTCATGTCCGTCCCATAAAACGATCTAGCAAATGGCTTGGTGATTTCTTTATGATGACCATCGAATTTTTCAATGAAACTCAGCCAACCATCTTTCTTCAACATCCCTTTCAACTGAGGATAACCTTCCATATATTTCACTCCTATAGGTTTTGTTCTGATGATGAGACCCATCACTCCTATTCTCTGCTTTTCTTCAAATTTCCTTCATTGTCTGCGTGTAGAATACTATGTATACGGTAGTGGTATATGGAAGAAAAAATAGTTATAGCTATGGGGATGAAATAACAGAGTATGTGGAAGGAGAATGACTAAAACATATAGGGTATATGAAACAGGGAAACTGTATGCATGAAATAGTGCAGAAGATATATGGAATGGAGTGGCTACACACATAAACTGTGTGGAAAACAGAGTACTGCTATACACAGAGAGAATCGAAAATAGAATGAATGATTGTGTGCTCAATGTATTTGAGTGTTTATATACACAAGAAGGCCGCAAAAGTACAAGTGAGGGACTCGATGTCATAAAGGAACAATAAGGTTGTGAAGAGCCATATCCAATTAGGTTATGTCATGTATTTAGCCATTAAACAGATGTGTTGGAGAAGTACAGTGAAGTACGAGTTAAAAGTGGAGATCAAATCATGAGACCGTTAGGCATTAAAGTCGGAAGGCATGGTGGAATAATCACGGCAATCAAATCTCATGATGACAAGTCAAGGAGTAGTGTGATTATGCAAGTTATACAACTTATTTTTTGTATTGTTATCTGAAATAAGTTTTTGTTCTTACCTCTAGGACCATACTCGTCTGCTTACTAACCTTTTGTTGTTTGCTTCTTCAGGTGCTTAGATGTTGATATGTTTTCAAAAGTTGTTTTCTCCTCCAATACCTGCATATGAAATTTATTATAAACTGCGCTTTTCATTTTTTTTTAACTAATGATCAAACTGTTACTGCAGAGTTAGATTGGCTACAGAATAGGATTAGCTATGGAACTGGAACAACTACAGAACGTGAGAACAACTACGGAATGTAAAATAGAGAATAAAATGTGACTTTATGAATAAGTGAAATGGAGATGATAGTGTGGATGAAAATATGATAGAATGGAAATAAAAAATGGATATGGAAGAAATGTTGAAGAAGAAAAATTTATTAGTGGAATATGGTGGTGGAGTCGAGTGAAACTTGTAGAAGTAAAACAAAATGAAATGAAGTAAAAAAATGAATTTTCAAAATGCATAATGAGTCACCATTTTTTGGAAAATATAGGGTGTCAGAGTCTTCTGATTTTCACCCTGTATTTTCTATATAAGCATGCCAATCAGTGATTGGTTTTCAACCTTATACAATTTTTTTTTTTATAGATATGATGAAAAGAACAAAGACTAAGTTGGTGGAGAAGAAGGATTCTTCTTCACCAACTTCATTTCAGAATTATTTTGAAAGATCTTGATGAACTCCTCCTTTGAGATTGGTTTTTGATAAATTTTCAACCTATGACCATTCACAAGGAGAGGAGTTTGATTCTCATCTATTGTTCTGATTCTTACTGCTCCATTATTGAAAACTTTTTCAATCTCATATGGCCCAAGCCAATGAGTTTGAAACTTTCCTTGAAAATCCTTAAACTTTGAATCAAATAACAGCGCCCAATATCCCACTTGAAACCTTTTGTCCTTGATGTACTTGTCATGCCACTTGGCCCTCTGTTGCTAAACTAGACCAGTCCTTTGAATAGCCTCTTATCTGATCTCATCAAGTTCATTTAACTACTCCAGTCTATGTTTTTGAGCTTATGATAAATCCATCCCCAATTGGACCACCATCTTGAAAGTTTTGACTTGGAACTCAATGGGGAACGGGACTTGCCTTCCACAAACAAGTTCATAAGGTGTATGTCCTATTGTGTTCCTCCATGTATTTCTATAGGACCACAAAGCTTCAGGAAGCCTTTCTACCCAATATCTTCTATGTAGATGCACAGTCTTGGTGAGGACTCCTTCAATCACTTTATTTGTAGACTCCACTTAACCATTTGCTTGTGGATGATAGGGAGTGGATGTCCTATGCTTGATCTTGTACTCTTCCATAAGCCTCTTCATCATGTTGGATGTGAATTGAGTTCCCTGATCTATCACAATTTCTCTTGGAACACCAAAGCGAGTAAAAATATCCTCAAAAAGAAAACTAACTATAGATTTTTCGTTAGCAAACAGTAATGGTTTGACTTCTACCCATTTGGTGACATAATCAATGCATAACAATATATAATTTTTCTTCTTAGATGAAGGATTAATAGATCCAGTAAAGTCTAAAGCCCATTTTTCAAAGGGTTCGATAAGTACCTAAGGTTGTAATGGCATTTCATTTGAGGGGGCAGGTTTCCCTACCCTTTGGTAGATGTCATACCTTCTGACATATTCTTTAGCATCTCTGAAGATGGATGGCACATAATATCCTAAAGAAATGATTGTATAAGTTGTCCTCTTATTAGCAAAGTGTCCACCACACGGCTCGTCATGACATGCTTTGAGAATATCATGCATTGCATCTTCCCTGACACACCTTCTAATCATAAGATCTGGTCCTTTTTTATACAATTTGTTAGTGATCCATGAATATCTTGCACTATCTTGAATAATCTTTCTTTTCTCTCTAGGAAATAAATGTGAAGGTAACTTCCCTGTAACCAAGTAGTTAGCAACATTTGAAAACCAAGGAGTTTGAGTAGTTACTGCACATAGATATTCATCAAAAAACTTATCCTCAACTGAAGAGTCTTCTTTGATATTCTGAATCCTAGACAATAAATCAGCAACTGTGTTTTGTTTTCGAGGACTATCTAACATAGTAATGTTGAACTCTTGCAAAAGTAAAATCCATCTTGTAACTCTGCCATTAGTAATAGTTTTATTCATCAAATATCTAATTGCAGAGTGATCTGTATGAACAAAAGTTTCATAGCTTGTTATATAGTGTCTAAAATTGTTAATTGCATGAACAACAGCTAAGAACTCTTTTTCAGTCACAGTGTAATTCAACTCAGTGGGAGTCAAATTTTTCCCTGTATAGTAAATGGCATAAGGAATCAAATCTTTTTGTCCCAATGCAACTCCTAGAGTTGTATTTGAAGCATCCATAGAAATATGGAAAGGAAGTTTCCAATTTGGTCCTCTTAAGATAGGTGCTTCAAATATTTTTGTTTTCATGGTTTCAAATGCTAGTTGGCAATCAGGATTCCACTTGAATTCACAATCTTTTGTAAGAAATTTGAAGAGTGGAGATGCTACTTTGGTAAGGTTTTTTATAAACATTTTATAATATCCTGTAAATCCTAGAAAATTTCTAACATCTTTTTGGAAATTTGGAATTGGCAACTTAGAGATGACTTCAAATTTTGATTTTTCCACTTTAATCCCATCTCCTGAAATGTAATGTCCTAAAACAATACCTTCTGTAAAAATAATAAAGCATTTTTCATGGCTTAGTGAGAGTTTTGTTTCTTTAGATGTTTTAAGGACTTTTTCCAAATTTTCCAAAGCTTCTTCAAATGTGTTACCATTGACTGTAAAATCATCCATATATAACTCTACACAATCATGTATTTGATCATAAAAAATTCCTAGTACTACTCTTTGGAATGTTGTTGGTGCATTACATAACCCAAAAGGAATCACTCGGTAGGAAAAAGTTCCCCATGGAAAAGTAAATGTGGTTTTATCCTGATCCTCAGGTGCTACCTGAATTTGATTATAGCCAATAAAACCATCCAAAAATGAGAAATACTTTTTACCTGCTAATGTATCTAATACTCATCTATAAAGGGTAAAGGAAAGTGATATTTCAAGGTTTCTTTATTCAATTCTCTATAATCAATGCACACCCTCCATTTACCATTCTTTTTAGGCACAATTACCAAAGGGGAAACCCATTGGCTATCTGAGATTGGGTAAATCAATTTTACATTGAGTGGTTTTTGGAGCTCTTCTTTTACAATCTCCCTAAGATTTGGATTCATTCTTCTTTGAGGTTTTCTAATTGGTCTACTATTTTCCTCAATATAGATATGATGGATACAAGCCTTAGGATCAATACCTTTCATGTCAGTATACTCCCATGCAAATGCAGTAGAATGTTTTTGTAATATTTTGGTTAGCTCTTCTTGTTGTAGTTTCTCCACGTTTTTTTTTATGTTCAATGTTCTACCTGGAAAAATTTCAATTTTAGAGCTACCAAACTCTTCCATAGAATAGAGAGACATCTACTTAGATGACAAGTATTCAACATTAGATTTTTCTTGAAATTGTGCATGATCATATTCTGAAGATGTTTCAAAATTTTCCAATGTGTTCAAAATTTGACTATATTCACTAATTTCTGATATAATAAAGATAGTCTAAATAACATCTTCATCATCGATCCATTCCTTGTCATCTATTTTTGTGATTGCTTTTGCTGGAGGATACAAAGTAAATTTCTTTGTTGAATTACCATCAGAAATGTACATGTCGCCAGATCTATAACTAATAAAAGAATTAGTTGTGGCCGACCAAGATCTTCCTAAGATGAATGGGTGTCCTCCTAAATTATTCTAGGGAGTCAGAATCATGAAATCAACAGGATATTCCCAAGAATCTAAGGAGACTAAAATGTCTTCTAGCACACCATCTGGTTTGATTATTGATCTATTTGCAAGTTGTAGTAAGGTAGGTGTGTAAATAAGGTTAGGAAGTTTAAGCTGCTCCATAGTTTGTCTACTCATAATGTTTATTGTTGCCCCTAATTCAATCAATGTGTTTGGAATTTCAATCTCATTTATGTGTGTCTTGACAATTGGACTTTCTGGATCCACATATTTCTACATGGCGATCTTTCCCATCATGATATCTCCTATCTTTCCAACCAGGTGAATTCTTTTTGTTTCTCTTGGTTTTCTTCCTAGTCTTTTGATGCTCAACTCCTTTATTGTCTTTGCTAGAATTCGAATTTCTCTAATGGCTTGTAAAAAAGGAATTTTGATACAAACATTCTTCAATTCATCTAGGAAGTTATAATTGGGCAACAAGATTTGTTTTTCTACTCCTTTATCAATTTGTAATCTCTCAGGAAAAGGAGGTGTAGAAGTAGATGTTGGTTGCTCAATTATAGGAGTTGTGTTTATTGACTCTTTTTGTTTTTCTTTTTGAATTTCTTGGTTTTGGAGGGATGTTCCCTCAAAACGTTTATTGACTTTTAGAGAATCCTCCTTAGAAGCATCTTTTTCTTGAACGACTACAAAAGGTTTTTCCTTTTCTAATATCCTACCAAATCTAAGTTGAACATCATTAAGATCTAGAGGAGCAATCATATAAGTAGGAAATTGTTGTCCTTCTACCATGTAAGCATTCTGAGGGTTTTTGTTATTGGGGTTTGGCAATGGTTGGGCTGGTAGTTGATTTGGTTTTTGTTGAAATGGAAGTAAGAGTTGAGGATTTTGACTTTGTTGTGGAAATAGCAATGAAAGGTGAGGGCTTTGATTTGGAAGTTGTGGTTGTTGATTTTTCCACTGATTTTCTGCGGGAGGATAGCTCTGATAAGATGGAGGATATTGATAATATTGAGAAAATCTCCCAAAAGGATTTTGTATCCCTTGTGCCCATGGTCGAGATTGATACTGAGTTTTAGGTTGAGGCCAAGGTTGTTGCCAAGAATTCCAATTTGGTGGGGGCTAAAAATACATCGGATTGTTAAATCCTTGATTTTGTTTCCCCTACCAAGTTCTTCTTGCAACAAAACAAAGAGGTTCTACAGAATTTGAGAGATGTCTCTCTTCCCCATCATGTTAAGGATATCTATCCATTCATCTCTAATGGCCTTTAACAAAAGAGCTTTCAAATTTTCTTCATCTAAATTGTTCATTTTTTCTCTTTTCAAATTGTAGTTGAATCTCTCAAGCAAATCCTCTAAGTTTTCATCTTCCTTTTGCATCATTTTGAACACTTCATCCTTATGATTGGTAGGCATATAATAATCCAAGTATCTATCCAAAAATGCCTGTTTCATGTCATTCCATGTTCTAGTGGATTGAGGGGAACAATTTGAGTTTTTGAGAGTCTTCTAGATAGTCATAGGTTCTGCATAAGACTTCAAACTCAAACAAGAATGTTTTAGGATCCTCACTTCTCAACCCATAAAAGTTTGGGAGGACGGATGGTGAAATGTTTTTCAATGTGGTATGTGTTTCCTCGTCTACTATAGGGAATCCAAATGAGTTATCTATTTCCCTATTTCCTCCGCCTCCTCCATTATTACCTCTACCATTGTTACCTCTATGTCCTCCATTGTTTCCTCTACCCCCTCCTCCAAATAGTAAGAATTTTCCATCTTGTTCTTCTTCTGCCATTTTAGTTTCTTCAGAGTCCTCTGGTTCTTCTGTTAATGGATTATGGGAGAGAGTTTCTACTTCTTCCTCTTCACCAGGTATTCCTACTTCCTCAATTACAATAGGCTCCCATGTAGAGGTGAAAAAAGCCTTCTCTCCTAGGTCCGTTTTAGTAGATGAAGTTGGAGAACCTTCTAACAGAGTTGTTGCCCCTTGAATTCCAGGAATCCTAAGGTTGGGAGTATGAGTCTGGGATGGAGGTGTGTCCTTTCTAACTCTTAGTGGAGTAGGTGGAATTGTGAAAATCGAACTTCTGCCCCTATAATCTCTTTCTCTATGCATGTCATTGTTTTATTTTGTTGTTTTTGATTTTTTTTATGAATGTAAGATATAAGGCTACCTAGTTACACTTCCCCGACAACGACGCCAAAATGTTTAGTCAATTTGGTGTCCTAAATTGCTACATAAATTATCAATCCGGGTATCGTGAACTGATGAAGTGTAGTGCACTATATGTGCTAGATGACCCTTTATTACCTCACTATTTTTAAGTTTATGTTTATTTTAGGGTTTTGTTCTTTTGATTCCTATTGTTTTACAATGTAATCAAAATCTTAATGTACTGCTGCTAAGAACCTAGAGAAATAAAATGAAAGTTAAAAGTTCTTTTAGGCCAAATTTGGAAGTAAAGTTTTTTAAACAAGAAAATGAAAACATAGCTTCTCTTCTTGCTATTATAATTGTTTCCAAAACATGAACTGAAAGGACTTAAAACTACTATCTACTCAATTATAAAACCAAAGCTTAAGTGAGAAAATGAGATGGCAGCGATCTATGATAAATCAAAGATGAAGTACTAGAAATAAGATTATGTTTACTGTCTAATCTATTGCAGAATTAAAGCTCAATGAACAATTGAACATGGAACTACAGTTAAACTAAGTGAAAGACTAAAAATGAAATTGCAGCTATTCTATTATGAAATAAAGGCTAAATGAAGTATTGTTGTCACTCTGCTACATAATTCAAGGAGAAATACCTCCTTATGATAGCAATTTGAGAGATTTCATTCTTCATCATTCTAAGAAAAGTAAACATGAAAATGCAAAGAAATACTCATTTATAAATGAAACATTTCACCACTGAGTTTTAGGATTAACCATCAACTAAAAGGCTTCTGGAAACATCATATCAAGAGTTACTAAACTGATAAGAAAATGAAATTGAACATCTTAACTCAAAAACTAATGAACAGCAATTCTAATGAAATACTCATCCATAGATCCAACATTCCACCACTTAGTTTTAGGATTAACCATCAACTAGAAGGATTTTAGAAACATTCATTTATATCATGAGTGACTACACTAATAAGAAAATGGCATTGAACAACTTAATTTAAAATCTAGAAACTAAGGAACAGCAGATGAAATAAATCAATTTATGCTACTGACATAGACTTAAAACTACAACTAAGAGACTAGAAAGCAATGAAAACCAAAGGACTATTATATGCTGGAATACAATTACTCTGAGTTAGTAAAAAAAAATGACACAAGCTACAATATACACAGAGTTAGAAAACGATTATGAGCATGATGAAAAAAACACACTAAATTTACAATTAAACTAAGGAAGACAAACAGAAATAAAATGTACCCTTGACCACGCAGGAGCCCTCTGCAAGGTCTTGGATTATCAACATGGAATCAACAATTCATAAGCACTTCAAGTATCCATTGAAAAGACAGAATTTTTATTAAAACAGAGCATTTAGTTTCTCACTCTACAAAGAGGAAATATGCACTATTACATAAGAAAAAACTTGAACTTCTTCTATGTTCTACATGATGGTATTTATAGAAAAATATACAACTATTTTGAAGAGAGAAATCAGCTTCAGCAAAACACGTAGACACGTAATGTATGTGGAATTCTTGTCTTCGGCTTCCTTGAAACATAAATCTTCTGATAGTGGCTGTTGGATTTTGTTCGTGTAGGTGGCAGATGAGGTCTTCAGGAGATTGCCTCAGATCAATCACTAGGAATCATGTAAAAACAGAGTCCTACTTGGTATAGGTTTCTTAAATTTAGTTCCCTTTGACCGGAGTCCTCCTCATCAATCTTGGCCAAATGGATAGGATACCATCCATGCTCTGACGTTTTCCAAGCTACCCATGTGGTCCTTTTCTTCTCTTGACACCTATAACCTACAAAAACATGGAGATGGTTGTGGAACAGCCAGTTAGCTATAGAATGTGGCTACGTTTCGTAGCTGTAAAACAAAAACCAATTCAAATAACAAACATAACAATATAACTTGTAAACCACTAAAATATACTCCTTGAGGCAATGTGTAATGGCTTTTGATGATTAAGGATGCATTTTTCATGGAAAAGAAAAGGAAGAAGGATGAGAAAGTTGCCTCAGAGAGAGGCAGTTTTGGAACTCAACAATCACGACCATCTCAGGGTGCAGAAACTTGGTTCCAGCATCCCCCCATACTGCTTTGGGTGAGACTTCAGTCCGCACTTCGCAGGCTGATGCTGAAAGGGCCAATAGTGTAGGGATTTGTTTGGCTAACAAACATCGAACCTGGGTCAAGCCCCACCAAGCCAACAAATGGTTTCATTTCCGAGACCAAAATCTACATAAGAGATGTGTGATGTTGTATCACCAGAATCCAACTAAGAAAGAGATCAGAGACTAGTTGGATAAGGAGATCCACAAATTCGCAGTATAGGACAATAGAAGTTCGTGACTAACATAGGAACAATGGCTGGACAGGTACGTATATATAGAAATACATGAGATATTTTTCTGTTCCTCTCTGATAGAGCTATATGAGTGGATCGTGAACCTAGAAGATAGCCAAGGAAGGTGGGAACTTGAAGGTCCTATTGTTTGGACCCCGGAGCTAGTACAGAAATTAGAAGCATCTAAGGATAATATTGCCTCCACTGTCGATCATTGGCTCGATCGCATCCTAGGAGGGTTTGTGACTGAATTCGCAATCGAACCTCAATTAGCTACAATGAGGTGGAGCGACGCCTTTATAAGGGATCGTGAGGTAAGTACTTGAAATCTTTGAATACATGGATTAATATGTTATTGTCCAAAAAGCGGGTTATGCAGCTACCTTCACGTTCGGAGCTACGTGAAGTGGAAAAAATTACGGGAACGAAGGAAGAGAGGACCCTGAATATAGTCCATTTATTTCACCTCTATAAGGTGAGGAAGAGGGAATACCACAAGCTTCTCCGCGAAGTGTTATTTAGTTAATAAGATAAGGATTTTGGATTTCAGACATCTGTGGTTCATGTACTTTGATTAAATTGGAGTACCCACAGTAAAGATCATACTTGTTGACATTTCAAATCCCAACAGGGATCCATCATCATGACACCTACTGAATGATGATAGAAGAAGAAATCATTGAGAATATAAATAGTATTAAGGTAATTTGATTCCCATGGTAATTTTATTCAGTAAGTGTCCTGATGATGGATCCCTGTTGGGATTTGAAACATCGAAATGTATGATCTTTACTGTGGGTACTCAAATTTAATCCAAAGATAAGGATTCCCGCGACTGCCACCTCCACCCACACCACCTCCAACGTCACCACCATCACCTACGACTTTTCCCATACCACCACTGCCTCCACTAATATTCAATATGGCACATTCAGTAAAGCTGCCTTTGTTTAAAGGCTTGGTAAATGAGGACCCGGACCAGTCCTAGTTCATCGTGAAAGCTGTATAGGAAGCTCAGGGCATTACAGATGATAATCTGAAGAAGGTAACACTAGTTAGTGCTCTGCAGGATTGCACGCTAACCTGGTACATTAAGTTCTCTAATGATAACCCAAATGTTGGAGTGGCAGACATCCAGACTGCTTTGAATAAAGAATTCAGTAGGCCTAAATCTAAGGGGCAGTCGACTGTGGCGTTCAAAGAAATAGCAATGAAGCCAAGTGAGACACCTTGGTATTTAGATCAGAGGTTGAAGTGGCATATCCACGAAGGTAATATGAACTTGACAGATAGACAGCATCGCGAGTGGTTTGTGGCTTCGCTCCTTCCACATCTAAGGGTTGTGCTGTCACAACAAAAGATAACGACTCAGGAAAAGACCTTGGAGATTGAAATGAGACTGCATGAAACACCGATGCAAGATCCAAATTTGGGGGTTTAGTAGATCCATGTGCAGTTGAAAAACCTTTACCTTGAGATGCAAAGTTTGAAGTAGGACAGAACAGTTAGACCATAGGTGCGCAAAGAGGTATTGTGGCTGAAATGCAAGGGTCAGGGGCATGACAAAGACCATTGCCTGGTCTTTTAGAACTACATGGAAGGAGGAGGACCGATGCCTTTGAGGCCAGAAGCTCAAGCAGGACCAAGCGTGGGGCCTACATTGTGGTGTGCTATATGTCAGGTAGCAGGGAAACATGCGACAGATAACTATCATTTTCTACAGAAGTTTGTACAAATAGCGCAACAACTGTTATGCAAATTTTGTAGGTCGGTAGGGCATGATGAGTGCAACTACAAAAGTTATGAATTGATGATGGATAGAACACCTACCAATAGGGTCCAGGAAGTAATGCAACCCCCTAACCAAAGCACAGGGATGGCGTGAACAGGCTTTCAGGGGCGCGGACAAGGCCGAGGTGGAGGAGGACTTGGTAGAGGTCGAGGATAGCTGATTTGCTACAATTGCAGAGGACTATGACACTATGCCCGTGATTGCAATAACCCAATGTGTCCTTTGTGCAAATATTTCACTATGTTTGAGCATGAAACGGAGGACTGTCCTATGCTGATAGGGAGGATACGCGACAAAGGGACGCTACTCCCTTAGCCAACTCAGAACCTACATATGGTTAGGTTTGAGCCTTGCGAAGAGGATCTAAATGTAAATATAGTGATCCAAAGCAGAATTACGATAGGGGATGATAAGGGAAAATATCTCGAAGACAACACATGGGTTCGCAAAGCTCCAGCGAAGGAGGTTGAATTCAGCTTGGAACGCGCATGAAAAACATTCATGAATGAAAAGAAGAGCTTCGCTGAGGCCTCCACTTCATGAAGCAAGGATAAGCCTGATCAGGAGAGGGACCCTTATATGCTTACAACCTTCCTAGAGACCTGCATGAAGTTGCTACGCAATAGCAAGGCTATGAAGGGATTACAAGAGCTTATAAATAGGTGTTGGAAACACTTTGGATGAGCCATGCGTGGTATGAAAAATTGGTAAGCATAAAACAAGGATAGGACGAGAGATGAGGCTGATTGTGCAAATAGGAGAGTATGAAATGGATCAGGTTATTTTGGATCTAGGGTCAGATGTGAACGTCCTATCAAAAAATACTTGGGAACGGATGGGAAGACTCGCATTACAGTGGTCTCTAATTCATCTAAGGATGGTGAATCAACGAAGATCATCCCCATGGGCTAGCTATAAGGGGTGACTGTAGTTATTAAAGGCACAAGCACACTGTCTGACTTTGAAGTAATAAAAATTGTGGATGATAGCAACCCCTACCCTACGCTCCTTGGAATTGATTGGGCTACTGATATGAACAGGGTAATCAACCTAAAGAAGCGAAAGGTTTATTTGAGAAGAAATCGTTCTGCATAGTAGCACTCCTAGATCCTATTGAAGGATCGTGCTATACTGAACCAATTTGCGATGAAAATCTGGATTGTATCTATAAGATAACAATGTGAGACCAAGACTGGGTGAATCCAACAATGGATGGACGAATTGCGTGGGATTGCGAGAGTTCCTGGACGTTAGACTCTAATGAAGAATTAGAGCATTCGCAGAATCGGTTACATGAAGTAACTACACTGAGTTGTAGCATGATGACCCGGTCGTTGCGTTTTGTGTCGTCAGAGGTAAGAAATCTACCCACTTATTATGGCCTAAATGACGTAGATATCTTTTTAGATGCATTTGAGAGGGAGGTACCAGAAAAGCAGTGCTTCCAGGTGTTGGACTAGGCACTACACTCTACGCTAGCAATATGGTGGGGTACACATAAGGGAAGCTTTGATGATTGGCGTGAATGTAGGAGGATGATGAGAACATGCTTTCGGAAGCCGAAGGTATGACTAATAGAAAAATATGATGGGCAGGATGATTTGTGCGTGCACTTGGCCAAATGGGCTCAAGCTTATGCAGAGAAGCCCCAACCTGAATGGGTGCACTTGTTTTGTCAGACCCTGGATGTCGTCATGATGAACTAATACATAGAAATAGAGCTCTACCATGGTACAGGTGAATGGGATATTCTACATGAAGGATTCATAATGAAATTCATCTTTGAAGACAAGTTTGACTGTATTGACGAAGCATTACAAGAAGTAAAAGCAATAATCTTTAGGATACCGCACGATCCTTTGGATCTGATTCAGCCTAATTGGGCTAATCAGCTAAGTCACACACTAGAATGCTATAACGTAATAGCTGAAGAAGAAGATGAGGATCTACAAAAGGTTAACATCCTTGAAATAGAAGGCCACCATGAGGTTGAAGGACCACAGATTGGGAATCTTGGTATAACCACGCCGCTGGAAACAAAATAAGTAAATATTGGTACAGAGGCAGAGTCCAAATTTGTGAGGATTGGAGATTATTGGGATGACGCGATGGTGGATAAAGTCATTCAATTTCTCCATGAGTACCAGTATTTGTTCCCTACCAAGTTTACAAATTTAAAAGGGATAATTGGTGACCTAGGTGTTATGAAGATCACGTTGAAGCATGATGCAAAGCCGGTTAAGAAAAGAGCTTACCATCTCAATCGGAAGTATAAGGAGAAGGTCCACTTAAAACTAGACAAGATGCTCGTGGCGGACATCTTTGAGCCCGTGGAAGAATCTGACTGGGTAAGCTCAATGGTGGTACAGGAGAATAAGTGGAAGGATGAAATAAGGATATGCGTGGATCTCATAAAGTTGAATGATGCTTGCGTACATGATCCTTTCCTGACTCCATTCACTGATGAAGTGTTGGAAAATGTAGGTGGCCAGGAAACATATTCCTTCACTGATGAGTTCTTTGGTACCATCAGATCAAAATCACACCGGAGGATAGGAGTAGGATGACCTTCGAGACTTAGTGGGGGTGTTTTCAATGCACTGTAATGTCATTCAGATTAAAGAATGCACCTGCAATTTTTTCACGCATAGTCATTGTTGCATTAAAGGAATTTATTCATAAGTTCCTAGAAGTATACTTTGATGACTGGACTGTGTTTAGGCTGGTCAAACGCCATGTCACAAGTCTACACCTGATGCTAGATACTTGTCGAAGATACCAGATCGCACTCAATCTAAAGAAGTGCCTGTTTAGTGCTCCTTTTGGGACCCTGTTGGGTCATGTGGTTTGTAGACAAGGACTAATGGTAGATCCTATGAATATTGCAATGATATTGAACTTGGAAGTGTCGAGGAGTGTGAAACAATTGTGTGCTACCCTAGGACATACGATATATTACAGAAATTTCATCAAAGGCTATGCCCAAATCACTGCACCTATGGAGAAGTTGTTGAAGAAGGATGTCACATTCTATTGGAACAAGGACTGTAAGAAAATATTGGATGTATTGAAAGAAAAGATGGTCACTGTGCCGGTTTTAGTCTTTCGGATTGGAAGGAGTTTCATATACATGTCGATGCGTTTTGTATAGAGCTAGGAGCAGTACTGACACAGGCTGGCGAAGGATACCTGGACCACCCTATAGTGTTTGTAAGCAAAAGGTTGTCCAAGGTGGAGAAGAATTATTCCACCACCACCGCGAGGGGCTAACCATGGTATACGCACTCCAGAAGTTTAGATGCTACTTGTTGGGTGTCCATTTTAAGATGTATACAGATCATTCTGCACTGAAATATTTGGTCAATAAAACTGTGTTGGTGGGGCAGAATCTACAGATGCATGTTATTGTTCCAGAAATATGATTTTGAAGTTATTGTGAAGCTTGGATAGCTAAACGTAGGACCAGACCATCTGTCGCACATCGAAACAGGAGAAGAGCCCACTAATTTGGAGGAAGGATTTCCTGACACACAACTATTTATAGTGCGCATCATGCATGGTCATTTTGAAGATATCATACACTTGTTAATGATAGGAACTATCCTAGAAGGATACATCGTCCAGTAAAAGGAGTTAGTGGTGCACATGGCAGACTTTTCTGTCATTCTCGAGCATAAGGATTCGAAAGCATACTACAAAGTGTGTGATGTGTGTCAAAGGACTGGCAAGCCATCGTGGAGGGATGAGATGCCTCTAAATCCACAGATAACATTACAACCCTTTAAGAAATGGGTGGTAGGTTTTCTGGGGCCCATCCAACCCCAAGGAAATATAGGAGAAAGGTACATTATCACCATGACAGAGTATTTGACTCGATGGACGGAGGCACAGCCTGTAAAGGATTGTATAGGCATGATTGTTGTGAAGTTCCTCTTTGAGAATGTACTGACGCAATTTGGGTGTCCAAAGATTTTGATGAGTGATCATGGTACGCACTTTCTAAATGAGATGATCAGCGCACTAACAAAGGAATTACAGGTATATCACAATAAGAGCATGCCTTATCACCCGTAGGCTAATGGGACAGTGGAAGCATTCAATAAAGTGTTGGAGAACACGCTCACCAATGTTTGCAATGCTCAGTGAAGTGATTGGGACCTACACATATCTGCGTACTATAGGCCTATCGGACGACATGCAAGAAATTGACTGGACAAAAACCCTTTAGGCTTGTATATGGTGTTGAAGTAATGATTCCCATGGAATACATTGTGCCTAGTTTGTGTGTAGTGGCACTCACAGGTATGACGGATCACGGAGCTCTAGAAGAGATGCTCGCGTAGCTGGCTGAGCCCGAGGAAGAAATATTTTTAGTTGGATTTCACCAACAGGTCCAAAAGCAGCGTGAAAAATCATGGCATGATCAACACACTAAGATGTGCACCTTTAAGGTAAATGACCTCATTTTGTTATATGATAGTAAGTTTGATAAATTTCCAGGGAAGTTCAGAATGCATTGGTTAGGGCCCTATCTCATTAAGGGGATTACCGACAGAGTAGCGGTACGGCTGGTCAAATTGAATGGGGACCCCTTCCCAGGAAAGGTGAATGGCAGTCGATTGAAGCAATACACTAGTGGTCCAACCATGTGACTAGATGAAGGTAGCACAGCCTTAGTGCTCTAGGCAGCTGAAAGGAGGTGTGGACTATAAACTACACTACCAGGGTTGGGAAGCTGCTCGATTGGAGGATTGTGAGGAGCAAGGAAGTGTCACGGGGTTTGCGACAGCGCGAATGGAGCTGTGCTACCCAGGGACGAATCGCGCAGGTCAGCCAGAAAGTGACTATTAAAGTCATTGTTTATGATTTGATGGTATAAATGTGTCTAAATGGAGCGAGCGACTGCCATTTAAGACGAAATTTATGGGGCAAATCCTTGAAAATCTATCGCCAATCCGGCATTAATGAACCGAATTTGGGGGGAACGGTTGGATTTGAACTGAAAATGCCCTATAAATTACAAGTGGTTGTCCAATGAAAAACACTTAGCATTTTGATAAGTGTGTTGTTGAGCTCTCAAGCACACATGAATCGCGAGCACTACGAACTTTTGATAGCCAATAGAGTATTTGAGACATTGCCAAAGGAAACATAGGAGTTCTCGCAGAAAATCATGTCGGCACCCACAAAAGATATAGATACCAAAGCGGAGGAGTCAGTGCTAGAAATGGAGATGGAGGCAGAGGAAGCTGCTCGAGAAGTGGCCGAAGTATAACAGTGTAAACTTTGAAACTGGAACTGATACTGTTACCCGTTTCGTAGAGATAGCAAAAAAGTGACCTGATTTTGAAAAGGGGTGATGCAGAACACACATGTTTTTTTTAGAGCATATTTTTTGGACCTTTATGTACATTACGTTTTAGAATGACAGTGATTTTCATGCTGATTTTAAAAAGTGGGTATTCTGCATCAAACCCTTTTTTTAAAAGACCTATTTTTTTACTTTAAATTTTCTAATGTATGAAATGTAAATAATTATTTTCTAAATTTGATAGTTTTTGAAGTGGTCATTTTCTTCATATTTTCTTGTTTTTTATTTTAATTTTATTTTTTTTGTAGTGAGGTTTTTATTGTTTTTCATTTTTAAATTAGAAATTCGATATTTTGAATTTTCGATAATCTACATATTTATACATCCTTAATTAATTTTTCAATCCACATGAAATAATTATTTCTAAAAAACAATATTTTTTAACAATGGACATAAAAATAACCATTTTTAACATAAATATAACAAAAAAACTACACGTTTTGATAATTTTTTGCTAGAATTGACATGTCAAAATCACAATTTTTATACGAAAATTTTAACTAAAAATGGTTAAATAATAGTTTTTTTTAATGAATTTCATGTCAAAAAAATAATAATAATCACTTTTTTTTCAAAAAATAATGATTAACTTAAAAATCAATGCGAAAATCACATATTACAAATATTGAATGCATAACAACCTTAATTGATTGATTATTCTTCTCATAAAATGTCAAAGTCCAAACATTGCAAAGCTTGATTTCCAAGCATAACTTAAATTTAATCAACAATATCACGTAATCCAAAATCTTCGTCCTCTAGAGTTTCATCATTGTTTTCTTCCACAATATTTTCTGCTTCCTTTTGCTCATTTTCCTCTTCTAATGGATCTTTGATGTCGGCGAATCTCCCAATGTATGTCTTTCCAAACATTCCATGTAATGGTGGTTGGGGTTCCTTTGCCCTTTTTGCCACACGCGATTCACTAAAGTCCCCTTTCTTCAACCCAATTTCTTGCATTGCATCTGGAAGAAATTGAAGAGCATTAATTCTTTGCTGAATGAAATTGCACCGTAATGGATCTTTCTCAATTGCAATGCAATTTCTTCCTTTTTGAAGGCAGCATGCTAGTGTTGTACCTAATTATCAAGAACAAAAAAAATAATGAAGTAAATTATTACAATGACATATTAACTAAAAAAATAACATATTGAAATTCAATTCCATATAATAAAACTTACCTGAACTAGAAAATAAATCCAAAACCCAATCTCCTTAATTTGAACATATGTCTATAAGATAGTTAATCAATAATTGTGGTTTTCGATAAATGTAACTATCTCTCCTTTTGTTTCTTTGTCTTCATAAGTTAGTTTTCTCACAACAGCATCATAAGTCAGTATTTGGCTATGAATCTTTCCATCCACCCGATTAAAAATCATAGACATATGGCTATCATATTTTTCCCAACTATCAATATGAATGAACTCACAACCATTTATAAATTGTTGATATTCATTGTTAAGAAGATTTGAATTTTTCCTGTAACATGAAATAGTAAAAGTTCAATTAACTTGTACATAAATGAATTTTTCAACATTAATCAAATATACATTTTAAATGTCTTACCATGTAAGCTGCATCCTTGAATTAGTTTTCCCTTTGAAACTTGGCAATATCATTGTCAATTGTGTGTCTGAATGAAATGTCACAAATATCCATAATGGTGAGGACATCACTTCTACAAATCCCGCAACCACTTTATTAAGAGCTTGATAAGTATAAGGGTCACTATCATAGTAAATGTTTGGAATATTGAAACCATGGGGAATATCTGCAATAACTAGGGCATAATGCCTTTTCGGTATGAGTTTAGCAATGTCTTCACAGTCGCCTTGTATTACTTGATATTGAATAGTGTCTAGCCCATTCCAAATGAAATGATTAAGAGTTGGATCAAGTTCAACATTCTTAATACGTTGCTTCCTCAATCTTTTGATCTTTATTTTTTCAATAAAGGTCTTGAAACTATCTAGTGCTCCATTATCTTCCTTCCTCATCTTTTATAAAATAAACAAATATATGTGTAAGTTATAAATTAAAAATAGTACACAGATGAATAAAAATGAATGTATAAATCAAGATACCTTTTTAAATGCAAGATAAAAAGCTTTTAATGTTGATGTAGAACTTGAATCTGGATAGTTGCATACAACATCATCCCAACTATCTTCATTCAACAATCTAACCATTTGTTCTTGAATTTTCATGTAAACTTTGTGACTGCATAGATAAAGTAAGAAAAAGTTAATATAATGATATATATAACAAATACTACCAAGAAAAACATGTTTTATTTAAAAGATAACTATAATCTAGAAATAAATAAAAATAATTCAGCAAACTTACTTTTGAAATTCTTCAGACATTTCCTCCAATGATAATTCCCCTGACCTCACACGAGATAATATTGTTTTGACAATTTTCTCATCTTTCACTCCTTGCATTGCCCTCCAAGGCGTGATAGTCATATCGTCTAGAATTTGTTTAAGTTCAGGAGCTGATTTACTGTTGCTACATATCAATGGCTTAGACTTTTTGACCCTCTGCCTTTTAATGCCAATGTCTTCCCACATGCTAAAAATATCATCAATCAACTTCCAAACATCTCTAGTTATAAATGCCAATTAGAAAATGTTATCAACACCTCTGAATAAATCACTATTGTTGTTGCCTTTTCCACCTTTTGAATTGGTTTTCTCTTCAATTTGATAGCCTATTTCCATACAACATTCCTTTCAAAAATATGCAGTAACATTTATCCTATCCCCACAACATTTTTCTTGAAATTCACTATGAATAAATCTAACCCTTTGGATGAAAGTCATTGACATCCTATATTCATTATCTGAATTATGATCCCATGCCACTAACTTTGCTTCTGTTTCATTTAAACCAGCATAAATGATACATTTCATTGTTTCAAAATGTGGGTTATTAGGATAGTCCTCCATCAATTATCTTTGAGCTTCTATAGAATGGTCCCCCCCAAGCACATAATAATTGTATTCAAAACATTTTGACTTATCAAATGCTTCTTTTTTGGGAACTTGAAGTGGATCATCAAGAAGCACATAACTAACCATATGAGCATATGGATTGTACCTCATCAATGTCTTCAAGTTGTGAACATGCAAATGATGTGGCTTTCTGACTTGATATTGACATTGTCCTTCACTTGCCTTATAGGTTTGTCTGACATTAAGCTGAAATGTATGACCACCACCAATTAAGTTTTTCTTTGTCAAATTTTGTTGAATTGCATTTTGTTTTGTTTTGATAATGTCATCATCTGAATCAGCTCCTGGTGTAATGATTTCTCTGCTTTCTTTTGAAGTTTTACTAGGTTCTTGACTGCTGGTAATGACTACTTCAAAATCTTCAACTTTACTTTTCTTTGTCATAACATTCTCAATAGATTTATTCTTGGGCATTGTTACTTTTGGTCTTTTATGACTTCTCTCAATTCCAATGTCATATTCAGTAATGGCAACATATGCTTCACTATCAGTTTCAACTTCATCGTCCTCAAAAGTAACTTGTTTACCCTTGCTAGATTTATCCACCAGAGGCCTTTTTTTCTGATTCTTTGGATGTAGTTTTGTAGCATCATAAATTACTACATTTTGCTTGTTTTCCATATCTTCTTTTGACACTGAGTAAAAACTGCTGACAACTTTCATGATATCATGCTCTATGAAATGAATGCCTCCCAACCTAATTGAACAACTTTCAACAAAATTCTGCCAAACAAAATATCATATGTCAATAAAAACAAAGTTAAAAAAATATAGCGAGACACTTTCAAGAACGCAAAATACAAATATAAATAACAATACTTACGATGTTTTGTGTCATCTCATTTACGATTTGTTTACACAACTTTGTAGTTACCTCTCTCATGCCATACAATGAATATGATAATCGGTATTTAATCCTTTCAGGTGACTTGGGAGCTTTTGTAAGTACGTAAACAACTTCAGTGTCCGATACCGAACACATATCTATGACTATTCCCATCACCTCAAAATTTCCATTATCATTCGGTATATCAATATATAGATATATATTCATATTTGTGCTTTCTTTTTCTTTCACATACCAGACTCTTGATGGAAATTTCACCTCTTTTGAATTCTTCCAGTCTGAAATTATCTTCTTATCACTTGAGGCACTTGAAAGATTTGTAGCCATGAGCTCAGGTGGAGTTCGTTCACCAACGTTTCTTGAAGATGCACCTTTAAGAGTATTTGGTCCAGAAATATTCACAGAAATTTTCTTTGATTCCATTTTCTTGAAAAACATAAACACATAAATCAGTAAATAACAAAAACATATTAACTTAAATTAACAACGAAAATATATCATAAATTTTTTATTTGTATAATCAGAATCGCCCAGCCACCCCTGACGAGCAGATGGGTGGGTTGGTGGGCGGATGGGAGGTCGAGTGAGGGACGGTAGGGCGGGCTGGACAGCTGGGCAGGTGAGGGCGGGCGGGCTCGACGGGTGGGCTGGGTGGGTGTGGGCGAGAGGGGTGCGTGGGTGTGGGCGAGCGGGCGGTGGGTGGGGGCGAGCATGCGGGGGCGTTGCACCTAGCCCCCTTCCACCCCCACGCGTCCACGTCGACCCTCTTCCCTCACACCCACTCGCCTCTCCCCCATCCCTCTCGTGTCCCCCCCTCACTCGCACACCCTCCCCACCACCCTCTCCACCCACGTGCCCCCACCTCCCCCTCGCTCTACCCCACCCCTCACGCATGCCCTCGCTCTACCCCACCCCTCACTCTACCCCACCCCCTCACCCACCCCCTCACTCTACCCCTCACCCACCCATGCCCTCTCCACCCCTCACCCTCCCCCTCCCCCCGAACCCTCCTCCCCCTCTCCACCCACACCCTCCCCACCCCCTCACACTCCCTCTCCCCCTCTCCACCCTCTCCAGCCACCCCTTCCCTTCCACCCACGACCACTACCCCCTGCCCGCCCACGACCCCTCCCTGTCCCCCCTCCCTCATTCCCCAGCCCACGGCCCCTCCCTGCCCCCTCACGCTCTCCTTCTACCCTCCCCTGCCTCCCCCCCTCCCCCACCCATGGCCCCTCCCCGCCCCTGATCTCCCCCTTCCCTCACTCCCCCACCCACGTCCCCTCGCCGCCCCCTCACACTCCCGTCTGACCTCCCCCGCACCCTCCCCTCTCCTGCCCACGACTCCTCCCTCGCTCCCTCCCCCCCGCCCCACCTGCCCATGGCACCTCCCTCCCTCCCCCACCACCGCTCCCCTCCTTCCCTCCCCCACCACCCCTCCCCTCCTTCCCTCCCCCACCACCCCTCCGCTCCCTCCCTCCCTCTCCGCCCACGGCCTCCCCCGCCCTCACCGATGGCCTGCCCCCCTGCCCAACTGGTGGCCAGGTGATTCCCAGAATCGCCTGACCACGAGTCAGGCAGGGGGGCGAGCCGCCAGGGTGGTGCCGACCTCGACCATGCCACCCCCCGCCAGTCAGGTAGGGGGGTGGGCCATCGAGGTGGCGCAGGCCTCGGCCACACCACCCTGGCGGCCCGCCCCCTCTCCCGACCGGCAACTGAGCGATTCTCGACCACGCCACCCCGGCAGCCCGCCCCCCGCCCGACTAGCAGCCAGGTGATTCTGACGGCGGGGTGATTCCTGGAATCGCCCAGCCGCCGGTCGGGCAGGGGGGCGAGCCGCCGTGGTGGCGCAGGTCTCTGCCGCATCACCCCGGCGGCCCTCCCCCCCGCCCGACCTATGGCCGGGCGATTCCCCCTGCCGATCGGGTTATTCGCCCCGCTGGTCGGGCGAGGGAGTGGGCCACCGGGGTGGCGTAGTAGAGCCACCCCAGTGGCCCGACTGATGACCGGAAAATTCCCGGAATCGCCCTTGGTCGCGCCACCTCGGTGGCCCACTTGACTGGCAGCCAAGCAATTCCAGGAATCACCCGACCGCTGGTTGGGCAGGGGGGCGGGCCACTGACAAGGGCAGGGAGGCCGTGGGTGGGGGAAGCCATGGGCTGGGAGGGAGGGGAGGCAGGCAGGGGGAGTGGGGAGGGAGGGGAGAGGAGGGGGGCGGGGAGGGGGTTGGGTCGGTGGGGAGGGAGGGTGGCGGGGGCAAGTGGGGAGGGGAGTAGGGGGGCCGAGGGAGGGGTGGCATGCGGGGAGGGGAGGGGTGGCGCGTGGGGAGGGAGGGTAGAAGGGACGGTGAGGAGGGGGGTGATGGGCTCGAGGGCGCGGTGGCGCGCGGGGAGGGGAGGGGTGGTGCACTGGGAGGGAGGGTGGGGGAGGCGGCGGGGCGAGGGGTGGGGGGGCTGAGGGAGGGAGGGAGGGAGGGAGGGGCAGGGGTGGGGTGAGGGGGGTGGAGGGGGGGCAGTGAGGGAGGTGTGGGGGCTGTGGCAGTGGGGGCAGAGGGGTCGTTGGGGAGGAGGGTGGGGCGGGGGTGAGCTGCGGAGAGAGGTGCCATTGGGGGGCCGTGGGAGGCAGGGGTGGGCAGGGACGGAGGGTGGGGGGGGGGCAGGCGGGGAGGAGGGGGGATGGGTGGCACGCGAGGAGGGAGGGCGGAGGGGGCAGCGGGGGGGGCAGGCGGGGAGGAGGGGGGATGGGTGGCACGCGAGGAGGGAGGGCGGAGGGGGCAGCGGGGGGGGGCTGCAGGAGGTGTGGCGCGCGGGGAGGGAAGGGGAGCGGAGAGGCGGGGGGCAGTGAGGGGGGTGGGGGTGGCGTGGGAGGGGGGGGCGGAGGGGTGGGGCCGTGGGAGGGGCGGATGGGCAGGGGGGCCGTCGGGGGGGCGTGGGGAGGGAGGGAGGGAGGGGTGGGCGTGGGGAGGGGTGTGTGGAGGCCATGGGAGGGGGGACAGAGCAGGCTAGGAGTGGTAGAGAGTGGGCACGGGGTGAAGGGATGGAGTGGGGTGGGGAGGGCGGGAGGGCGAGCGTGAGGGGGTGGGGAGGGTGGCTGCGTGGGGAGGATGGGTGAGGCTGGGAGGGCACGTGAGGTGAGGGGGTGGATGATGGGGAGGGCGTGCGGGTGAGGGGGGATGAGGGCGAGGGGGCAGGTGCAAGTAGAGATGGGAGTGTTGGTGAGTCATGTAGGGATGTGGAGGGGGGGCAAGGAGGCAGGGGCATGAAGTGTGGTTGAACGGGGTCAGAGTGTCGAGAGTCGGGGGGTTTGGTGGTAGGGGGCGAGTCAGGCTGCAGTGTCCACCCCGGAAGCTCACTTGCCCGCCGCTGCAACCCTCACACCCTGCCCCCTCGCGCCCTCACACCCCGCCCTACCTCCCCGCCCACCGCGCAACACCACGGCAGCCCACCCACGACTATTGGGCGATTGAGTTTGTTCAGGCCCACCATGCTCGCGATGGATGGAATTGTTAAATTCTCTTAGAAAAATTATTAATTTTAAAAATAAAATAAATAAATAATCTTCTTCATTGAATTAATTTAATATAAAATTTTCAAGGAAAAAAATTTAACTTACCTTTCAATCGTGAGAATTCTTCATTGAATATGTTGTTGATAGCAATATAGCTACTCAACAAATTCACGAGTCTTTCAACAAACTTCAGAAAACCTGGATGTGACGTGAGTAATAGTGATAATGAAATTTAATATATAAGTGAAATTACAGAGATGTTTTACTGTACGGTTAATGTGGCATAATTTGTTTTAAAATATTATAAAGCGAATATTGTAGAATTGTTTTACAATGGGTTGAATGTGAGATTAATTTGTTTTAGAATATATTATAAAAATAAATAAAAATAAAAATCATTTGTTTAGTAAATATTATATACTTTAACTATTAAAATAATTAATGTAGAAGTTGTAGTTTACAATTTTAATTTTAGTAATTTATTTCATAAAAAAAATTAGTTTACATTTTTCAATAAATTGTAGAATAAAATAATGAAGGTAAATAAATCTAACAAACTTTTTGGAGGGAAATATTTTCACGAAATGTTTTGGAGGGAATATTTTTGGAGGGAAAATTTCATTCTTTGAGCTATATAATATCTTTAGGAGACTCTCCATTTGTATCATTCAACATATTCTATTTGAAAGGGATGGATTGTTCTAATAGTGAAGTTTCGATTTATACACCGTCAACATCTTTATCGCATAACAACTCTATTCATATTGATGAATATAGCGGGAATTCTTCTACTATGAATAGAAAGTCAATTCTTCCACTTAGTCCTGATTCTAATGACTACGAGAGCAGCACTGATGAAAGAGGGGATGGGGAATTTCATATAAATAAAGAGTCACAGATTCCACTTAGTCCTAATTCTAAGGACTATGGAAGCAACAGTGATGAAGAGCATGATGGTGAAGTTCAAAAGAATGGAGTGTCACGATGTCCACTTAGTCCTAATTTTGAGGACTATGAGAGTAGCAGTTTTGAAGAGCATGATGGTGAAGTTCAAAAGAATGGAGTGTCACAGTGTTCACTTAGTCCTAATTCTGAGAACTATGAGAGCAGTAGTTTTGAACAGCATGATGGTGAATTTCAAAAGAATGGAGTGTCACGGTGTCCACTTAGTCCTAATTCTAAGGACTATGAGAGCATCAGTGATGAGGACCGTGATAATGAATTTCAAAAGAATGGAGTGTCAAAGTGTCCAGTTAGTCCTAATTCTAAGGACTATGAGAGCAGTGGTGATGAAGAGCATGATGATGAATTTCAAAATTATGGAGTGTCACGGTGTCTAGTTAGTCCTGATTCTAAGGAATATGAGAGCAGCAGTGATGAAGAGCGAGATGATGAATTTCAAAAGAATGGAGTGTCACAGTGTCCTCTTAGTCCTAATTCTAAGGACTATGAGAGCAGCAGTGATGAAGGACATGATGATGCACTTAGTTCTAATTCTAATGAGTACAAAGGTAGTAGTGACAAAGGACAGGATGTAGCATCTTCAATAAGTAAACAGTCACATTTTTGACGTAGTCCTAATTCTATGGACTATGAGAGTAGCACTGACAATGCACATGAGGAAGAATATCCATTAAACATCCAGTCAAATTGCCATTCAGTTAGAATTCTAAGGACTATGACAGTAGTACTGAAGAAGGGGAAGATGAAGAATATCCTCCAAGTCAATATTTGAAAAGCAGAGCTGATCATAGTGTGGATAACATTCCTCTTAATGACGATGAAAATCCTTATACAAATGATGATCCAATGATGGAGATCTTTCCAAGAAATATTGTATCGAGTAGTAGGAGCAGACCTTTTCGTATCAATGCAAGTTGTTCTAGTTATACAAGGGGTAGAGCAGAATATCTGATGAGAAGAAGTTCTATCAATGCTCTCATTTCAAGTGAATTTTTCCAAAAAATTTCTTGAAACATATGGATTGCACATTTGCATTAGAAAGCAGGAAGAGATATTTGTCAATGAATAAAAGCATGCAAAATTCATATTTAGTTGGGTGCATGTAATCTACGTTGTCAGGTTATGATTATCATATTAGGAATTTATTTATGTGTAGAAAATCTTTCAAAATGTTTCATTCGATTGGGAATTTTCATCTCTCGATAATTCAAGAAAATTTGGAAAAGGATCCCACATTTTATTCAGAAGTATGTCATAAAAGACAGTTTGGGCCATTATCAAATATTACAATGTCATGGATGAAAGATTTCTTTTCAAAGCATGGAGAGTGTATGCCAAATAGAGAGACAATACATATTCCAGATAATTTTTCAAGATGAGAAATCTACAACTTATACAAAGAATATCCAGAAGGTGCCGAGGGACATGGCCTATTTATTACATATCAATATTTTGTGAAGGTATGGAAGAAAGAATTCAACAATGTCTGTATTCCTAAGAAGACAAGGATGGGGATTTGTAGTACATGTGCTTCTCTTAAATCGAAAAGGGACAAATGTGAAGGCTCAGAAAGAGGTAAGCATTCATAACTTTAACTTTTAAAATTGTGTAGTCATCAACTACGAAAACATATTTCTTAATGAATTTCTTTTATGTTGTGTAGATTTAATTGTCAAAGAACTTCAGGAGCATCGCGAACAACAAACAAACGAAAGGTAGAAGTTGTACAAGCATCCAAAGAAGTGTTATGATAATCCGAATAAATATTTGAGTTTGACAATTAATGGTATGGACCAGAAGAAAACACTTTTACCACATTTTGTTCACACACCCAAAAATTTACAGGAGGAAAATTTTATTCAATTTCACTTGGTCAGTTGTATGGTCTTCAATGGGAAAATGTTGCCAAGGGTGCACTTCATAGCTCCAAATATTCATAATGATGCAAATCTGACCATAACCATAATTCATGATGTGATTTCTCATTGGTCTGGTAATATTCCTGAAGTTTTGTATCTACAATTGAACAACACTTTCCGTGAAAACAAGAATCAAGTTGTTTTTGGATATCTAAACATGCTTGTTGAATTGAGAATTTTTCAAAAGGTAAAGGTTGGTTTCCTTCTTGTTGGGCACACTCATGACCATATTGATCAGATGTTTAGTCGTTTTTCAGTCACATTGAGGAGGAAGGAAGTTGGGAGCTTGCCATCACTAATTGGATGTATTAAGAAATCATACATGTTGGAGCCTACTTTTGATGTGTTGGAAAAAACTGTTGACATGTGAAGGTTTATTCTGGGATCATATGGTGAGGGGAAATGCATTGAACAACTTAATGACATTAGCTTCCAACATCAATTTCCTATCAAAAAAATTGACGGGAAAACACTAATATGGGGCAAGAAGTATTCAACTACTGCAAAATGGGCACCGTCATCAGGTTTGCAATTTTTGAAGTTCATTCTAGATCATCGAATATTTGCATCAAAAATATTGTTATTACAATCAGTTGGTGAAGTTTAGAATGCACACAAATAGAATAGAGATATAAATTATTCTGATTTCCTAGAAGAAATTAAAATTTGTATTAGATATACATATGAGTACTTTGACATTGCTGATTCAGTTTGGTGGGAGTCATTTTTCAATAATCAAATTGATATCATTTCAACAACAGAAAATGAAGATATACCTTTGAAAAATCCATTTATTTGGCCACAAAATGTGTCGAATGAACATGAGGAAATAAACATTGTTGAACAGCAACAATCTCAAGGTATTATTAATTCTTCACAGGTAGCAGAAAGAGAGATGTATATTGGTTCCAGAAGATCTTGTGCACAACGTGAAGCCATGGAAGAACTTTATAGGGGTTCAGTACAGGATATTAAGGAGGCTTGCATGATTGCAGTGCTAGCAGATGGAGATCCCAATGGCTATCCATTCTGGGTTGCTAAAGTTATAAAGGTATTTACAGAAAATGAGGATGTTACAAGTGCTGAAGTACATTGGTATGCCACAAATACACACCCATTCAATGGTGTGTATAAGCCAGAGATGGTAGTTGACAAAAAAAATGGCGGAAAGAGAAAAAGAAAGGGTACAAATATAAATCGCTACCACACAGACATATTAAAATTGGAGGATGTTGACATACTTGTTTATGACTTCAGTTTAACAATGAGAGGAACTCTTCGCTTCAATACGATAGAGATTCTGAAAAGTTTGTTACCAGAAGGAACAGTGTTGACATGGGAGTCTGCTGAAACCAGTCATGATCTAGACGAATTTTGAAACCTGAATTGTTGGGCATGCATGTGGACTCAGATGGGGCACTAGTTGATGAAAGAGAAGAATATGGAACATCTTCGTCAGCATCCAGTCACTCAGCCGAAGATGTGAATTCTGATGGTGTGCAAGAAAATATGAGTGATTTTGAATAATTGTTTAAGACAGTTTATATAACTGATGTATGCATCGTATCTTCAAATAAAATTAATGTTTTCCATATGGTGTTAAATGAGAAGTTATGAGGCATTTTTATGTTGTTGGATTATATGTCTTAATTATGATAAATTTTATTGTTTAAAATATCTACAATGCAATATTAAATTATAGATATAATGTATGTTTTATTCAATATACAAATAATGACTTTTGAATTCATTTAGTGATGTAATTTGTTCATAATGTCATGGTTTTTTAATTTTATAGTTGAAAAAATTTAAATTTTTTTTGTTTCTAGCATGTTATGGTTGAAAACATGTTGAATTTATACTTAGGAAAGAAAAACGATATTCTACCAAAAACATTAATGTGTTTTTTTCCTCATAAACAACTTTGTTTGACAGATAAAAATTTGGTTTTACTAGCATTTTTTAAAATTTTTGAAAATTGACCCTAAAAAAGAAAAATTGTTCCAGTATCATCACTTTCGTTTTGAAGCGATATTTTGCACGAAAATTTCATAGTAAATTTCGTAGTCACTGCCATTTTTAAAACATATTCAAAATTGATGCCTAAAAAATAAAAACATCGTTCTAGTATACACAATTTTCGTTTTTAGCACTGTTTTTGATGTTTTTTCGGGGTTGTTTGGCCAGAGTTCTCGTTTTGAGTTTATAGTTCCCATTTCAAAGTTTACATTGTTGTATTAGTAGAAGTTCCAAAATTGCCAAGAACGCCAAGACCAAAGCCCACCCCAACCAAGGAGAGCTCGAAGGATAAGAAGGGCAAGCAGCCTGCAATACCGGTGTGTGCATCGCCAAGAAGAAACCCACCAAAGCTTACCGCATAGCAGAAGGGAAAAGACATAAATTTAGAGCTAGAGGTGGAAGAAATCAAAGACATCCCGATGGATGATGAGGATGTGGGAGTAGAAGTGGAAGAAGTTTAAGCCAAGGGTGCTGACCCTATCACTCGATTTCTTGAGTATGTCCCTCCATGCAAGGGCAAGACGAAGGTGCCAAAAGACATCGATGAGAGCAAGGTCCCCTTGCAAACCCCTCTGTTGCTGGATGAAATTTTTTTTGAAGGACCGCACATGGGGTGGGTTCCTCTGTTGAAACTTGAAGACTGG
Organism: Pinus tabuliformis; assembly: GCA_031772625.1. Lineage (NCBI taxonomy): Eukaryota > Viridiplantae > Streptophyta > Pinopsida > Pinales > Pinaceae > Pinus > Pinus tabuliformis. The sequence goes on along the minus strand of CM062804.1, from coordinate 1,233,610,695 downwards.
GACTTGGTTGATCACGAGAACTTCCCACACTCGGTGATCGAGACGTTGATGCATCACATCATCGATACAAACACCGGAATGACCACATTGGAGTCATGGAGGTGGCTCAGAGGACTAGACAAGGCATGGTTTCTCAACCTACTTTGGGTGCTGCACTACAATTGCACCACAGTTACAGTATTTGTCATCAAGTAGCTGCTATGCTTGGTTCATGATGGGTGTCTATGACTGGAGGAACGAATACCCATCACTAACATGTTGATCCACAGTATCATGCGGTTGCATTACACTGGAGAAAATCCGGCCATCATATTTTGGTAGAAAGGGTGGTGAGTAGGCCCTCGTGGAGGCCATGAAAGAAAAGTCTAAGATGGTGAAGAAGTCACATGGATATGCCATATCCAGCATCTACAACCCTGCTGCAAAGGTAGCTATGTAGATTTTAGCAGGGAAGGCGATTAGGAAGTGTCAAATCGATGGGCTGGCGGCGCCCATCATCGCGCTAGCAGCCCAATGCGCTGAAGGAGTCTAGTTCAACTAGTCAGACTACCTTCGTAAAGAGTTCTTAGCAAACTGCTATGAAGCACAGGACCTTAGTAAGACATTCCACTACGGGTGGCTCTTGCTGGCAATTGTGCAAGGACGCATAATGAATCAAGGACAACAATAACTTCAGGATCTTGATGGAGATTAACATCTACATGAACATCAATCACAAACTGCGATTGTCGCCTACGGTGTATGCCAACCTACACAACAATGCAGAGTTTAAAGTAGACTTTCACCATTTGTCTAATAGGGCGCGGAAGGATCCTAGGAAAAAATAGTACGACTTGCCTTACCTGGCAATGGATGACACCATTGATGCAATACTTGATAGATGGCCGACAGAGTGGCGTGCTACAACAGACTTGGCAATGGGAGGGAGCAAGTTTGTCGTGTACAAAAAGAAGGAGGAGGCCAAGCTTAAGATGACAAAGCTGGCCAAAAAGAGGAAAAAGGAGGCCGCTAACAAGGCCCATGTGGAACGCGATGCTGCTTAGAAAACAGAGAAGTAAACAAGTGGAATAAAGCAGGGCTCTGACAAAGATGTGAGGTCGCATTCACTTGAGACAGAGGAGGAGATGGACGAGCAGACAGAGCAACATGGCACGGACCCTCAGGTGACAGCCACCCGCATCAAGCATCCAAGGGAGCAAGAGAAGGGAGGGTCCAAGAAGAAATCAAAGGCTACTAAGACATCACTAGACCCAATCACCCTCACAGAAGGTGACCTACACGACATCGATGACATGGTTCTAGATGTCACTGCGGAGGTCCTACAATAGTTTGAGCAGTAGCAGCAACTAGTATTGGGGGCTAGCTAGACACGTCTATAGGAGCTGCATACCTATGCGTCATAGGCTGGCATGGTGTCTACTAGCCTTGCTATCAGCACATTAGAAGCTGCCAAGATGTTGCGCGCAAAGGCCTCCAGTGCGATAGTGTTGCCTAATGGAGCACTGGCCATGGAAAACAAAGCTGAGAGGCCCACTATCAGTGCCCTAAAGGGAGTAGGGTTGAATCTAGCAGTGCTACTGAGTCATGCACTCCACCTATTGCAGATGAGGTGATTGCATAATTAAGCGCCCATGAGCACCATGCCCTCCAGGTTATTAGTGAAGAGTAGATCAACAATGAGAAAATGGCACTACAGTGAGACTTTGACATTATCACTGTGACTGAGGCAACCAATCAGAAAAAATGTATTATGCAGGTTGTGGAGGAGGCATCCCGAATGGTCCTTGAGTTGGCCACTCTTGAGGAGGAACCAGTCAAGGTGCATGTCCGCAAGCTGGCCACAGTGGTGTGCAATGCTCATACAGAAATGACAAGGGTTTAGATGGAGTTGAACCTGCAGATCACAGAGTTACAGTTGAAGGCCCAACCTTTAAATCTGCCAAAAGTAAAGGAGCACCGGGCGACTACTATAGCAGAAGTAGTAGCGGTAGTTGATAGTGCAGTAGCAAACTGCAAACAACTTTTTGAGCACTCGTTCGAGGTCCCGACAAGCTTACAGGAGGACCCCAATGTACATCGACTAGAAACAGAAGTAGGTGAGCTATAATAGTGTTACGATGAAGTCAAAGGCATAGCACGAACTGTCACCCTCACACAGAGATTGGTGAAGTTGTAGGAGGCTAAGCAACTGAAGGAATAGGTGGATGTAGCGTTGCACAAGGAAGGAGTGTTGAAGGCACAACTAAAGCCCAGGTTCAATGAGGCTTACATGGTGACAGCCTCTATTGAAGGAAATCTTGCAATTTTGCAAGAAACTCGGTAAAAGCTCCAAGCTGACAATTTTGAAGTAGTGATCAAGCAAATGGTGGAAGACACGAAGCAAGCGGCTACACAGTGCACTGTTGAGGTTGTCGTCATACGAGTCGAATTGGAAGGTCTTCGTGCCAAGATCTCCATGCCTGCTGAGTGACTCAAGGACGAGTCGCGATGTTTGTGTTGGGGTCTTGTTGGGAATGGGATCCCCCAAGCATAGTTTTGGGTCTAAAAGCCCATGTTTTGGGTCAAATTTTGTAATAAAGTTGTAAAGTCTCTGCATTTTTTGGTTACGAAGCACGGAAGTGTCATGAGTCATAAAGGGGTGTCCGCCCTTATTTTGAAAAGTAAATTCGACTGAAAGAGCTAAGTAAGTAAACTCTAAGTAGTCTTAAGGAGTCATAAGTTGTAAGGAGTCTTGAGTGAGAAGGAGGAAAGTCTATGTTTTGGGTCTTAGTGTAGGTAGAGGCTTTGCAATTGAGTGTGCAGAGGCCTAGGGTAGAAGTCGGCAGCTAAATGCGTGGACCCTTGCAGCTGTGTGCGCAGGGTGGATAGAGTATGTAATCACTTGAAGATATCAATAAAGAGAAGCAGTTTACAAACATTATGTCTTTGTTTCTGGTTAATGCATCTTGTCATATTATGTATGAATTTCATTTATAATGTTTATATGATGCGCGAATGTATGTAATTACATTGGATAATTGAATGCAAATAAGGATATCTATTTATGCAGTGCTAAACTGTGATTGTTTAGTAAGATAATTAACACTTAAGTATAACATGGGAATTTGTTCTATACACTGCTTCAACAGTGCGAAAGTACCTGAACCGCTGGTTAAGGTTACGTGAAGGCCAATCGTACCCCTTCACAAAGGTGCTAAGGGGAAGAATATAGGGCTAGGTAGAAAGAGCCCTAAAACTTAACGACATGTGCGAAAGTAGGAATAGGAGGAATAAACCAACATCACGACCATCTCAGGGGGCAGAAACTTGGTTCCATCATCCCCTCATACTACTTCGGGAGGCTGATGTCGAAAGGGCTAGTAGTGTAGGGATTTGTTTGGCTAAATAATGTTGAACTTGGGTCAAGCCCCACTAAGCCAAGACTATGTATATCCATATAACTAACTTTATATGTTTCATCAGACGTTCATATTTAACTAGTACATCATTATTTCATTATCCATTAATTAAGCAGTAACCATGAGTAGTAAGATCTAAATAAACCATCACACATAAGAAACAAAAAAGCACATGAGAACACTGGGATTTTTAGGTGTAAACCCAATGTGGGAGAAAACCACAATTGTCGCCGTCTCATCTTATTTCTTATTATATAAAGAAAATGTTCTTATAATCTTGTAGTAGTGTAATTTATTACTAGTATGCAGGCACCCACCTACAAAAGGCTGCAACCTCCACTCATTCTGTAACACCCATGGAAAGGGATCTACAAGCCCCTGATCTCATTTACCAACTCCTATCAGAAGGGAGCACCTACCCCTTGATCAAATTTACCAGCTACCACTGGAAGGAAGCTCAGATTCCCTGGCTGAAGGCTCCAACCCTGAGCACCCATCGTAGACCATGTTTCATAATATTTTCGACTATATCCACCTAAATCAAAAACCATGTCGGCAACTTTTCATCATATTTTCATACTGGACCCACTTCCAACATTAAGCCCAATACCAAGTAACAACTTTGAAACCAAATACTGAATCAAATTATCGAATCACCTAGGCATATGAATCATTGTAACGTCTGCAAAACAAACACTAAATATCAGCCATCTATTGCAAACAAATCAAGCCAATCTATAACATATATAAACCATCCAAATCAGGTCAGCATAACGAGTACACATAACTTATTAGTTGTCATCAAATAGTAGCACTAAAAACCCTGACCAGATTTAACTTCAAATTTTGTACGCTATTATTTAGAATAAACCCATGTATATGTTTGCTTCCTCTATATAACACGTGTAGGGATCTCATATTACTCATCACTAAATCATGAACCACTGTAACACTGAATCAACCATTGTACCATACATAGATCAATTAACCAATCATAGATCACTTAACCAATCACATATTATCATATTATATCATCATTACCAATTAATACATCATTCCACATCCAACCCAATAAACATTGTTAGACACTTCATCAAGATAGAGACATCATTGATAGACAACAACAAATAGAGAAGAACTCATCAAATGTCATCATCAAGCCACATTGCAAAACCCTAGAACATAAACACAAAATCCATAAAACATATCAGCATATATACGTGACTATAATGCACAACACCTGCATACAAATCTCAACATATTGAAAACCATATCTCAGATTATATATGCAACTACCCATAAATAGATCTGCATATATACATGACTATCCAAATACAAGCATGCGTACAAATCTTAAAACTTTTGTTGCAAATCACATAATCTATCAAACCCAAATATTGGTACACATATTTTTATAGTCATAAATAATTATATGCAAATCATACTATCATCATATATTTATCATTGTTATCTATAAAAATATCAAGCAATTTGTATTCATTTCAAATCATTAAGTTCTAAACCATCTCCATGCTCCCTAGTGCACACCTAGTTTAGATCAAATCACATATGAATAATTCTTTACTTGCACACTTAACACCTTGGTCACCATATCCTTATATAGCTTTTTCCTTAGCCAATTCCTTAGGTAAATCCTTTGGCAATGTCATTAGTATTCCTTGATGGGATCAAATGAACGTTGTCACCTCAATTACTATGGGCCAATACCATGGTAATGACCCCTGCTGTCTAAAATTCCATGGTTCAGATTCTATATGTGAATTTTAGTCATAGAACCTACGTATGTACGTCATCCTTCTTCATAGGAACCTCATATAATTTCTCAAACTTTACTTTTGTCATTTATTTGTCACTGAAATATCATTTCTCTGTTCATAACCTTTGTAGTATCTGTACCAATATGCATGAGTATCATATTATCATAATGTTGACATCAAGTACATCTTTATCAATTAGGTTTCCATCAAGGACAACATATTAGCCATAATGCCAACAATCTCCCCCTTTGGACTTATTGGAAACCACTTTCGCGTTTGGACACCACCTGCAAACACCAAGTCTTCTCTCAAAACACACCAAGCTTCTCTCCAAGCATCTTTTTCAAACACAAAGATTCTCTCCCCCTTTTACATCAAGGGAAAAGGTTTGATCCAAGCTGAATGAAGTGATTTCTTTGTAGTGTTAATTTTGTAGGTATGACCTACCAAATATAAAACATGAAATATCCATATTTACTATGTCCCCCTAAGCCTATGTTGGACCTTCTAAAGATATGAAATAAAAGTACAAGTCTTTGTGACTCAACCAAATTTTACCTTTCATATCACTAATGAATCATGATTACATCAATCACCTAACACAAGGGTTACATATTTGACCCAACTTACATCAATGTCCCAAAATTACAGAGCATGACTTGATCCCTATAGCCCATACATGACTGAATTTTACAATTATTTACAGCATTTTTATTTTCATGACCTTTACATCAAGAGAATATATGACACTTAGAACTGAAAACAAGGACCTCAACAATGAAGTAGCAAGACCATGATAATCATCAACAAACACCATGCCACATATAGGAATCTGCAACATAGGAATATGATAGCAGCGACATAAATGTTATAATAATGAGATTATGAACATCCTCATCATCAAGAAGTAATGTAAGATAAGGTAATGTAGCATCCATCATCAACATGTGTCCAATTATGTAATGCTTCCAAGCATCACGAAGCAACTCTAGTAGAAGCATAATTTTGTGCAATAAAGTTTTGTCAACAACTCATCCCCTTGATCTCATATCATCAAGGTCAACATGCTCTCTCCACATATAGGAAGGGCCACAATTGTCAAGTAGAAAATACATAACAACCTCTTATACCATAAAATCATATGTAGCATATACAACACCATATGTAGTATATACATGCATTAACAACATGTGAGAAAATAGTGAGAACTTCTAATATCATCAAGCAACATCTTTAGTGATCATAAATATATTCCTTATCAATATAAGAATAAGGCACTATCAATAGATTCACCAAAATTCAACTTAAGTAGCATATAGGAATCATCCATAACTTCATCATATGCAATCCATGCATCATTGATAAACCAAGACAAAATGACAACAATATATGTATCTTCAATAGTAACAGTAGTAACAACATAGATCGAAAATGATATGTCCTCATCATAAATATCATCATGTAACAAGGAGAGCTCAACAAACCATAATGCCAACAATAAACTTATCAGAAGCATAGCAAATGCTCCCCTGAACATGTGTAAAATTTCACCATCAACATTGATCACATCCATCTCATCAATTAACAAATGCACCACAGATTCATTTGAACAAAAAAATTATAATATTAGCTCATAAACTCATCTTGAATCAACATCATTTAGAAGAATTATAAGAGAATCATTAGCAACCTGAATCAAATCAACATCAAAACCAAAATGCCAATAATAACTTATGGAAGCATATGAGGATCTCCCCCTGAATCTATGTCATTCAACCTTTATTATTGAGAGGCATACGTGACTCTCTAGATCAAAACTGGCATATAAGGGAAATTGTCTTTTATAATATCCATGTAGAGAAAGTAAACTACTAATTTATCAGTGTCCACAACTCCCCCTAAACCTACTCTATCTTCTCATTGTTACTTCATCAGAAGCAATTTTAGTACCATAAGTATCACCAAAAGAATATGGAACCAAAATAGGGAAACATCATCAAGAGACACATGCATAACTCCCCCTGAGAACATAAACAATTGATCCTATGAACTTGATAATCATCACCTTCTCTCCATGAGGTTATGTACCTCACATTCACTTTTTCAGTCACGATTAGAAGCATTCTTTTAAGATCAATCGATTGCAGTAGCGACAATCTTCCCTATGTCTCGGGCTGGTGTTGCTTCTTCCTCCAAATCTTCTTGCGATTTCTAATCATGTGCTCGAACTTGTGGAACTTATCCCATCTTCTATTACCATTCCAAATTCTTGACCGACAATTTGTGGAATTATGCCCGAATGAGCTACAAGAGAAACAATATACATGAAACCATCTGTTATGCCTAAGGATTGGTCTTGACTTTGATCTAGAAGATTTCCTTTTCGATGTGTGACTTCATTTAGTTTTCTTTTGAACAACATTATGCTAGTATTTTTGTGTATCTAAAGCCATGTGATTATATCTAATGCTTGTATTGATTAGAGGAGAGTTTTTTTCATTGATAACCTTCTCGAGAGATTTAGATGCCTTTACCCATTTATTGATTCTCTCATATTCTTCCCTTAGATTCACAACTTCAAATTCTGATTTTTCAAAATTATTTTCCTTTACCTAAAGTTTCTTTGCTAAGACCTATGTTCCTCTATTAGTTGCTTCCAATTTCATTCTTAACATGTTTATTTCCTTAACCATACTACTTTCTTTTATTTCTAGTTCTTTGTTTTCATTCGTGAGTTTATCAATTTCATTTAATGTCATCAATAAATCATCTTCTGTTAGGTCCCTATAATACTAGTGATGCCCCCATTAATATTGTATTTGTATCCCTTATTAATATTGTTGTGCCCCTATTGTCCCCATATTGTTATTACTGTGCCCCATAGAATCCCTCTATTGTTATTTTTGTGCCTTTATATTATTATTGTTAGGTCAGCTTGGTTATATTGTGACCCCTTAAGCTCCTATATATAGAAAGGAGGATTTGTCATTTGTATCATCGAAGAATTGTTCATCTATGTAATGTAAAGGAGGTTGCCCCCTCGAAGAGGCTGAATTCTAAGGAATTGATCTATCCTTTCTATCTTTTTGTGAGCTAGTTTCATAACATTTGGTATCAGAGCTTTGGATTCTAGGGTTTCGCTGCTCCAAATAGGTCATCGTGGTATTTGCACTATAACTTTTTTCTGCGACATTTCAGAAGAGAAAAAAAAAACCCATTTTACAGGAAAGCACACTAAACCTTGGGGTCCAATTTCAGAGCGTTTCGCGCTATATTTGTGGAGATATGATCTGAGGAAGTTGGTCTTTTTGCAGACTCCTTAATTACATTCCAAACAGGTGACCTGGGGAAAATCATCATAACTTTCTCTCTAAGCATTGGATTGAAATTTTGTAAGAAGGTACAAAAAGAGGATGGACTGTAGTTTCTTGTATATATTTTTCAGAGCCAAAGGTTGAAACAATGACACGTGGCACTTCATACAAGATCGCTCTTCTGGAAAGGTCTATAATCAGGTCATCATGGGAGATTGTGCATAACTCTTCCTTGGAGTATCCAATTTGGATCAGACTGGTGGCATTGGAAAGAGGATGCAGAGGGCTACTACAAGTAGCAATTTTAGAACTGGATGATCTCAAATTACAGAGATACATCAAATTCAATATCAAGATCCTACAAAGTGAAAAAAGGTGTGTAGTTTTTTTTAATTTTTGCATAAGCTTGGTTTGAAAAATTAGTTTGAAGGAATTCAAAGGGAATAGTACAGCATTATTATCAGTAATTGATGCCCCGAGGAAAGAAAATGCAAACACCTAGTAATCTGTTGGAAATAATACTGAGAGGGGGGGTGAATCAGTATTATCAGATCAGATAAAACTTTTCAATTTCATACTCAGATTCATACACGCAGCTTCAGTTAAGGATATCAGCGTATATATGCGACTTCGTTAAGGGCAACTAGCGTACATGCAGTAATCTTATGATTCAGTTAGCTTATCTTCAGTAAATGCATCAGAACATTATTAACCATATTAACAGTAAACAGGTGCAGTATAACAGAACAGATCATCACACATAAGGCACACACATGAACACCATGATATAAGGTGGAAACCCAATGTGGGTGAAAACCACCTGCTGCAATTTGTTTCTATCTTCCTTTAATAAGAAACTTCTTTTACAATGTACTGGTGCAGTCCTTTACCAGCACGCAGGCTACAACCTGCAGAGGGCTACAACCCTCTTAGCTCTTGTACTAGCCGATCCATTTACTAGTACGTAGGTGCCTACCTACAGAATGCTCCAACCTTTACTCGTTCTCCAACTGCTCCTGGAAGGGAGCTACAACCCCCTGGCTCTTGTACTGGCTGATATGTTTACCATTACGTAGGTGCCAGCCTACTGAACTCTACGATCTTCCCGGGACCACGTTTCATTCATTTTCATACTGGATCCATAAAACAACATTGTATACGCTACTTGGACAAACCCAACCTACGTGTATACACCCTTTTGCCAAAGACAACCTGCGTACAGATCTGCAAATCCTAACTTATAATTCCGCAGCTATATCAGACATCAAAACATACCCAGATCATAACAATAAACATGCGTCAATAGATCTAGTCTATCCACAGTCAAACCATATGAAGATAATCATTCCAAGCCTTGAGATCTCATTCCATAGTTCATCATCCTCCACATGAGTGAAACCATGGTTCAGATCACCAACACATAACCAGCATTTGGATCTCACACTTCATCAGATATTCATTACTCACTCACACCCCTTTGGCCTAATGATCTTCTCCTTATATAGGTTTAGGCCTTTCATAATACCACGGTCCAAAACCATAGTAAAACAATACCATCAACTCAATACTAGGGATCAACACGTCTGTCGAGATACTTTGGTCCAAAAACATAGGCTCAAGTACCGAGGACTAACTACCACGGACCAAAAGTAAGCTTTCCTACACGTACGCTCTTTTCCATTCATGAACCTGCGTGTATACACGACTTGGGCTTAATGAACCTGCGTATATGAATTTTCTCTTCTTCTTATAGTCTAATCATCAATTCCTTGCTGCTATCCTTCTGCACTATGATTTGTCATCAGTGTGATTTGCCATCAAGGACAACAATTGTCTCATAATGCCAACAATCTCCCCCTTTGGACTTGATGGCAAAGCTAACTTGTCACACTTAGATCTTGATCTTCTTGTGCCTTTGAGCTATCCTGCATCCCATGCATTTAGTCACATCTGTAGATTGATCTAGTTATATGTAATTGAGATGTTCTTCTATGAGAGGGTTGCCATCAAGTACAACAGTTGTCTCATAATGCCAACAATCTCCCCCTTTGGACTTGATGTGAACAACACCAAAATCACTCTCCCCCTTTGACATCAAGGGCAAAGGGTGGACCAAGATATTCTCTTTCCTTGATAAACATTCTGCTGTCCATACTCCCCCTGAGTACCTGCTGAAATCTCCAAATGTGCTCCCCCTTTGTATATGCCAAAGTGTACCAATCTATCCATGCCAAGTCTCTGTACTGCTGAAGTGTGTTGTTCATGCTCTTCCTGACTGAAGGCAAGATCTGCAAAAAGATGTTCTACAAGAAAGAACACAACTCTATACATCATAAGTGACCTTCCTAACACCAAAGACTCATACATACATCCTTCACCCAACCAAGTGGGGATCAACCTCCCAACTAAGTGGGGATACATCAGAAGTTTACATATGACAACCAATTACATTACATCTTCATCCCAGGCATAGTGGGGAAACCAATATAGGCCGTTACATGACCTTGACACCATGAAAGAGATACCACATAAAAGAGATATATGACATAGAGATGAAATATCAAGACTATGCAAATCATCAATAACTACTATCAGCAGCATCTGTCAATCACTGTATATATCAGCAATCATGTTCTCCTTCTGTTCTCCATCTACCTCTGTTCCACCTGAAACCAGCAACAGCTGTGAACTAGAACCAAAAGCCAACAATGCATTATTAGATGTTAATCTGCTCCCCCTGAACCTGTGCCAGATGGTCTCTGTTAGACCCATATCAGAATCTTCTCATTCTGAGTTTGACCCACTGATTTCCTTCAAATTATCATATACGCGACTGTATCTACATAAACAAGCGTATATACGTGGATAGTCCTTATCCAACTCGCGTACACAAATTTCCATATCAGCAACCTGTAAATGTCCAGTAGAGAATAAGTCATCAACCTATAACAAGGTATGTCTGCATCAATTCATCCCTTTGACCAGAATTCAGAGTCATTCACATTATATCATGTGTGAAACCACCATAGCCATTTCATCAAGCTCTACATGATCCAAGTATCATTACTTGGGAACATCTGCATCAATCAACATATGTAAGTATCAACCTATCATCATATAGATATGAACTCATCATCATGTCTCCAACAAAGTGACTTTGAGGAGTCATCCATGTATCAGCACTATGTATCTTGAGCTCAAACTCTTTTGACAAAACTTCTTGATATCATCAACAACAACAATCTTTATCCCCATGAGTGCCTGCATCATAACTGTATGATCTTTATGCATATGATGACAACAGCATATGAGTGACTCATAATCAAGTGAGGAAGATGTGTATTCAAGCTTTGTACTTCTCCTTATCCTTATGAAGATCACCATGTAAGCACCATATATGCATCATCAATGAGTCAACCATAACTCTGATCTGAACATCAACTATGAAACCCCAAGAATCATATGAGATTTTATCATGGACTTCTCACAACCACATCATAGCAAGATATATCATTTAGCCATATAAGTAACATCACCAAGGAATATTAATCCATAATGCCAACAATGCAATATTAAAGTCATATTCTCCCCCTCAACCTGTGCCATCTGTTTGCTGTTAGATCTGAACATGCATACATCAGTAGTAAGCATCAAGACATCATCATCATCAAGTTAGGATTAAAACACTTCTAGCATCTTACAAGTATCAAGTCATTTCTAGACATTCTCAACAGACTGTAACTGTTAACCAATAGAGCAGATACTGGATTGAATCATATCAGACCCCTTTTCTGAGCCTGTCCCCGCTGCTTTTCCACAGACTGACATATACGCGACTTTGCAGTGTATAACTCGCGTATATACGCGACTTCAATTTATGAAACTTGCGTATGAGTTTCAGGACACTGAAGTTTTACACCTTCAGCTCCTTCTGAGTTTATTATGTCTGTGTTGTGCTGAACCTGAGTATTTTGTGTTGTGCCACATCTTTCTGGCTGAACTTCCTTCTTCTTCCATATCTTCAAGTGTGATGATGTTTTCTCCTTTTGGTGTGATGTCCGTCCTTTGTTCCTGCATTCCTTTGCTATATGTCCAAGATTGTTACATGCATAACATCTTACATGTTTCATATTCCTCCTGTAGCAATCAGCAACTTTGTGACCAAACTTATTGCAAGCAAAGCAATATCCATTAAAGTACCTTGAATGTGATGATCTTTCTGCATGATGGTCTTGAACTCTTCTTCTTCCACATCTGGCTGTAACATGTCCAAGATTATGACATACATAACATTCAACATTATTCATAGGAGAAGTAAAAGATTTTCTTTGAAGAATCTCTTTCCTTGGTTGATGATGAGATAGATCTTTCATTTCTTCATTGATCACTTTAGATTTCTCTTTAGAGTTCCTTGCCTCACCTTGTGAACTAGATTCACCTTTAATAGATTCATGGAAACCAAGACCAGTCTTTATAGCAGGAGATCTTGGACTACTAAGAATATCATCCAAGACTTTAGAGCTATCTTCAAATCGTAAAAGCTTATCCTTTTCTTCTATTTTACCTTTCAAGATATTTACCTCATCCTGAAGCTGTTCTTCCTTTTCAAGAGATTGCTTTTTCAAATCTTCTTCAGCTTTTCTTCCTTCTTCCATTTGTTCCCTTAGTTTGAGAATCTCTTTTTCTTGTTCTTCATTCAGATCCTACTGCGTTTGACGAACTTGGAAGGCACATTCCAGCTGGGATTTTAAGCTGATGACTTCATTGTCTTGTTTTTCAATTGCTTGATGTAGATCTTCATTCTGCTTCCTTGATTCTTCAAGATCTCCCTTTAGTGAGAGGATTGTAGCTTCAAGATTTTCATAGTAGCTGGATCTATCTTTGAGTTTCTTGATGGTTGTGCTTCTTTCGTTGACTTCTTTTCTTAATGATGTCACTTCATGCTGCAATTTTTGACATTGGGCTTCCTTGTCCTTGAGTAGTTTTCTTACCTTGTTTCCTTCTTCAAGTTGGGCCTTTAGTTTGGTAGCTTCTTCTTTGAAGTCACATTCCCTTTTGTTCAATAGATCTTGTTGATCTCTAATTTTGTCTGTCAGCCTTTTAAATTCTGCCTCTATTTGATATCTTTCTTGTTCACCCATAAGAGCAAGTTCAGTAGTTTCACTATCACTTTCATCTCTTTCACAAGGAAATATAGCTGGAACATCAGAGGATAACACATTCATACCTAATAATGATTCTGAATCTGATTCTGAATCTGAAGAGCTTCTTATAACTAATCCCCAATTCGTTCTCCCACTATCATAGTCCTTCTGAGATGTTTTCTTCTTCTTATGAGCTTTCTTCTTAAGCTTCTTTCCCATTGTTCCACGGATCTCCTTCAAGCGATCAAGCTTCTATCAAAGGACCTGCTCTGATACCAATTGTTGGAAATAATACTAAGAGGGGGGGTGAATCAGTATTATCAGATCAGATAAAACTTTTCAATTTCATACTCAGATTCATACACGCAGCTCTAGTTAAGGATATCAGCGTATATACGCGACTTCGTTAAGGGCAACTAGCGTACATGCAGTAATCTTATGATTCAATTAGCTTATCTTCAGTAAATGCATCAGAACATTATTAACCATATTAACAGTAAACAGGTGCAGTATAACAGAACAGATCATCACACATAAGGCACACACATGAACACCATGATATAAGGTGGAAACCCAATGTGGGTGAAAACCACCTGCTGCAATTTGTTTCTATCTTCCTTTAATAAGAAACTTCTTTTACAATGTACTGGTGCAGTCCTTTACCAGCACGCAGGCTACAACCTGCAGAGGGCTACAACCCTCTTAGCTCTTGTACTAGCCGATCCATTTACTAGTACGTAGGTGCCTGCCTACAGAATGCTCCAACCTTTACTCGTTCTCCAGCTGGTCCTGGAAGGGAGCTACAACCCCCTGGCTCTTGTACTGGCTGATATGTTTACCAATACGTAGGTGCCAGCCTACTGAACTCTACGATCTTCCCGGGACCACGTTTCATACATTTTCATACTGGATCCATAAAACAACATCACATTGTATACGCTACTTGGACAAACCCAACCTGCGTGTATACGCCCTTTTGCCAAAGACAACCTGCGTACAGATCTGCAAATCCTAACTTATAATTCCGCAGCTATATCAGACATCAAAACATACCCAGATCATAACAATAAACATGCATCAATAGATCTAGTCTATCCATAGTCAAACCATATGAAGATAATCATTCCAAGCCTTGAGATCCTGTTCCATAGTTCATCATCCTCCACATGAGTGAAACCATGGTTCATATCACCAACACATAACCAGCATTTGGATCTCACACTTCATCAGATATTCATTACTCACTCATACCCCTTTGGCCTAATGATCTTCTCCTTATATAGGTTTAGGACTTTCATAATACCACGGTCCAAAGCCATAGTAAAACAATACCATCAACTCAATACTAGGGATCAACATGTCTGTCGAGATACTTTGGTCCAAAAACATAGGCTCAAGTACCGAGGACTAATTACCACGGACCAAAAGTAAGCTTTCTGACACGTACGCTCTTTTCCATTCATGAACCTGCGTGTATACGCGACTTGGGCTTAATGAACCTGCGTATATGAATTTTCTCTTCTTCTTATAGTCTAATCATCAATTCCTTGCTGCTATCCTTCTGCACTATGATTTGTCATCAGTGTGATTTGCCATCAAGGACAACACTTGTCTCATAATGCCAACAATCTCCCCCTTTGGACTTGATGGCAAAGCTAACTTGTCACACTTAGAACTTGATCTTCTTGTTCCTTTGAGTTGTCCTGCATCCCATGCATTTAGTCACATCTGTAGATTGATCTAGTTATATGTAATTGATATGTTCTTCTATGAGAAGGTTGCCATCGAGTACAACACTTGTCTCATAATGCCAACATAAGCAACCTAAGAGCTCTAGCATGACTCATGAAGAAGAGGAAGAAATGCAACATGATATATCAAAATTACGAGACCAAGAGCAACAAGTGTCACTTGCACAAAAAGTAATAGAATATAAGATGGATGGTTTAAATAAAGATGTAGAAGCTAAGATGTATGGTTTAAAGAAAGGTGTAGAAGCTAAGATGGATTGTTTAAAGAAAGGCATAGAAGCTAAGATGGATGGCATGGAAGCTAAGATGAATGGCATGGACGCTAAAATAGATGGCATGGATGATAAGATGGAAGAATTCAAGATAAATATGAATAAGTTGCTACAAGAAATGGTCACTAATGGTGAAAGGGTAGTAAAGAAAACTCATGATCAGAACAAAAGAAATGATAATCATGTTTCCATAGACTCTAATGTTGGATCGAACACCCACCATATTCCGAAATCGATATGAAGAAGTTTGATGGCAAGGATCCTGCAGCATGGATATTACAGATGGAGCAATTTTTCGATCTCAATAATGTGAAAAACATACAAAAGGTACGTATTGCAACTTTATATTTGGAACCAAATCAGTTTGTATGGTATCAATGCCTTTGCTCTTGTAAACAAATTATCACTTGGGCAATTTTTACAGAAGAATTGACAACACATTATGAGGATACGAAAAGCAACACCTTTTTTAGCCAATTGATAAGTCTCAAACAAAAGGGTTCAATAATGGAGCACAATGAGGAGTTCAAAAAATTGAACATAAGGGTAAAAAATATTCCAAAGGTGTTGAGAATGCAACAAGATGATGTAGCTTAGTGGAAAGGAGTCACCTTCACTAAGTGGGCCCACAAGCAAATTATGGCGCAAAGTCTATTTTTAGACATATGGATCATGGTCTATGAGTTGCATGATGCTGTTTATGGATGATTGGTCATGTTGGGAATAATAGATGGACTTCTTTTTTTGGTTCACAGCGGTGTGATCGGAGTCTAATTTTAGACTGCCAGGCTAAAAATAGAAAAGTCAAATATCATTGTCTCATAATAATATTTAGACTATAAACATTATCTTATCCTCTTGGAGCACTTCAGTTTGAGCTACAGATGTGGCACATGCAGCTGTCAGAAGGAAATACACTTTCTTTGAGGGTCAGTTGGGCTATTGCATGCAGGACTTCAGTTAGAACTCAAGTAGTTGAGTTTGGTGGAGTTGGATGTGGAGTTGATGGAGTTGTGTTCAGTTTGACTTGGTTGAACTAGTGGTATTTAGTCTAACTACAAATAGACTAATGATGAGTTGTTTCACTAATTATTAACTCATAAAACAACTAAAGAATACGTCAGTTAACTCAGTTTCATGTCAGTGCATGTACAGTTCAGTGGAGACAAGTGTTAGAGGTTGAGATTGCTATCAGTTGTGACTATAGTTGTGCATGAGATCTTGCACAATCAATGGGATTGAGTTATGCCAATGAAGACTACGCAATGTGGGCCAATACCAAGGAATATAGCATGTGCTCACATGATTTTTAGTGTGGATGATTTTCACTAAGCATTGTGCAGTGGAGGCAGGAAAAGCAGCGGAGGAGATTTGAACCTGTGACTTGTTCGGATCTAAGCTAGTTTTGTGTGTAACAGGTGGAGATAGCACTGAGTACTTGTGAGGAGTATTGTACTATGTATTGTTTCATGTTCTCAATCATTAATATACATATAGTGTGAGGTTTTTATCTGTAAGCTTTCCCCGGGATACATACTGTTTTAATGTGTGCATGCGATTGATGTTTCATTGTTTTTGATGCTACTAAATTGATGATCAAAGTAGAGGAGTTTATGTATTATTCATGTATTCCGCAATAGTGTATAATCAGGATAATCTCTGTGAATAAGTGTCATATTATTCAAAATTTCTACATGGTATCAGAGTTGTTGATCATCAGATCTACTATTCAGAAAGTGTTTACATCTTATTTCTTCAGGCAGAGTCTGTAATCGGGCCAGGTAGCCTCTGGATTCATCCTTCCTTTGGAAGGTGAGATATCCAGTAAAATCCCATACAGTCAATCTCTGTATGAGAAATACTTTGTTCTCACGAATTCTAGATCAGAGGCGGTTGAGTTTGGAGCTGGTGGAATTCGAATTTGCAGCAGTGTTTTCTTGGTATCAACGTGGCAATGTCTTTCAACAGATTGTGATTAGAGTATGCTCTTGAGGGCAGCTCGAACTATATTACATGGAAGGACAGGATGGAGGTAGTGTTGGATGATAACGAGCTGAAGGAGTTCATAGAGGTTGATGCCACAAAGCCTACTGATACTGCGCAGGTTGATGCTTGGCAAAAGAAGACAGCAAAGTGTCGAAGGATTCTGTCGGAGGGCGTGAAGGATCACATTGTGTCTAGCCTGTAGGAAAGGCTTTTCCATACTTGATGTGGAAAGTGTTGATAGATCTATTACAAAGCAAGAGTGATTAGAGGAAGCTAGCGCTCAAAGATAAACTCAGAAACATCAAATGTGAGAAGGGAGACAGTATGCCCAAGTATCTCATGAAGTTCACTCAGTGCAGAGATGAGTTGGGAAGCGTGGGGGTGACTGTCGATGATGAGGACTTGGTGAGCTTGGCTCTCCTTGGTCTTTCGAAGAGTTGGAATTCCTATCAGGACTCTATCAATGGTCGGGAGAAATTGCCAGGATGGGAGAGACTTTGGTCAGATCTTGTGCAGGAGGAGATCGGGCGGAATATCAGGGACAGATCTTCATCAAAGGGAACTGATGAAGAAAATTGCACTTTGGCTGCCAAAGCAAAGAAGGGGAAGAAAAAGAAAGCTTCTCAGTCGAGTGCAAAAGGCAAGAAGCAGGACATGTCCAAGGTGAAGTGTTTTCACTGTCACCAGCACGGACACTATGCCACTAATTGTCCGCAGAAGAAGAAGAAAAAGCAAGCTGTTGGATCTACAGCAGGAGAGGCTCTAGCCTCACAATTTCAGCTTTATTTTTCATTGATCGCATGC
Organism: Pinus tabuliformis; assembly: GCA_031772625.1. Lineage (NCBI taxonomy): Eukaryota > Viridiplantae > Streptophyta > Pinopsida > Pinales > Pinaceae > Pinus > Pinus tabuliformis. The sequence continues at coordinate 1,233,592,248 of CM062804.1, read as the reverse complement.
TTGGTTTCAAGTGTGATGGGATCGGTGTGGTTCTTGGACAGTGGTGCATCTTTTCACATGACAGGAGATCGAGATTTTTTTCTGATCTGGAGGACAAAGATCTTGGAGTGCACATCGAGATGGGGGATGATGGTAGATACAGTGCGACTGGTATCGGTACCATTTCCTTTGAGAGGGAATCTGGTAAACCCTTCGCATTTAAGGAAGTGATGCATGTTCTAGGATTGAAGAAGAATCTTATCTCTATGGCGATGTTAGAAGACAAGGGATATGATGTTGTTTTCAATGAGGGAAAGGCTTTCCTGCGCAGCAAGACAACTGGAGAAACCCGGAAGATAGGGGTTCGAGTGAGGAACCTTTATCAGTTGCATGTAGATGGTTGTGCAGCAATGGCATGCAAGGCAGAAGGATTGGTGAGCCAGGATGATGGCGAGCTGTGGCACAGGAGATTGGGTCACCTTCACCATGGAGCCTTGAAGATACTGCAGCAGATCACTACAGGGCTTCCTAAAGGCACTCTTGCGCAGTCAGATCAGTGCAAGGGGTGTACTTTGGGAAAGTTTGTGAAAGCCACCTTTCACGAGAAGGATAGTCGCGCCACGACGATCCTTGAGAGAATTCACACAGACGTGTGTGGACCTTTCTCAGTAGCTTCAATAGCAAAACACAGCTATTATGTGATTTTTGTTGACGATTTCTCTAGAAAGTGTTGGATCTTCTTCATGCAGAAGAAGAGCGAGACATACTCAAAGTTATGTGAGTTCAAAGCACTGGTTGAGAAGGAGTCGAGGAAGAAGGTGAAGGCTCTTAGGAGCGATAATGGTGGTGAATACATCTCTGGCGAGTTCAAGGATTTCTGCGATACAGAAGGGATTCGAAGAGAGCTCATAGCTCCCCATAACCCACAATAGAACGGGGTTGCTGAGCAGAAGAACAGAATGATTGTGGGTGTTGCACGGGCGATGTTGCATGATCAGGGCCTACCCCTTCACTTGTGGGCAAAAGCATGCAATACAGCAGTATATGTGCAGAACCGTTGTCCTCACAGGATACTTGGCATGAGTACACCCAAGGAAGCTTATTCTGGTAAGAGGCTTGATATTTCTCATTTGAGGATTTTTGGTGCTAACATTTACATGCATGTGACGAAGGATGCCAGGAAGAAGTTGGAACTGACCACAGAGGTTGGGATATTTGTGGGGTACACTGATACGCCACACAAGTATCGTGTGTATTTTCTAGACAGTGGCAAGACTGTTTTGCGATGGGATATAAAATTTCAGGAGGAGAAAGCCATGAAGTGTTCGCTTGAGAGGGAGCCACACTTGCATGTAGATGAGGAGCTATTAGTTCCTAAAGATGAGCTTCAGGATGTGGATCAGCCACAGGACAAAGTTCATGGAGTGGAAGAGACCACTCATGCAGTGCCAACCATCAGAGGGTGAAAGCACTTGACAAAAGCTAAGGGACTAGCTCAAGATGCAGAGAAAGTTGTAGGACCACCTACAGCCCAACGCAGGTAGAGATAGTCACCTGATCAGTACACTAGATACATGGCTCTTGTGAGAAAATGTGTTGTGATTGAGCCATCCTCTTTCGAGGAAGCTATGGAGGATCCCGCATGGGTAGATGCAATTGTGGAAGAGTATGATTCAATTGTCAGAAACAGTGCATGGGAGATTGTTCCTAGACCGGAAGGAAAATCAATGGTGGGTTCGAGATGGATCTACAAACTTAAGCAGGTAGTTGACAAGAGTGTGGAGAAGTACAAGGCAAGATTTGTTGCCCAAGGCTTTTCACAGATAGACGGGATCAATTATGAGGAGACCTTTGCGCCTGTCGCAAGGTATTCTTCCATACGGACGATTCTTGCTCTCTCAGTGCAAATGGGATGGCACATTCATCAAATGGATGTGAAGACTGTGTTCCTCAACGGAGTCATTGAGGAGGAGGTGTACATAGAACAGCCCGAAGGTTTTGAGATCTTCAGCAGTGAGTCGCATGTGTGCAAGCTCAAGAGAGCATTGTATGGGTTGAAACAAGCACCACGTGCTTGGTACACACGGATAGACAGTTATTTTACTGGACTTGGATTCTCCAAGAGTGAGGCAGATCCTAACCTATACTAGATTGTGGTGGAGGGTAAGTTGCTTATCATTGTACTTTATGTAGATGATTTGATTCTAACGGGTGATGAGTTGTTGATACTTTCATGCAAGGATGATCTTGCTAAGAAGTTTGAGATGAAGGACTTGGGCCTCCTTTATTATTTCCTAGGATTGGAAATCTGGCAGTGCAGTGATGGACTATTTGCTTCTCAGGGAAGTATGCTCGGGAGATACTGGAGAAGTTCAACATGCATGGCTACAAGCTTGTTGATACTCCTCTTCCTGGAGGTTGGAGGAAGGAGGATGCCACTTCAGCAGAAGAAGTGGGTGCCACTGTTTATCTACAGTTGGTGGGGTCGCTTATGTATCTGGTCAATACACGACCCGATATATGCTATGATGTTAACCAGCTTTCACAAGCTATGGTTAAGCCAACCAAGCTCTTCTGGAAGGCAGGCAAGCATGTATTGCGTTATTTGATAGGCACATCTGGATATGGATTGTGGTACAGACAGGAGGATGAGGTGAAGCTATGTGGCTTCACGGATGTAGATTGGGCAGGGAGCCCAACGGACAGAAAGAGCACATCAGGAGGGGTTTTTAGTATTGGGTCAACAACAATTTATTGGTACAGCAAGAAGCAAAGATCCGTGGCACTCAGTTCAGCAGAGGTTGAGTATATGGCAGCAAGTTTGGCTGCATGTGAGGCTATATGGATGAGGAAGATCCTGGTCAGTTTGTTCGGTTCTTACTTGGAGCCTACTGTGATTTACTGTGATAACCAGAGTTGCATTAAACTCTCGGCTAATCCTGTATTTCATGATAGATCTAAGCACATTGACATCAGATACCATCACATCAGAGATTGTGTGCAGCGGAGAATCATGTTACTTTCATACACTCCAACAGAGGATCAGGATGTTGATATCTTGACGAAGGCGCTCACCAGGAGCAAATTCAAATACCACCGAGGCAGGATAGGGGTTGTTGATAATCCATATCTTGTTGAGAGGGAGTGTTGAGAATGCAACAAGATGATGGAGCTTAGTGGAAAGGAGTCACCTTCACTAAGTGGGCCTGTAGGCAAATTATGGCGCAAAGTCTATTTTTAGACTATGTCTATTTTTAGACATATGGATCATGGTCTATGAGTTGCAAGATGTTGTTTATGGATGATTGGTCATGTTGGGAAAAATAGATGGACTTCTATTTTTGGTTCACAACGGTGTGATCGGAGTCTATTTTTAGACTACCAGGCTAAAAATAGAAAAGTCAAATATTATTGTCTCATAATAATATTTAGACTATAAACATTATCTTATCCTCTTGGAGCACTTCAGTTTGAGCTACAGATGTGGCACATGCAGCTGTTAGAAGGAAATACGCTTTCTTTGTGGGTCAGTTGAGCTATTGCATGCAGGACTTCAGTTAGAACTCAAGCAGTTGAGTTTGGTGGAGTTGGATGTGGAGTTGATGGAGTTGTGTTCAGTTTGACTTGGTTGAACTAGTTGTATTTAGTCTAACTGCAAATAGAGTAATGATGAGTTGTTTCACTAATTATTAACTCATAAATCATCTAAAGAATACATCATTTAAATCAGTTGCATGTCAGTTCATGTACAGTTCAGTGGAGACAGGTGTTAGAGGTTGAGATTTCTATCAGTTGTAACTATAGTTGTGCATGAGATCTTGCACAATCAATGGGATTGAGTTATGCCAATGAAGACTACGTAATGTGGGCCAATACCAAGGATTATAGCCTGTGCTCACATGATTTTCAGCGTGGATGATTTTCACTAAGCATTGTGCAGTGGAGGCAGGCAAAGCAGCGGAGGAGATTTGAACCTGTGACTTGTTCGGATCTGAGCTAGTTTTGTGTGTAACAGGTGGAGATAGTACTGAGTACTTGTGAGGAGTATTGTACTATGTATTGTTACATGTTCTCAATCATTCATATACAGATAGTGTGGGGTTTTCAGCTATAAGATTTCCCCGGGATACATATTGTGTTAATGTGTGCATGCGATTGATGTTTCATTGTTTTTGATGCTGCTAAATTGATGATCAACGTAGAGGAGGTTATGTATTATGCATGTATTCTGCAATAGTGTATAATCGGGATAATCTCTGTGAATAAGTGTCATATTATTCAAGATTTATACAAGAGGAGCATAGGATTGATGCGTTCATAGGGACTTTAAAGGATAATATCCAACATGATGTTCGCCTTTGGGAACCTGATTCATTAGAGAAGGCATTCAGGTTAGCAAGAAAAATGGAAAGCAAAATTATGGCAACCAGGAAGCATACCACTCACAACTATAAATATGGAAGTGTTGTTGCCCCTAGCCTTCCACAACCTATAAGGTTGACACCACAACAATTGGAAGAAAAAAGAGCAAAAGGGCTTTGTTATAGTTGTGATAGCAAATACACTAAAGGTCATAAGTGTGCTGAGAAGAAATTATTCTACATAGATTGTGAAGAGGAAGAAGAAAAGGAGCAAGAAAGGTCAAAAGATGAGGATATACTCCAGGAACAAAGCCTAGATAAAGAAGAAATGAATTCGACCATATCTTGTAATGCATTGGCTGGAATTACCACTCCTCAAACCATCAAGATTGAAGGACAAATCAAGAAGAAAAAGATAATAGTGTTGATTGATTCAAGAAGTACCCACAATTTTATTCATTGTAAGATACCAAAAGAATTGAATTGCTTCCTATATCTAGCACCAGAGTGTCAAGTGATGGTTACAAATGGAGGAACGATAAATTACTCTGGAAAGTGCCATAATATCAAGCTATCCATGGGAGAATATGTATTGAAAAGCCCAATGCTTTCCATTCCAATGGGAGGTGTTGATGTTGTACTAGGAGTCCAATGGCTACAATCCTTGTGTACAATATCTTTTAACTTTCAAGAACTTTTGATGAAATTTTATGCAGAAGGAAAGGAAGTTGAATTAAGGGGTATTGCAAGGAAATCGGGAAAGATAATAAGCTCTAACGGTATGACAAAGCTTCTAAAAAGGGAACAACGAGGTGTACTTGCACAATTATGTTCGTTAGATGTTTCCACATCGAATTCATCTATTGTTCCAGATCTCCAAAAAGTCTTGGACAATCATTCCAGGGTATTTTAGACTCCCAAAGGTCTCCCACCTATTCGTGATCATGATCATGCTATTCATTTGATTCCAGGAAGTGTTCCTCCAAACATCTAGCCATACAGATATCCCTATGCCCAAAAGAGTGAAATTGAACGTATGGTTGCAGAAATGCTTGAGGCTAGTATAATTCAACCTAGCCAAAGTTCTTTCTCTACTCCAGTAGTATTGGTGCACAAGAAGGATGGATCATGGCACATGTGTTCGGATTATAGGGAGCTCAACAAGCTCACTATTAAAGATAAGTTTCCCATTCCTGTCATTGATGAATTATTGGATGAATTGCATGGATCAGTTTACTTCACCAAGTTAGATCTTCGTTCAGGATATCATCAAATCAGAATGAATACTCAAGACATTCTGAAAATAGCATTTAGAACTCATGAGGGTCATTATGAGTTTTTGGTCATGCCTTTTGGCCTTACCAATGCACCTTCTAAATTTCATGGTTTGATGAATTCCATTTTCAAACCCTTCCTTAGAGAATTTGTGTTAATATTTTTTGATGATATACTAATCTACAGCAAGTCTTGGAAGGATCATGTTGAACACATTGACAGGGTGCTACAACTATTGGAGGAGAAACAATTATATGCAAAAAGATCAAAACGTTTCTTTGGAGTACAAGAGGTGGAATATCTGGGTCATATTGTATCTCATGAAGGATTTAAGGTAGACCCTAGCAAAATTAAAGCCATTAAGGAACGGGAAATCCCCACATCCATAAAGCATTTGCGAGGATTTCTTGGGTTGACAGGGTATTATCACAAGTTTGTTAAGAATTATGGGAAAATAGCAGCACCTCTAACAACATTGTTGAAGAAAGATGCATTTTCATGGACTCCAGAAGCAACAAAGGCCTTCAAAGATCTTAAAGAGGCAATGTGGCAAGAATCGGTCTTAGCTACACCAGACTTCACAAAAACCTTTATTGTGGAATGTGATGCTTCTGGAAATGGAATTGGTGTTGTTTTAATGCAAGATGAAAGACCCATTGCTTTCGAAAGTCGTCTAATCAAGGGAAAGTATTTACACAAAACCATTTATGAGAAGGAAATGTTGGCAATACTACATGCACTTAAGAAATGGTGACCCTACCTAATGGGAAGACACTTCAAGGTAAAAATGGATCATGATTGCCTTAAATACTTTTTAGAACAAAGATTATCCTCTAAATAACAAAAAAAATGGGTCACAAAGATTTTGGGTTACGACTTTGAAATCATATACAAAAAAGGGAAGAAAAATGTTGTGGCAGATGCACTCTCAAGAAAGGATGAGGATGTGGAAGCATTGTTGTGCGCCATTTATATTATCCAACCAGATTGGATAAATGAAGCAAGGGAGGTATGGAAGAATGAAGAAGAAGTGTGGGAACTTATTCGAAAGTTACAACAAGATTCTAGTACATCTGATACATTTAGCTAGAAAAATGATTCGTTATGGTACAAAGATTGCTTATACCTCTGTAAGAATTCCCAACTCAAACAAAAGATTCTTCTAGAATTGCATGCTTCTCCCTTAGGAGGGCACTCAGGATTTTTAAAAACTTACCACAAGGTTAAGAAGGAATTTTTTTAGGAGGGCCTTAAATCAGATATTCAAAAGTTTGTGGTGGAATGTTTGGTATGCCAACAAAATAAAGCTGAAACAATTAAGACACCAGGTCTATTACAACCTTTATCCATTCCAAGCCAACGTTGGGAGGAGGTTTCTTTGGATTTTATCATAGGTTTACCCAAGTTTGAGGGAAAGAGTGTCATCATGGTGGTAGTTGACAGACTTACCAAGTATGCACACTTTTTTGCATAATCACATCCATTTAAAGCCAGTACAGTTTCTACGACATTTATGGAAACAATTCAAAAGCTACATGGAAACCCAAAAATTATTGTAAGTGACATAGATCCCATTTTTAAAGGAAATTTTTGGATAGAATTATTTTTTTTGTCTTTGTACTCAATTAGCTCATAGCTCATCTTATCATCCTCAATCTGATGGGCAAACAAATATAGTAAACAAATGTTTGGAAGGATATCTTTGTTGCTTTGTATCTGACAAATAGACATAATTGGTCAAATGGTTGCCTCTGGCTGAATGGTGGTATAACACTTCCTTCCATACTGCAACAAAAATGACCCCATTTATGGCACTTTATGGATATCGGCCACCATCCATCACATCATATTTAAGAGAAAATTCTAAGGTTCAAGCAGTGGAACATCACATCGAGCATCAACAACAAGTTCTCCAACTCTTAAAGGATAACCTCGTGTTGGCGCAAAATATAATGAAACAACAGGCAGATCAACATCGTAGTGAAAGAATTTTTGATGTAGGTGATTGGGTATTCCTACAACTACAACCATATAAAAAAATGTCCCTCAAGCAAGCTAAGAAGGATAACAAATTGTCACCAAAGTATTATGGTCCTTACAAGGTGTTGCAAAAGATTGGTACTATGGCATACAAATTGGAGCTTCCTGCAACTTCTCAAGTGCACCCAATTTTCCATGTTTCATGTTTAAAGAAGGTTTTAGGCAACAAGCTCCCAATTCAAACAATATTGCCAGAACTTGACGAGGAAGGAAAAATTATATTGGAACCGAAAGCAATCATAGAAATAAGAACTCGACAACTACGAATCGATCCATTTCAGAGTATCTCATCAAGTGGAAGAACTTATCCGCTAAAGAATCCACATGGGAGGATGAGAATTTTATATAGAAGTATCTAGAACTACTCAATCGTTGAGGACAACAATATTTTGAAGGAGAGGGGCATGTTAGGTCTCTATACTACTAGTGATTCCCCCATTAATATAGTATTTGTATCCCTTATTAATATTGGTGTGCCCCTATTGTCCCCATATTGTTATTATTGTGCCCCACAGAATCCCTCTATTATTATTTTTGTGCCTTTATATCATTATTTTTAGGTCAACTTGGTTATATTGTGACCCCTTAGGCTCCTATATATAGAAAGGAGGTTTTGTCAATTGTATCATCGAAGAATTGTTCATCTATGTAATGTAAAGGAGGTTGCCCCCTTGAAGAGGCTGAATTCTAAGGTGTTGATCTATCCTTTCTATCTTTTTGTGAGTTGGTTTCATAACATCTTCTTACAACTATCTGACTGCTAGTTGATAGATCTTCAAGAGAGATAAGTATCTCATAACAACTATTAGAATCTTAATCTGAACCTTCTTGATCATCTGATGCACTTTGACTATCTTCATTAGAGAAAAAAAATCTTGGCATAAAACTTCATTTTGGAATTTTTCTTGTCAACATCCTTTTCTCTTTCATGATTTTCTTTATATGGACATTTGTATGCATAGTGACCTATTCTTCCACAATGAAAACATTTAGAGGGAATCTTACCTTGGAATTTACCAGTTCCCACTTGCAACTTTCTCACGAAATTGGCTTCATCCTCATCTAAAATGTACCTTGTATCTTTAGGATTTTATTTTTCTTTCCCTTTGTGTGTGGCTTTGAATGATGCTTCTCCAACACCTAATGTATCCCCTTTTATCATCTTAAAGGTTGTCAAGATTCCAAGGAGTTGTTCCATAGAGAGATTTTTCAAATCCTGTATTTCTTCAATGGAGGAGACTTTGGAATCAAACTTTGGGGTTAGTGATCTCAAAATATTTTCAACAACAGTAGAATCCTTTATTTCATCACTAATATTTTCATTTAGTTGACAATATCATCTACTCTAAGGAAAAGGATTGCAATACTTTCATCATCATGCATTTTAAGGGTCTCATATTAAATTCTATATGTTTGAAGTTTAAGAATCTTTACCTTAGTGTCTCCTTCATAGCTTTGGACAATATTACCCCATATTTCCTTTGTGGTATTCACCTGCATGACTTCCACAAACTCAAATTCTTCCAAACTTGCCAAGATAACATTTACAACATTTGCATTGATCTCATATTATTTCTTCCCTACATTATATGTGGGAATGGAGAATGGATATTGATATCCATATTCAACAATTTCCCATAGATTAGCTCCTAGTGCATGCAAATAAGCTCTCATTTTAACCTTCCAAAATAAAAAAGTTAGTTCCATTGAACAAGGGTGGCCTGATAGAAGATACTCCCTCTTGACTACTCATATTGATAGATCTCCCTTTCAACGATCAAGCTTCTTCTGAGGGGCCTTCTCTGATGCCAATTATTAGGAAAAATGTGGGAAAAATACTAAGTGGAGGGGGAGGGGGGGTTGAATCAATATTTTTAACTCTCTTTAAATTTTCATATCATATTCTAAATTTTGTAGGCTATTGTTCTTTATGCAATGTGCATGTGTACGTAACTTTGGGAAATGCAAACTGCATATATCCAAATAACTAATTTTTATATGTTACATCAGATGTTCATCTTTAACCAGTACATCATTATGTCATTATCCATTAATTAAATAATAACCATGAGCAGTAAGAGCATAATAAACCATCACACATAAGCAACACAACAACACATGAGAACACCAGTATTTTTAGGTGGAAACCCAATGTGGGAGAAAACCATCGTTGTCATCGTCTTTGTCTTATTTCCTATTATATAAAGAAAATATTCTTACCATCACGAAGGAACTTACAAGCAGGAGGCTACAACCTCCACTCATTCTCCAACACCCACTAGAAGGGAGTTACAAGCCCCTGATCTCGTTTACCGGCTCCTACTAGAAGGGAGCACCCACCCCCTAATCAAATTTACTAGCTGCCACTAGAAAGAAGTTCTGACCCCCACACCGAAGGCTCCAACGCTCAACACCCCTCATGGACCATGTTTCATAATATTTCAAACTCAATCCACCTAACTCAAAAAACATCTAGGTCACTTTTTATCATATTTTCACATTGGACACACTTCCAATATTAAGACCAATACTAAGTAACAACTCTAAAACCAAATACTAAATAAAACTATCCAATCACTAAATAATTGAATTATTGTATCAACAAACCAATCACTAAATCTCAACCAACTATTGCAACCAAATCAAACCAATCCATAACATATATAAACCATCTAGATCATGTCAGCATAACAATTACTCATAACCCATCAGTTGTCATCAACTAACAACACTGAAAACCGTGACTAGATTTAACTTCAAATTGTATACACTAATATTGGGAATAAAACCCATATATATGCATACTTCATCTACATAATACCTACGTACATATCTCAGAATATTGATCACTGAATCATGAATCATTGTAACACTGAATCAACCACTAAGCCATATATAGATCACTGAACCAATAACATATCATCATATTGTAACATTGTTACCATTAAATACTCCATTCCACTTTCAACAATAATCAACATTGTTAGACACATATCATTAAGATAAATACATCATTCACAGACAACAACAAATAGAGAAGAACTCATCAAATGTCATCAACAAGCCAAACTAGAAAACCCTAGAACATAAATGTGACATCCATGAAACATATCGGCATATGTACACGACTATCATGCATAACACTTGTGTACAGATATCAACATACTGAAAGCAATATCTCATATTATAATGTAACTACCTAGAAATAGATCCACATATGTATGCATCTACTCAAAGAGAAACATGCGTACAAATCTAAAAGCTTTCACTAGAAATCATATCATATGTGAAGCCCAAATCTCGACACACATATTGTTTCAATCATAAATCATTATATGCAGATCATACTATCATCATATATCTATCATTGTTAGTTATAAATAGATCAAGCAATGTGTATTCATTTCAGATCTATGAGATTTGAATCATCTTCATGCTCCCTAGTGCACACTTGTTTTAGCCAAATCATATATTAATACATCATTACTTGCACACTTATCACCTTAATCTCCATCTCCTTATATAGCTTTTGCCTTAACCAATACCCTAGGTAATTCCTTTGATAATATCGTTAGTATTTATTGACAGGATCAAATGAATGTTGTTGCCCTTATTACTATGGGCCAATACCATGGTAATGATCCTTGATATCCAGAATTCCATGGTTCAGATTTTGTATGTGACTTTTACTCACAAGACATGCATATGTATGTGACCCTTCTTCACAAGAATCACATATACTTTCTCATATTTTACTTTCGACATTTATTTGACACTGAATTGTCATTTATATGTACATAACCTCTATAGTATTTGTACCAATCTACATGAGTATCATATTATCATAATGTTGACATCAATACATCATTATTAATCAAGTTTCCATCAAGGACAACACATTAGCCATAATGCCAACAATAGCCAAGAAGATAATTGGTGGAGACTAACAACAATAGTGGATGTTTAACTTACTATAGCAACTCCAAAATAGTTATTATGATGATCTAATAAGTGATGTAATAGTTAGTATGAGTTAAATAAAAGCATCTTGATCCAAGGCATCTTTAGATAAAGTGTGTTTCCTTAATATGCAATTGTAGTTATGTAATGTGACAATCACAATATGTTCTAGGCGTAAAATGATTCAATGGTTCATAGTTTCTTCGATATAATGACTATATCAATGTGTGGCTTAACATTCTATTGGTCCCTTATCTCTCTTTAAAAAGCACAGAGAGTCATTTAATTATGAAAAACTCATATATAATATTATGTTCATTTGAATAATATATTATATCAAATGACCACATTGAATAAGATTATAGATCATCTCTTTTTTACAAGTATAACGACATAATACATTAGTGTTTAGTTCGTTTATGTAATTGACTACTTAAAAGATTCAACCCATGTAAAAGTACCTTACCCATCAAACAATTGTAAAATAATCCTAATAATATATGACTCCATGAAATTATACACCCGCAATAAAGTTATTTTTAATAAACCCATTCTAAATTAGTTGAAACTCATTCTACAAACCAAAAATAGAGAAACAAAAGAGGTCGGACATATAGATTTACTTATAATTATAATATTTATGTTTTTTTAATATTAATATTAGGTTTAGGTAATATTTATCAATATGTATCCAGTTGTTTTTAGTGATTTTTTGGAAGTTTCTTCGGTCTAATTTCTCTAAAATTTTACAGAAATTTATTGAAATCACAAGTTCCAATTTATTGAAATCACAAGTTTGATGGGAAATGGAAATCTATATATACAGTTAAAAAATTAGTTTAAACAACACAAATCAATATTTTACCTCAATTTTTTCACTAAATTCTGACACAAGAAAATCCAAAATATTAAAAAAACAACTCCATTTTAAATCTCTAATATTAAAAAAATCAACATATTTGTATATTAATATATTATTTTTTTATCATTAAAATTCATATCATTCATACATTAAAACTTTGATACTTTAATATCTAATTGAAAAATACATCTTATAATTCTAATAATATTTAGGCATCTCCCTCGATTTATTATAATAATTAGACATCTCCGTCGCTCTCACGTCGCTCACTCACCTATGTAAATTCTTTCCAGAGAGATCGTAGTGCTAACCTCTAGCATATCGTGTTTTCTTTTCTACGGTGTCTCTCTTTTGTGGACCTCTACTTTTACTTAAAAAATAATTAGTATCTTTTTTTAGGTAGTGACATATAGCAATGGCCCTGGGATTTTTTTCTAGGAAAATGCTATTTCCATCACTATAGGATCATTAATGTGCTCTTACATGCGCGGGAGATAGACGTTTATAACTAGATAATAAAAATAAGTAGAAGCGAGTCTTTCTTCTATTGAGAGCTTGGCTATGCTCAGGTTTCTGATGTACAAGCACAAGCTCAATAACATAGACAATCATAGACTTCCTAAGCTAGCTTTAAATTCCAGCCAAAATCACCTAAGGCTTAACCGAGGATGGCATAAGGACACAAGGGCCTGGTTAAACTATTGGGAGATCAATGAGAATGATGCTTTGCAAAACATAAATAACATTAAAGATATTGTTACTTCTAAGTTCAAAGAAAAATTGTGGTGTGAGAAAGATTTAGCGTCTAAAAGAAAATTAAGTTATTATAAGAAGGTCATCAACCCCACCCTTGAAGATCAAAAGTATCTCTCTATTCTAACTAGCTCAAAAAAGAAAATTAATATAGCAAAGATTAGAACGAATTCTCATGAGCTCCATAGTGAGACTGGCCGCTGGGTAGTTCCTAAAACGCCATGGATGGAAAGGATCTGTCATATTTGTGAGAATAAGAGCATTGAGGATGAAAACCACTTCCTCTTAGAGTGCCCTGCATACAACCACATTAGATCTCAATTTCACAACCTTTGTTACAATACTGACCTTTCTAGGCTTTTGCAATGCCAAAATTATAGTGAGCTCGGGAGGCTTCTCTCCAAGTTTTTTGAGCATCGGAATAAAATCTTAAATCAAAATAAATAATTTGTCTTTTTAGGTCCGATAGATCATTATTTGGTCTCAGTGGACGTTAACAACCATCATCATCATCATCATCATCAAAAACGACGCGTTACCCTTGCGCGTGTTATAAAAATCTATCCCCCGCGCATGTAAGAGCGCATTAATGATCCTATAGTAGTGGAAATAAGATTTTCCTTTTTTCTATGCCGTGCTGTAATTTTTTTGAATTTTTTACTCTTTCTTATGGTAAATTTTGTTGTGGAATTTTGTTTATTGGTTACATCAATTCAACCCCACCCTAGAGCTACAGAGCCCGACGTACGAAGTCAACTGTATTTATTTACCAATTGTGATTCTATTCCGTATCATAAATTTTTTTACTCTTTTTTATGGTAAACTTTGTTGTCGAATTTTGTTGATTGCTTACATCAACCCATCCCACCCTAAGGCTACAGAGCCCGAGGCGGGGATTGGTAGGTTACAGAGCAGGAGGTGCCATGTCGGGGATTGGGTTTATGTTCATTAAAATCTGAGTTGTCTGAGTTGTTTATAGTGTGATTTTTTTTGAAGTTTTCTTTTGGATTTTTTTGTTTAATTTTTTTAGAATTTGGTATGAATTTATTGAATTCACAAAATAGATAAGCAACACTTGTACAATCCAAGTGCTCTAGAAATTTTAAAAATGTTAAATCTATATAGTCAAAAAATAATTTAAATAACACAAATCAAAATTTCACTACAAAATTTTCCTCCAAATTCCAACACCGAAAAACACTCCATCGCTAATTTCTAAAGACATGTCAGTTTAAACCGGCAATTGTCATTCTCCCTTACAGGTCGAGAAAAGCAGGTGGTTTCCTTTAGTTGGCTCAAAACGTTCGTTGATAGTTCGGACTCCATCGCTAACGACTCGAGACGTGTCAATTAGGGTTTAGATAAGCATATGCTCCATTAACAGTTTTCCTTTTCAATAATGTTGGTTAAGTTTTAGTGTAATTGGCATTAGGATTCGATGCTGCTGACTTGGACTGGAAACTAAACATGGATGCATTATTCATTTTTTTTAATAATGTTTGCTCAATTTTTTTTTTCAATGGTTTTAGGATTCACATTAATATTAAGTTTTTTTTCTTAAATCGGAAAGTTTTATTTTGTTTTGAAGATAGATGAGATTAGTTGGTTCGAAATTTCTACCAAATTTTGATTATGTGATTATTATGTGATTAATAAAAAAATATTTATTTACAATAATAATATAAATAATATTCTAAAATAATATAAATAATATTCTAAAATTGTAAAATCTTGTATACTTATTCTTAAAAACAATATTTTAAAATTTAAAATTTGTTTGAAGATACTCAAATAAAATTTGTTCATTTATTTTCTCATAAAAATAATATATTTAAAGTAAAAGTGTATATAAATTTATATATATTTTTTAAAATTTAATTTATCATGTAAATGGTAATATATATGTATGTATAAGATAAGAGGTAGATATTTATGTTGTGAATATAATAATCATAATATTATATTTGTAGAATAATATTATTATTCTCTTTATATATATTTGTATTATAAAATTGATTTTTTTATTAAAAATATGCATTAATTTAATATTTAATTTAATTATATTTTATTATATTAGAATAACCATTTTAAATTTAAATATAATAAAAAATAAAGTAAATATAATTTAACCATTAATAGAAACCAATATTATTATAAATCAAGAAATATTAAATCCCAAGAAAGGTGCAATACCAAGCACTGTTTTTTGGAAAAATAAGAAGGATGATAAAATAAAATAAAATAAAAAATAACTAAATAGAGAGGGTTTGATGCGTAAATTTTTTAAAAATAATTAAAATTTATTTTTTTATTAAATTAAATAATTTTATATTAATATATTTTATTAAAGTAAAAATATTAATATTTATTTACATTAATATTAGGTTTTTGGTTTTTTTTAAATGATCATTTTATTAAAGTTTTTCTTGGTTAAATATTATTATGGTATTAATTATATTGGTTTTTTATAAAAAGTTTATGTTTCTTATTCATTTCTTGTTATTTTTTATTACTATTTAAATTTATTTATTTGTAAGGTGATTGGTTGAGGTCTTATTATAAGTTGTCTAGTAACTTTCATTTTTATTAGTTATTAATTTTTCATTTTTATTTTATTTCCTTTTTATTTAACTTTCTTAATTTAATTATTTATTTATTTTCTATTATTTCCATTTTCATGACTTATAATTCTTTCTCTATAATTTCAATTTATGAGACTTATTATTATATTAATAACATGTTTTAATCAATTTAATTATAAAAAAAATTATATATATTAATAAAACATAAAACACACCTAATAAACATATATTCTAACGTGTATATATGTTAAGATAAACAATATTAATTAATTATATTTTTTAATTTTTCGTGATGATATTCAACAATATAATATTTTATTAGTAATTTTATTTTTGTATTTATTGTTTTTTAGTTTAATTAAACTATATTTAAACTAAATTACATGTACTGGCTACTATTTAGTACTGTTATAATTTATGTACAATATTATATTTAGATTTTAGTATCAAATATATTGTTAATTTTTTTTATTATATTGAATATTATATTAAATATTTTTTTTTATTATATTGAATATTATATTAAATATTTTTGTGATATTTAAACAAAATTAGTGAGATAAAAAACAGTAACATTACCACTACGTGACTCTTATTTTCTCAAATAGGAGTCATCTAATAAATAAAAAATCATTCCGACTAGGTGACTCTTATTTTCTACTTGTGAGAAAACCTATTTTAAGAGTCATTTAATAAATAATAAATCTTTGTTATTTTAGGAATAGTTTAATAAATAAAAAATCTTTGATGGATCATCCAGCTAAAATGGATAAGATCACGAATTTTGCGACTCAAAAAGATATCGCAATCATGTCAATTTTCGACCATTATGTACGGTAAGTGCGAAACGTGGCCAATAAATTTTCATTTGGCTCTGGTTAAGACGCTGCCCAATGACAAACTTATCACGTTGTAAACCATGGTGATCTCAGAGTTTGGAAGCTCTGTAAAGGAAGTCTGGTGCATGTAGGCGAAAATGGACTCGAGATTCTGTTTGTCTTCTGTTAATTGATGGACTCAGAACCGACAGGTGTGGAACTTTGGAACACAGGATCGATCGTGGACAGCAGGGAGTAACTGACCTTCTCCATTCGAAAATTTGTCATCATGTCTTCCCAGTACTCTTCGTCCAGCAACGGGTTTCTGGTCGTTCATCGAGATCGGCCTCCGCATGAACGATTGAGACGGGCCCAGCCTCAGGAATTTAGTTCCTGCACTGAAACGCGAAGTCGTAATCAGTTTGGTGGTCAGGTGACAATAAAACGAGAGGAAAGTAGCGATTCGTTTGCGAGATTGACTGAGAATTCGGTTGTAGCGCAGGGCGCCAGATATGCAAATTGCCATGCACGGCCTTCCCCAATCAGTAGTCCGCCCACCAGTTCGCAAGGCTCGTCGGGTCATAACACAGATGTAAGCAGAGCCACTTGGAGTCAGAGTAATAGTAGTACTGAGGTATGAATTTTTCACTTATTCCAATCTCGGTGTAAATTCAGAGGGTATTTGGTTTTGGAGGTTTTAAAGACAACTGGCTTTGTAATTGGAGTCTTCTGGTTCATTTTTCGATTGTAGGGCTCGTTTAAGTTATACAACAGAAGTCAATCCCACAGAAAAGAACCGGTGGAACCCGCATCAGATGGGAAAGAACGAATGGAAGCTGCATCCCCTGGTGTTGAGCCATGCTCATCAAGCTCTGTTAATGCATCATTCGGTGTGTTGGCTGCTAATTTGCCCTGTAATAGAGAATGCAGGCCCACCCCTGAGTACCTAGAAGGTTAGATTCTATATGTATCTCTGTTAATCCAGGATTATAAGTTTTGATCTGTGATAGCTGTTAATTAGAGGCATATAAAATATAATTTTCTGAGGCTATAGGCTACAGGGGCTAACTCAATTTGTTGTGCTCCATCCGTTGTACATTGAACTTTTCTGAGTTAAAAGTGGAATTGTCCATCTAGGCGGAGGAATGAATTGGACGGTCACAAAGAGCTTGAAACTTGGTTAAAAAATTCAAAAAATTCTGCATTCGCTTTTGAATCATGTTTTTGATAGTGGAAATAAATTCAGCACTATCAAAAATTTCTGGGCATCCAAAACCTTGAACTTCTAGGACACCCAAAACCTTGAAATTTAACTGTTATAACCTGGATTTACAAATTTCTCTGCTGGATTTTATCAAAATCTTGCCAAAATTCCATTTTTATGAAAATCTTGCCAAAATTTCTATATCAGATGTCCTGAGAAGAAGCTGACTTTGCTATTTGCTTTTTAATTAATCAATTAAAAAAAATTAAAGTTAAATTTATTGTAAATTTTATGTTTTTTTGGGTTGTTTCATTAGTGAACATTTCAATTTTTAAGAAACTAATTTATCTCCTTTCACTATGTTTAATGATTCTTCTAACCAATGATGAATATAGTTAAACTATTGATTTTTTCATATCTGAAATTTTCCATTAACATATATCACTGACAAAAGTTATAAGTTTAATTTAACTATAAATTTCTAAAAACAAAATTAGAGTATAAATTTTGTTTGTCTTTATTATTATTTTATTTTTTATTTTTTATTTTTATTTTGGATAGTTTGAAAACTGCTATCAATATAAGGATAATTCTATAAACTATTTCTTTTTTATTTATGTGAGAAATTGCAGATTTAAAAAATATTTCAAAATTTTGGAAAAAGATTGAAATTTTTTCATATATCCTGTCATATTACATCAACCTATCATATATGTGATTGGAACGCGGGTGGGGAGGTTATTATTAAACCCTCCCAACCACCCGGTATAACATCCACTGACAAGAGAAAAATTGACTTTACCATTTACTTTTTAATAATTTATAAGAAAAATTAAGAGTTTAATTTAATGGTATGTTTTTTATTATTCTAAAAATCTGATGAATATGAACATGAATGTTAAACCATTGATTTTGTTCATTTAGATTATGTTTTAGTGTATTTTGAAATCTGTAATTAACATCAGAATAATTTTATTCTTATTTATTTTTCAAAAAATTATAAATTTAAAAAATATTCTAATATCAAACCAAATAAACAATTAATTTAATTTCTGTTTAGAATATTCTTGAAATCTACAAATCTAATCTGCTTGAGGTGCACTTCCCACCCCCAAAGTGCACCCCCAAAAACTTGAGTGCACCCCCAAAAACTTGAGAATTTGCTTGGGGTACACCTCTCCCTACCCCAAAAAAAACTTGGAGTGTGCTAATTTGCTTGGGGTGCACCTCCCCAACCACGAAAACCAGGAATGTGCTAATTTGTTGGGGTGCGCCTCCCCCAACCCCAAAAACTAGTGTGCGAATTTGCTTGGGGTGCACTCCCCAACCCCAAAAACCTGGGGTAGACTCTTTATTAGCCTTTAATACTTTGGAATAGTAAGAAAAGTAAAACTTTCAAACCATCATGATAGGGAGAAATAGCCGCATGGCTGGTTTTAGTTCTCTCGTATTTCCTGGCTACCACATCCCCATCAAGGTGGGATGAGAAAACATAACATTATATGGGAGCCAAATATGAGAAAAAACATAGACTCCCTGATTCAACAATCCAAGGTTCCATGGAAATCGCATCATTATCATTAAACTACGTGGATACATTAGCAGACTATGAGTGACTTAATAGAGATACCGAGCGTAGAAACATCATTTGAATTTTTCAGCCAGATTTTTTGTTTGAGTTGTCGCAGAAGATAACGACGGAGTCCGGGACATTCATGTAACGATGGAACAGTTGAGAACAGATGCTAGCAGCAATGAGACAAGGCGACTTGCGCGCCGTCTACAGCCCAGCTGGTCTGATACATCCGTGGTGTCGTTTGTATCAAGCGAGAGTGAAAGTATAACCTTGAGCAGAGAATTCGATAACGTTCTTACAGCGGCCAGGATTGATTCTGATGCTGTCCTGACTTTCGATTCTAATCGCCCCACGGAAAATTCATCTGTTCGGACTCCTGCAATGAGGAGTACTAGTCATTTGCCTGATATTGGAGAAGAAGAACCCACCAGGAGCACCAGTGAGGAAGCTGGCCCGGATCGAAAGGAAAGTGACATGAGTTCTGGCAATAGCAATTTAAGAGATAGCTTGGCTCTCGTACCAACCAGTACTAGTGTTGCAGAACCCCAAAATCGAGACGAGATAAGTGCAGGGAGAGGTTATTTAGCACGCGTTCCGATCGATGGCTCCGCCGGACGAACAGGTATAAATCCAACTATTTAGTCCGTCTCTTGAAACTGTGATAATTGCACCATGTATTAAGAATGTACGCTATATTTGTGAAGTTAGTTACTGTGATAGTTGCACCATGAATTAAGAATTGATCCTATATTTCTGAAGTTATTTTCGGAAACAGACTAGTGAATCTTCCGAAATATTTTGAATATAGATAACAAATTAAATCGATGAAAGATTATTTAATTTATCTATATTTTTTTTTCAAAAAAATTCTCATTTATATACACCATGGTGTTTATATATATAAACACCAGACTTTCACTTTATTAAAAAGCCTATCTGGTTTCCTCTTCTAAGTCAGATCGCAGGGTCCTGTAGCTTGTAGCTTGACCTTTCAATGATTTATGTAAAAAAATAAATTGGATTTTAGAATTTTTATTTAATTATTAATAAGTATTAGGTAGATAGTAAATGTTTGATTTTCATTATAATTATTTTTAATAGTAATGAAGAATAAACTATTGAGGTTTGATTAATTAAAAAAAATGTTAAATGGATATGAATTTTTGATTTTTTTAACATGTGATATTAGTAAGCCATAGTAATTTTTACAATCCAAAAATCTACATAGAAAAATAATTGTGATTCTTTATAGTTAAGAATCATGCTGTACTTAAAAATCTTGTTGCTTCTTAAGCTTCTTGTTGTACAAAGAATCATGTAATACTATAAAAGGGTTTATTATTAAAAGCATGTGCTTCTTTGTAAGAAGTTACAACTTTAAATTTAGAGAATTAGTGTACACCTCAATAGATTTTAGTAATCAAATTCCTTTGGAGAATTAGTGTACACAATGTTAGTGACAAATTTAAAAAAAAAAATTAAAAATGAAAATTTTTTTTGATCAATCTTCTTATGTCAAAAATAAAATAAAAGTTTCATACACTAAATTTAGCTTGAAAAAAAAAAAAACCATCAATTGTAACTGTTAGCTTTACATAATCTTAACCACAACCTCCTACTTAAAAAAATTAATTAAAAAAAAATAAACATAGATGAAATTAAAGGTTAGGTAACTTGACCTTAAGTCCAGTGTGGATTCAAGGTTAATTATCTGGGGATCCCATGGACATGGATGAGGTTAATTATTATGTCAGTCAGATCCCTAAATAATTGACTTTGACCTGCCCCTGTCTGTGAAATTCTAAAATATTCATGAAAATTCAGAATTTTTATATCAATTATAGATTCCCAAAATATTCCAGAATCAGCAAAACATAAGAGGTCAATTATTCAGAAGTCCGAAAAATATAAACAAACATATTAAAACATATTAATCAGATTCCAAAATATTCCTAAAATCCACGGACACCCTGTAACAAAAGCTTTTAACTTCCTTGCCCCAAGCTCAGGCTACAGAACCTTTGACTTCATTGCCCGGTGATATAGAAAAAATGATCAGTATTTTTTTTAAGATCAGTACTGGTATTTTTTACGATAATCAGTATGGCTGTTGATAATTTCCTCCACTCATAGCTGCGCACCTCTGATTGCCCGCTCTGACTTTTGTTGATTGATTTTTTTATTTGTATAATGGTATTGTCAGGCTGCACCTCAGATAGGGATGCTCCACCAAGTTCTTGGGATGGCCAGGATAACGAAAGAGACGCCATTGTGGAAAGTGGAAATAGGAATGGCGAGAGGAGGGAGAGAGAATCTTTCTCCTCCGCAAGAAGTAATGATAACCGTCTGTCGACTCCAAAGCAGCTCGCTCTGCAAAAGGTCAAAAGAGAAGAGATAGAAGCGAAGGCCATCGCTTGGGAAGAGGCCAAAATGGCCAAAGTTGATAACAGGTGAATTAACACATCAGAAATTAACTCTTCCGAAGTTTAATATAATTCGTCAAAGAAGCGAGCCCAACTGTTAGAGTCAAATTGGGTGTGCGCTAATTAACTCTACTGTAATGGAACGTCACATTTCAGATTCAAGAGGGATGAAGCCATTACCGATGCATGGGAGAACGAGCAGACTGTGAAAGCTAACAACAAAATGAAAAAAGTAGAGGTATGAATATCTTTAAACTACTGTGATGTGTATACAAAATTTATTGCCGGTTTTTTACTGTACTGTTTATTTTGCTTCAGAGGAAATTGGAGGAGAAGAGGGCCGCGGCATTTGAGAAAATGCAAAACGAGATTGCTAAATATCATAGAAAAGCAGAGAACAGGAGAGCAGCTGCTGCGGCTAGAAGAGGTGCTGCAAAAGCCAAGATAACAGAGGTTTCTGACAAGATACGCTCAGCAGGAAGACTCCCTAGAAAATTTCGCCTATGCTAGAAATTTACTATTATCAGTGGTATATTACCTTCGGGTTCCCTTAAGTGTTACAATCTGCGTACTGTTTATTTCGAATCTCATCATTTACAGCAACCCAAAACCTAAAAAGGAAGATCGTGCCCGCAAAAGAAACAGGAACAGAGTTCCTTGGAAGTTAACTTTGGCTGAAAGTAATAATGCTATTCAGAGAGTTGATGTATGGTAATGTATGGACCAAGTCTAGATCAGACTTAAAAAAAAAAAATATAATAACGTTTATAAAAATCATCCTATAATAATGTTTATAAAAATCATCCTAAGTTGACCAAGAGAAAATTTTCTTCATGTAAGGCCTAAGGTCTTGGTAGAATCTTCATCAAATAAAGGTAAAGGATGAACTCCGCATGGCTGATGCTATTTTTGTAGTTGATGTGATACTATTATTATCTTGTAAATGGTATTTAAATTATGTTATTATTTTAATTTTTTAGTTTTTATTAGGGTAAAGTATTTCTTAAAATTGTTTTTATGTGATTAAATTTCTTTTATTATTTTTTTAAAAGATAGGTGGTTTATGACAAAGGGAAAAAAGTATTTTCATTAAAATAGAATTTTTTAACAAAAGATTTTAATATTTTACATTTTTTAATACATTAGTGTTAAAAGTTTGTTAAGAGAAATGTAATGATATCAACATATTTGTGTTGATTTAACAAGTTAAAAAGGTAGGTACTATGATAAATATAGGAATAATTGAAAATATTTTTTATCTTAACCTTTTCTAGCTTCACAAGGTGATGAGTCAATCATTTCATGGTGTTTGAGTTCCTGAAATGTTTTTCTTATTTTAACAAAATAAAGAGATACATTTGATTTTTAATATTTAAGCTAAACACTTTTATATAATATCTTAATTTCGTTTTCTTTTTTAGATTTAGTTTTAATTCTAATTCTTAATATAAAAATATTTTTAATATTATATTTATTTTACAAAATAATCTCCTCTTTTATTCTCTATAATTTATTTCCAAAATTAATATGCCATTAAAGCTTTCGTAACTTTAAATAAAAATTGATTTTAGTTAGAAACAAAATTTCAAAATCCTCTCATCTTCCATATTATTTAATATATTAAAAAACAATTTCATTAAACTTTTCCTTCTATGATTTCTCTTCAATTTAATATATTAATATAAATAATAATACAACATTGTAAATATTATAAATATATACAGATAATTTAATAAATATTTGAAAACAATTCATTGTATTTTGATTAAATATTATTACAAAATATTTTAAATTATTATTATATTTTTTATTTATATAATTTAAATTAAAAAAAAATATTAAATTCCATTTATTCTAGAAATAATATTAATTAACATAATTTAAATGAATTTTCAAATCACATTGTGCATTCCAACCAGCATACTTATATGTTTAAAAATACATAGTCTCATATATTTATCTTCAATCTAAGATATTATTCATATTAATTTATTACGTGCAATTAAATTAAAAAATATGAAAGTAAAAACCTCAAAGGAATTCAAATGTATGAAAGAGAAATGCTGAGAAATGCTAGGAATTTTGGAAAGTAGGAAGAAAATGTTGTTGTACGAGAATATTATTATATTTTAGGTAAAAAAAAATAAAAAAATTAATTATTAAATTAGAAGTAGGTTAGATAACTTATTATTGTTATTTAAAAAAAAAAATATGCCAGTTGTATTGATCTTTTGCTAATTGAAGAAAAAACAGGTTTTGTTTTTGCTAAATGTTTCTAAGTTTCCAGTTCTTAAATTATTTTTTTAATGAAATTTTAATTAAATAAAAACAGTTTTAATATATATATATATATATATATATATAATAGTATAGTATAGTATAGTATAGTAAGATGATTTTGTGTTGTAGCTCATATTTCTATAAATGCCAACTTTAGTCAGGTTTATGATAATGTTGTAAAACCCACATAATTTTTCAATGTGCAATTTTAATTTTCATATTAATGGCTTTAGTTGTTAGGTGTAAGAATATGTAAAGATGTTTTTTCTAAAAGTTCAGTTTTCAATATATTATTTCTAGTTTATAATTATATAATATAATATTATTGTTATATGAAATATTTATAATATTTATTTTAATCTTTGATATATCAAGTTTATAGAGGGATTTTGAGATGTAAAGCTATTTTAGAGTATAAAATATGAGGAAGTTTGCATTTAGAGAGATTTGATTTCTCTGATCACTTCCACATCACCTTAAAGTTTCTTACATCTACCTTTGTTTCATCATAAACCATTACAATATCTCACTGATAAAAAAAAACTATTGTTGGATGTTACATATAAAAATTAATTATGATTAATCTAAGCAGTGCACATGATCAAAAGATTAATACTGCTCAGTAAAGGGATTCGAGGCCATATTTATTCCAAGGGAATTCATTCTAACAATCATCTTTCATCGTTCATTTTGATATAGAGATATTTATAAATATTTTTATTTTATCTTTACTTCATCTAGTATCAAATCCAACACCTGACATTACTACTAATTCCATTGTTCCACTGTAGCCACCCATGTTGTCACTTCATAAACCTATGATCCACTGTTTTTTCTTATTTAACCATCGACTCTCATCTACAGTCCCTCCACGTCCCTTTTTTGCTTGAACTGACACCCTCTATTTTCTTTTCCATAACACCCTTGTGCGCCTAAAAATAACCATCCTTCCAATGGGCCATAAATGTGTAGGGGTTGTATATGCCCACTATTCAATTTTGGCAGACCAATTATCCAACGACAAACATATACAACCCTCGTGAATTTATTATCCATGGGCAGGCTGGTTATTTTTTCCCCCCTTGCACTTGCTCTTCTATGGTCGTAACCCATGTTGTAGTCACCTTTCGTGACATTGTGTGCCAGACTCCCGTGTTCCCTGTCGGTTGTCTAAATTTTGGCACAACCCTAACACTGTTGTCACTATCGACACCTATTTCATCGATTTTCAACTCAAACCATCATGTCCATATCTAACGCCATCCACATTTCGAAAACCAAATGAAAACCCTACAATTCACGATCAATCTTTATGTTCAGTTATATTATAAATATATTTTTATAAGCTATGTAACTAGCAATTGCCCCAAAAGGTGCAAAGATATGCCGATAGGTTTTTAAAATTGGAAAAAGGGTATGAGGAACACATTTGTAGATATCTATGCCATATTCCATATGTATTGGCAAATTTAAATTTTATATAGATATTGAAAAAGATGATATTTTAGCTATATATATGTATGTATGTATGTAAGTATGTGTATGTGTGTGTGTGTGTGTGTGTGTGTCTATATATATATATATATAGAGAGAGAGAGAGAGAGAGCTCAGACTAAAAACACTAATTTGATATATTTCTAATAAAACACTAAAAATAAAGAATAATGGTGGTTGGAAGCCACCATTTAAATTCAATTAAAATGATTGGATTATAAAATCTATAGTCTAAATTATATTATTAATTAATACTTTTTTTTTCTAAAAAATAATTAAAATTTATTTAGTGTGTATTTTAATTTACATATGAATGATGAGTGGTTTTATTTTAAATTCATGTATAATCCAAATTGAAATACAACATAATGAAATTTTGTAATGAAGATTAAGCCTTGGATGAACAAAGACCATAAAAAGGCTTTTCAAAAGGCAACTATGTGTACATTTCCTCCAATGAAAACATAAAGACTATCTTAAACTGTGGCATATAAGAAAATGAAAACACAAATGGAAACAATAACTTTTGTCAAAAACTGATAATTACATGGAAAAGTTGAAAACTAAGCCCTTGAATAATCTAAAAACAGAATATACAACCAATCTACAAAACTGAACAAGACTCATAAAATCATAATAAAACTTTTCCACTAGTGCTTAGTCTAAGGAGCCCACAAATTAGCCCATAAAATAATGGAAATTTTGGCAAGATTATGACAATTCGACAGAAATTTTAGAAATTTTGGGTTACAATTGTCAAACTTTAGGGTTTGGATACCCAAGGGGTTCTTGATGGTGTTGAATCCATTTCCACCATTCAAGCACTCTTACATTTTCATTTTTAATTTTTTTTTACCAAAAATATGTCGTTCGAGCAAATTTTCGGCATCAAAGATGTTTCATTTCATTGGGATAAAGATTAAAAGGAACATTTTAATGATGATTAGAAGAGCCAATTAATTCGTGCCCAATTCTAGTCTTTCTATATTGGAGAGAAGAATTCCACATTCAGGTTGGTGTTTCCAAGTATGCAAAGCCTACAATGAAATTACCACATAACAGAATGTGAGGAATTGAGAATATTTTATGCAATTCAAGCATTTTGGCACTATTTCTTAACTAAATTCTAAGTATTTATGTAATTCATTAAGCTCTTTTATATTTAATTGATAAATCTGTACTGCATCGAAGGATCTATAGATAGATACTGCTACTAGAAGAATTTATTGTAGAGTTAAACTATATTTAACTAACAAATATTATTTATTAGTAGCTTTAATATACCTATTGTTTCAGAAACCATTACAAAGAAACAAGCATACCAATGTTTAGGAAAATGAAGAAACCAAAAGGAGTTAAACTAATATGTAGGCATTACTCTATATGAAATAAACAACTATCAAGCCCCATATAGTACTCAGAACTTCGCCATCCATGATAATTATAGATGTTGATGTCATAAGTTCTTGTATATTGAATTCAATACATGATGAAGGCACGACCCTAAATATGCATATAAATCAATAAGCTAATTCATTGAAAGAGTTGTATTCTAAGAAATGCTTAGCGCCCACCTTCAGATTGGTCGACCAATTCACATTAGTTCAATCCAGGATCGACTGATAAGGTTCGCTTGATTAGTCCAAATTACATTCTTAATGATACAAGTCTCGTCTTGAGATTTGACAGAAGATTTCAAAGTTTCCTTCCAACCAAATAGCCAACGTGTTTTCATTGACAATTCAAACTTTTAGCTACATCCAGATGAAGTTAGCACATTGATGCTTGTTTATCGTACAAATTAAGATTGATAACTTCCAAAGCAAAGCTGATACATCCAAACAGTTGGCTTCTCTTCCATTGCAGAACAAAGAAGGTAAATCCAATGCTTGGTGCTTGGACATCCCCATGGGATTACATGATACCTCAGATTGATTTGGAATAAATTTCTAATGACAAGACAAAAGTGGATTTGCCTTGAATCTTTAATCCCATATTACAATTTGAATCCACACATAGTAGGTAATATATCTAGTGCATCATCCTAAATTTAAATTTCCTCATTATTTTGGGAAAAAACTACAATCTTCAACAACTGAAGTTATAATCTTCTTGTCCTAGCTTAAAATTTTCCCTTTTCAGAAATAAAATTTATCCTGAATTTAAAGTTACAATCTTCTCGTCCTAGCTGGAAATTTCTCCATTATTCAAATATAAAAGTTATAAACGTGTCTGAAGTTAAAATTTATTCTTTGTTTGGAAATAAAAGCTACACCTTTCAAGTTTTATCTATTATTCAAAAATAAAGGTTACTATGTGTACCTTCAAGCCTAAAATTACTTCATTATTCATAAATAAAAGTTACCATATGCTCACCTTGGCTTAAAAATTTCTCCGGTTTTCATAAATAAACATTACAATTTGATCTTTCTAGCTTGAAATTTCTCCATCCTTGGGAAGTGAAAATCATTTGATTTGAGTTGAAGATTTTTCCCAAGCAGTTATATTAAATTAAATCGGTTAAACCGGTCACAAAATAAATTATTTCCCAGGGCAACAAACTTGTTTTAAATACAGTTTATGAGCTTATGCATCTTCATGGAAGGAAGTTTCATTGTTCATAGTATTTACAGTATCAATCATGTGTATTTACTGTCATCCAACGAAACTAGTCAATTACAATTTACATGTCAATCTAAAGTTTTAAAAATTCATGCTATGTAGTAATTTATAGTTACTTTACCTTTTAGTGACTAGGAAGTTCTTCCATGACATTAGGTTCATATACTCTTCATGGGTCTCCTTTGACTGATTATGTTTGGGTGAACCAAAGATCATCTATATTGTGCATGTACTATGCATCCTATAAATATTTGTTTTTATCGAAGGGTGTCCCTGGAGATAGGATAAGACTAATTATCAAACAATGTATTGAGTGATTCCCCTTGCTGGTCTAACAACGGAGCCCATCACTGCTAGTATATTATTGTCACTTAACACTTCATGTATTTCACTATTGCTGCTTCATTGCATCATGTGGCTTGCAATACACAAACCAAAAATATTCAGCTTGTCGTGGACGACCAATTGGGTTAGTCCCTTAGTTTTTGAAACTTGCTTTTAAGACATCACTCTATAATGTGTTAGAATAAGCTTTCCAATGGTGAAAACAAAAAAAAGAAACAATGTAAAAGATATACAACCACACTCAGTAAAAGAAGCATTAAATAGAAAACAGAGAAAGGAAACAATGTAGAAGATATACAACCACTCTCATTAAAACAAGCATTAAATAGAAAATAGGGGAATAAAAACTCGTGAAAGATGTTTTCTAGCTACAATGCAAGTGTTATTGCCTTTTCCAATGATGTGCATAATAAGAAAATACCATATGAAGCATATACATATCTCTAATATATTTACTTTTTATGCAGATATGCATCATCTTGGGGGTTCTACTCATGATTGTGGTAACTATTGGGGATTTGTACAGTATCATTAATGATAGAAAGACACAAAAATTCTTCTATTAAGTAGAAAGATGAAAGGAGAAAATATGTCATACATAATATTTTGGGACTATTGGTCCAAGCTTCTCTTGTAAGAGTATTTGAATTCACCCAACCCTTGCTTCTTTTTCTCATACTTTGCATTATTTTAGAATCACTTGAGTTATTTGATCTGAGCTTCAGTTTGTTACAATTTTTTTTTCTAATATATGATAATTTTTTATACTTAGCTTAAAAGCGGACATATAACACTTATAATAATAATAATATAATATACATAATTATTTAAAATAGGTAAAAAAAACTTTAAAATAATAATATTATATAATATGTGATTTTATATAAAAGTAATTAAATAGTTAACTAAAAGTGGATACGTAACACTTAAAATAATATACTAATACTAAAGCAAAAGATATAATTAAAATAATAATATATGTAATAATTCAAAAGCAAAAGTGAAAAAATATAGGATTATCTTTCGCTTCAAGGATCCAAGAGTAAGATGAATTAGTAACGTTACCCAACCAACATAGATCTAAACATTTTATTCATTCAAACCGTACAATGCACTTAAATTATGAAGGTGAAATTATACTTATCAGTTAATAATACTACATTTCTATTATGTAGGTGAAGTTGCAAACGTGTATTGGGTTGCAATTTGATTAATGAGCTTGGTTTCCATCCAAAAGAAAATAAAGAAACCACATAAAAACAAAAATAAAGAAAGTATTATACGCAAAGGTTTGGGTACTTTTCTCTATTCCTTTTCTGAATATACACCATCAATTCTGGCATGTGATGTACTAAATTTAACCAACATTGTCCATTCTCATATGTGTTATGTGTTATATTGAATTTATGATGAATAAACATACTTTCTTTATATAAAATATAAATTGAAATTTACACTTTTACAGTGAATGTAAGGATTTTTGAGCGCATTTTCCTGTGCAGCACCCTATGTCTGAAGATAATAATAAATAATAATAACAGTTATTGAGAAATTTGAAAAAAAACAGAAATGTTAATGGAAAATGTATGTTTTCATGTGACTAAAAATTTGATTGATCCATATTAAGGACAAGATACAACTTTACAAGAACATGGAATTGTGGCATGTTCAGATATAAAGAGCTCCTTAGGTTTTCCTTTTATTAAGAATTACATTGTTATGGGGTATCGGGTGTGGGATTTTAGACTCGTAGGTCATTGGCTACTCCTTTTATTAAGAATTACATTGTTGTGGGGTATGGGTGTGGGATTTTAGACTCGTAGGTCATTGGCTACTGTGTGACTTGTACCTTTCTCTTTGTTACTTTTCTAGGTGTGACTACGATTCTTCTTACTGTGAAGTTTTTTACACATTTTTCTCTTTTGTTTTTATCTTCCTCCTCTTTGTAAAAGTTGTAAATTTTTCTTTCTTGAAACTAGTTTTCTTTTCTATGATTTGCAGGGTGCGTGGGCACCATCCCTGAACATTGCAACTGTCTTGGCAAGTATTTCTTTGCTTCTTTCTGAGCCAAATCCTGATGATGGCCTTATGGGTGATATAGTAAGATGCCTCTCATTTTCCATTTCGTTTCATACTCACAACATGAACTTATGTTAATTTTACTTGTAAAATTCTAATCGATTTCATACAGAGTGCAAAATACAAGCACAATAGATCTAATTTTGATCAAAAAGCAAGATCATGCACCCAGAAGTATGGAATGCAAATGGATCATCAGCTGGAACAAAAAGCAAGATCATGCACCCAAAAGTATGCAATGCAAATGGATCATCAGCTGAACACTTTTCCAATGGAGACATTATGGGCAGGCAGTGCACTACTGGTATGAGATTCAGAAACATTCCAACTTCTAGCACACATGGACGACACTAAATGAAAGTCACATGTGGCAATCCCTGTCATTGTGGATAAGCTTCACTGAGAGATTTTTAATTCCTGTTCCTTTTTATATGTTAAGAAGATGTTTTTTCCGTTTTCTTTTCACATGCTCTTTGTTGACTTATTATGAAAATGAGTATATTAAATGTTAGTCTTGAAGCTAATTGTTCAATAATTTTTCAGTGTCAAACCTATCTAGTTTCCTTATTTTTATCTGTTTATACAGACTCGGAAGACATCAAATAAAATGATTGACCCTCTTAAACAAATCAACGAAATTGCTGCAATATCTCCAAGTGGAGCCCTGTTAGACTAAACAAAGCGCAGCTGAAATAATAGAAACATACACAACACAAAAAAAAAACTCATAAAACCATAACACAGAGATTTAACGTGGTTGACCCAACCAATTTGGGCTACGTCCACCAGAACAGAGGCATCGGCAATCTTATTATTCAAAGGAGATTACAACAAATCTAATAATTCACACATGCTCTCAGCGCTCCTCTATTTCCTCTACTTTCTCTACACACACTCTCACAATCCTTTACGGATTACATTTCTATATATTTGGAGCATAAAACTGAATCATAAATTCCCTCACAACAAATATAGGATGCATTAACTCCTCCTCAAAAAATACTGGAGCTAATATAGCAACTAATCCTATTGTTGTCACATACATGAGATTTCTGCCCAATTTAATAAAACCGAAAATCTCAACAATCTCCACCTTGACAACAATTAGCCTGATGCCTTGTTCATTTATTATTTTTATCTTTTCTGCAAGCCAAGAGAAGCCAAACACCAACGCAACTTCTCTAACAAAACTGGTTTCATGAACATGTCTGCACAGTTTTCCTTCGTATGCACCTTTTCAAGAGAAACACCCCTTTCAGTGATAACCTGTCTTACAAAATGGTACTTGATTGGTATATGCTTTGATTTACTATGATAGGCTGGATTCTTAGCCAAATGAATTGCACTTTGACTGTCACAAAATAACTTGATGTTGTCCTGCAACCTACCAAACTCACCAATCAAACCTTTCAACCAAATCGCTTCTTTGCAAGCATGTGAAGCAGCTATGTATTCTGCTTCAGTAGTGGATAAAGCAACAATATTTTGTAGCTTTGACATCCAGCTAATAGCTCCACCTGCAAGAGTAAAGACATACCCTGAAGTTGACCTTCTCTTATCCAAATCACCTGCAAAATCGGAATCAACATCATGGAAAATTTTAGGGGCTAATGTTCGCCCAATGGGCTAATTTTCCATGATTTTTCCACAAAAAAAATCGCCAATTTCCAATTTTTATAAAATATGATTCGCCCAAATTTTAGAATATAAATTTTTTTTACCTTAACAATCACCAACATTACATAGAGACTATATATAAAATCATTATAAATTTGAATAATTTTACAAATATATCAATAAACATTTTATAGTTTGCATATTAGGGATTAGTGAGATTCGCCAATGTTTTTAAACTTCCAGAAAATTTTCCATCCTTAAAATGTTCCTTGATCAACATATCCATAAACAAATTCACTACTTTTATTATAAGTGATACAATAACCACTTGTGCCTCTCAAATACTGAAGCACCCATTTCACTGCTGACCAATGTTCTTTTCTTGGATTTGCCATATACCTGCTGACAACCCCAACTGCATGTGAAATATCTGGTCGAGTACAAACCATCGCATACATCAAACATCCTACTACATTGGCATATGAAATTCGAGACATATAATCCTTTTCTTCATCTGTATTAGGACATAAACTGGAAGAAAGCTTAAAATGGGAAGCTAAAGGGACTGACACAGGCTTCACATTGTTCATACCAAACCTCAAGAGTATTTTCTCAACATACTTTTGTTGTGATAGCCACAGCTTACCATTGCTCCTGTCTCTGAAAATCTCCGTGCCCAAAATCTGTCTTGCTGCTCCCAAATCTTTCATATGAAATGTCCTTGCCATCTGAGCCTTTAACTTGTTGATCTCCACTATGATTTTGCTTGCTAAAAGCATATCGTCAACATATAACACTAAGATAATGAACATGCCATCATTTAATTGCTTAAAATAAACATAATGATCATATTCACTTCTTATATATTTCTGACTCAACATGAAAGAATCAAACTTCTTGTACCATTGCCGAGGTGACTGCTTCAGACCATACAATGATTTCTTAAGTATGCAGACAAATTTCTTGTTGCAATGCTGAACAAACCCTTCCGGTTGTTCCATGTAAATTTCCTCATCTAAATCTCCATGTAAAAATGCAGTCTTAACATCTAGTTGCTGCAATTCTAAATCAAGCAAAGCCACTAATGCTAACACAATTCTAATTGAAACTATTTTAACAACTGGTGAAAAAATCTCATGAAAATCAATGCCTGCTTTCTGAGAAAAACCTTTTGCGACCAGCCTTTCTTTGTACCTGTTCTCAGTATCATTCACACCCCGTTTCAACTTGAAAACCCATTTACATCCCACAGTTTTCCTGTCTTTCGGAAGTTCAACCAGATCCCATGTGCCATTCTTGTGTAATGCCATCATTTCTTCCTTCATAGCTTCTTTCCACTTGTCACTTTTCGAACCTTCTACAGCTTCCTGATAACACAAAGGTTCATCATTGTTAGCAGTTAAAGCGACTGAAGTAACATAATCATCATACCTTCTAGGAGGACGTTTAATTCTCGTGGACCTCCTTAAAGATGTTTCTGGTGCTTCCACAATTGGCTAACTACCATCTGTAGGAATTTCTTCATGATCAGCATCTGAGACCTGTTCATACTCTACATCTGAACCCTATTCATGATCTGAATCTGAAACCTGTTCATGACTAGTATCTGAACTATGGTCATCATGACTATCATTAGAAGTGCTTTCAAACTGAATGTGCTGAAAATCAGATACATAATCATGTTTCAATCTACTATCTACATCTAACTGTACAAGAGAGGATACATTAAACTTGACATCCCTGTTGATGATGATCTTGCGGGTAGTAGGATCCCATAATCTATATCCCTTTGTTCCATCACCATACCCAACAAAGATATACCTTTTAGAATTTGGATCTAATTTAGTTCGCTGATGTTTAGGCACTAGAGAATATGCATCACAACCAAACACTCTGAGTTTAGAATAATCAAAAGGGTGACCTTTCCATACCTCTTGATGAATCTTGCAACCTATCGCCGTGGATGGTGATCGATTTATCACATAACAAGTTGTAGCCACCGCTTCTGTCCACAATTCATTTTGCAAACCGGCGTTACTCAGCATACTCCTTGCTCTCTCTAAAAGAGTCTTATTCATGCGTTCAGCAACTCCATTTTGCTGAGGAGTATAAATAGTGGTCTTATGTATCTCGATCCCTGCATCCTTGCAATAGTTTTCAAACTCCTTGGAAGTAAACTCACCACCATTGTCAGTTCTTAAAAATTTTATAGTTCTACCAGTGATGTTTTCTACCAATGCTCTAAACTGTTTGAAAATTGTAAAAACATCAGACTTCCTTTTCAACATGTAGACCCACACTTTCCTAGAGAAATCATCAATAAACGATACAAAATATGACAAGCCACCATATGAAGTTGTAGGGGTTGGACCCCAAACATCTGAATGGATATAATCAAGTATTTCTTTACTAGTATGTTTGCCTGTTTTAAACTTTTGCTTACTTTGTTTTCCAAACAGACAATGTTTACAGAAATCTAACTTTCCAGACTTTAGACTAGGAAGTAATTTGCGATCAATCAAAATTTTTAACCCTCTTTCGCTCATATGGCCCAACCTTTGATGCCATAAGCGAATGGAACTACTGTCATGTTCAGACACCGTAGACACATGATCTGACCCTGTTCTTCCTTCTAACTGAAATAGATTTCCTACCTTCATAGCTTTCATTACCAGTAAAATACCTTTGTAAATTTTCATTACTCCACCTTGAATTATAGTTTTATATCCATTTGTGTAAAGTGCTCCTAGTGAAATTAGATTTTTTCTTAAATCTGGTACATGTCTTACATCAGTTAACATTTTGGTTGTCCCATCAAACATTTGCAATTGTATACTCCCTATTCCCACAATATTACATGTGACATCATTACCCATGTACACGACTCCATCATTAATTGATCTATACGTCTTAAACCATTCTTTATGAATACACATGTGGTTTGATGCACCAGAATCTAACAGCCAATGTTGATCATGATTTGACAAATTAACTGATAACACTTCTTCACTCATACCTGAACCAGATGTCGAACCTATATCTGTCGTGTTTGCTTCCTGCTTCATTGTCGAAGAGTCGTCTTTGGATGCCCGCTGTCTCTTCCAACAGTCCTTCTTCAAATGTCCCGATTTGCCACAAAACCAGCACTTTACCTTACTCTTCTTCCCTTTCTATTTTGATCGCGAGTCGCTGTGCTTACTTGAGCGTCTTTCTCTAGAACGACCTCTAGCCATCATTGCTTCTGATGTAGAGGTGTTGGCATTTGACCTCTTCCTTGTCTCTTTGGACAACAAAGCTCCAACAACATCATCAAATTCAATGGTTTCTGATGAACTAAGACTTATAGAAGTAAAAAAATGATCCCATGACTAGGGCAACGAGCACAATAAAGTTATATCTTTATCTTCTGATTCAAAAGTTACTTCTATACTTTCTAATTGCACCAGGAGAGTATTAAAGACATTTAAATGATCAGCAATAGCTGTACCTTCCTTCATACGCAGACTGTACAATTGTCGCTTTAGAAGAATCCTATTGGTCAAGGATTTTGTCATGTACAACTTCTCTAGCTTCGTCCATAAACCAGCAGCAGTTTTCTCTGACACAATGTTAAACAAAACATCATCTGCCAAACACAATCGAATACCGCTCAAAGCTCTTCCATCCAATTCATTCCATTCATCATCTGTCATGGGGTAAGGCAGTTTGGATCTTCCCAACAGCGCCTTCGCCACGCCTTGTTACACAAGCAGATCGTGCATCTTCACTTTCCAGATCTCGAAGTTATTTTTGCCATTAAACTTCTCGATCTCAAAACGAGCACTTTGAGTTTTTGCCATGTTGTATCAAACAAACAATCTCCAATTCCGAATTAAAAAATGCCTCTGTCGTATTGTGTAATCACAATAAAAAAAAGAAATCAAAAAATCACAAAATTTACCAGAGAGAAAATCTACCGGGCGCTCCTGGACAGCAAAAAACCGCGCCTAAAACACATCCACTGCTTGGCGCTCTGCTGACAGCTGATCAACCGCGCCAGAGAAAAATCCGTATAAGTGTCGCAAAATTGGCACGCTTAATCCCTTCAATTCCGCGCCATTCTGAACATTGGATCTCTGGCGTGAGTATCAGACTCGGATCCGCGCCAATTGGCGCGTCTGTTTCAAAATAAAACACGCCTACCTGCTCACTACTAAAATTGGCGCGAGTGTCTCTGTTAAAACCATGCCAATCGTTGAAACTCCACCTTCAGCTGATCTCTCACGCGCACCAGCTCCACAACCAGTGACTTGTAGATTATGGGCCCTCCACGCTCCGCTGCGCCGCTCTGATACCACTTGTTAGACTAAACAAAGCGTAGCTGAAATAATAGAAACATACACAGCACAAACAAAAACTCATAAAACCATAACACAAAGATTTAACGTGGTTCACCCAACCAATCTGGGCTACGTCCACCAGAACAGAGGCATCGGCAATCTTACTATTCAAAGGAGATTACAACAAATCTAATAATTCACACATGCTCTCAGCTCTCTTCTATTTCCTCTACTTTCTCTACACACACTCTCACAATCCTTTACGGATTACATTTCTATATAGCTGGAGCATAAAACTGAATCATAAATTCCCTCACAACAAATATAGGATGCATTAAATCCTCCTCAAAAAATAATGGAGCTAATATAGCAACTAATCCTATTGTTGTCACATACATGAGATTTCTGCCTAATTTAATAAAACCGAAAATCTCAACAAGCCCTAGATGCATCAAATCATAAAGGGGAAGTAGAAAATGACCATCTTGTGAATCATGTAAAACCAACACAGTTGCTTAGCAAGAAACTCTCATTGGCAAGAGAACTTGTATTGAAGCCAAAAAATAGATCCTTCTTGTGAGATTGTGACCAATGGCCAAAGAAAGATGTACAAAGAGAATGTAGATTTGCAACTTGCACAACATATGGATATGAATGCTCAGCAAAAATTCCATGCGACTTCAGTACTTCAAACAAATGATGCTGAAAATAGGTTGCTTGAGAAAGGTGGAACCACTGATTCATCTAGTCTGATGCAAAACACATCCAAGGGATAGGACAGAAGTGCAGAGGAAATAATTTTACTGTAAAAAGAGAATTTGCAGGCAAGAAGTTGGAATGAAAAAAAACCTTCATCAAAGTTGTCAGCCTTGAAACCTCTGGATGGTAACTCTACAATGAATATGAAAGAGAACATGAAAACAGTGCAGTTAT
Organism: Pinus tabuliformis; assembly: GCA_031772625.1. Lineage (NCBI taxonomy): Eukaryota > Viridiplantae > Streptophyta > Pinopsida > Pinales > Pinaceae > Pinus > Pinus tabuliformis. Next base: position 1,233,554,726 of record CM062804.1, on the reverse strand, counting down.
AGAGTAATATATCCATACAAACTAACCAAAGTATTCCTCCTCTTTAGAACCATAATAAGAGAAGGCACAGTGAATTGAAAAACAATACTTAAGGTATATTTAAGGTGGAAGCCTTAAAATAGGTACCAAACGTTATGGTGTCAGATAGTGAGAGTGATGAAGAAACTGTTCAAGTGAGATCCAGGCATTCATTGTCACAGAGGACACTGACTGGAAAGAAGAAGTTGAGATCTAACGTAAGGTAAATAATTCCTTTTTCCAAAACATTTCAGTCTATAGATGTATTGGTTCATTATGAAATGCAAGTTTTGGCAAATGCCGAAGTTTTTTGAACCTCATACTTGATTTGTGTATTCATTATGTAAAATTTTGATTCTTGTTTGGATATCTTACTGGGCTCAAGAGAACTGCGTTGTTTTAGTTAAATATCTTGTGTGTCAAGAAGCTAACTTCAGGTATAAGATCTATTTTTCCACTGATGGAGTCGATTAAGTACAATTTTCAACTATTTGTGAAAGCCCTAGTTGTTTTCCTAACAACACTGTGACAACTCAAGAAGGCGTCAATCTGGGCACCATTTTTTTCTAGCAAATTCCACTGGTGGAACTTTATTTAAAGTATATCGAAAGGAGATCTGATTTTTTTATGGTTTTGCAGGCGGCTTGTTGCCCACTTCCCTTGTTTGAGCACATCCTCTTGCAATTGGTAATTTTGAAGGAGGGCATTTGTCATTTCTCGTTGCGTCTAATATCTCAAGTTGGTCTGGAATCAAATGAGACGTGGTTGCAGTTGTATGAAAGGAGTGGGGATGCAAAAATTGGGTAACATGGGTTTGTTTGAAATAGTAACAGAGAGAACTGATTTTAACAAGTGTGACAGAACTTTGTTCACCATGATATTCATAGACACGTGGAGGCCCTAAGTATTAGTGTGGTGGGAAGTAAACATTAATAATGGGTATTTCTTGTAGCGCATTGAACAATTAGTGGAGTCACTCTCAGCACTGATGGTAAGGTGGTAATAGATCCAAATATCATTGACGGTTTCAGCAAGGTAGCCGGTGCACTCAAACGGAGATAATGCCAGATTGTAGTGTGCTTCCCCATGGGCATTGGGTGAGTCGCACTGCCTGCAAACCCAAAAAAAGAAATCTCCTATTAAAAATTTTCATTCCAACCACAATGAGGCCTTACTAAACATTGTTAACACCACAACAAACATTTTTGAAGAGATTCATAAGACATCGTCTCTATTAGAGAGATAGAGAACGGGGGAATAATCATAATAGAGTTGAGTAGGAAGTGGGAAATTGTTTATTGAATCTCCTCTGGCCAGATTCATACAATCTACTGAATTAGAGAATATCCTTTGTTGTAATAAAACAAAAATTTCAAAGTATAACAGAAAAATTTGCAGTTTTGCTGAAAGAATATTGTATTCAGTGAAAACAAATAGAGAAAACATCCATCTTCCTTGGTGTTGCTTAGCTGCAAACACCCACAAATTAATTACCAGTTTAAAAGAGTACAAAATTTCTATCCAAGAGACGAGAAATTCCATTTTCTGACTTCGTTATCCAGAACTTCATTAGCAAGAAGATGTGTGCACAGATGATACAGAGAAACTGAACTGGTAGACAAATATATAATGGTGGCATGATTATCCCCTTGATGAAATGAGCATTTGACCAGCTGAGGGTGGGGACAGTGCCTGATTTCAAATTCAGCTAGACCTTCTCAATGACATAGTGCTTACATGTACTTGCTTCTCCCTTGCAGAAGCCTCTCTTTCATCTGCCATAAAATTCCCATATGGAGAAGAACCAATAGAAATGTTTTTGGAAACTGCGTTCTGTATCACACTGGACACCATGCTTCTTCTTCGATGTCTTCTCTCAGGCCTCCGCACAATCTCATCTCCTGTTAAAAAATACTGCCTATGGTTCACTTTTTTCTCTGAAGTACTCATCTTTGCTAGAGAATACTGGAAAATGAGGCTAATGTCAGGCTTGGAGATAGGATTCCAAGGCATGGGGTTATCCTCTAATGGGCTCAAAGTAGGGTCCTGTTTCTTAGATCAAGGAATTTTCTGTACTGAAACATGTTCAAAAACCCTAAGCTTGTAAACAAAGAGCTTGGTGGACAAGAGGAGAAAATGGTTTTGAGGAGATGAAAGAAGAACAGGCATAGCTTCAGGGGCAAAGAATCCAACTGAGGTAAAGGCCATTAAAACAAGCATGATGGAGATCTTAATACATTCTCCGCATAAAGATTTGTCATCTCCATCCCCTACAAGGTGCTTCTTATCTGCCTCCATCAGGAAAGGCCCTAACTTGCCTTTGAGATTTGAACTGCTGACCTCGCCCTGAGGGGTTTTAATATCTTCATAAATGCAACTACTAGGAGGATCCGATACTGCCAGTGCATTGTTGTCTACATTGAGATTTTTAGCCATTGCGTGGAGATGGTCCCTTGGGTGTTGAGCACTCATCAGGTCAGTTTTACTTTTCAATCATAGCATGGGCTCTGCAAACCCCAACTTGTAGTCGTGACCTGCAACGAAGCCTGTGTTTTGTTCCAGATTTGCGAGCAGGGTATCGAGAGTATGCATGAAGGGATCATCGATTTGGAATTGGCAGTAAATATTATGCCATTGATGGTCGCTTCCATTGACAGATCCTTTGTCGTGCACCATAAAACTTATATTCAGTGCCATAAACTCCCTGAGTCATTGAAACGGATTGTCCTGGAACTCTGGTGTAAAGTTGGTGCACACACATGTCAAGTGGAGAACATAATGGTGTCAGGAGGTCGGTTGATTCAAAAGAGAGGCCTATCGACCTAGCTAATTAATAATTATATAATTATAGTTATATAGTTAATAATATATCTATATATATATATATATATATATATATATATATATATATATATATATATATATATATATATATATATATATTAAAAAAACTAATTAAACTGGATTAAAAGATACCGCCAATAACTCGAATAAGGATGATGAGTGAATTTCATAAAAAAGGACAAGAGTTTGATCAAATTCTCAATGAAAGTGATGAAATATTTATGAAGGTCAAGGATAAAATAGATATTATAAAGAATTAACTCCAACAAAATTATAATGTCATTCAAAAGGACCATGTAAACTTTTCAAACCAGATTTATCATAATCGTAATCAAGTGATGGGTATGCTAAACTTGATCCTTCAACAGAGAATAATGCCCCCACCCAACATCAGGATGAAACCACTCAACGACAAGACTTCTCGAATACATCAAATCCTTCAAGCATACATCATACTCTCGAATCTCCACATTTGTCAACCACACTAGAGCCACAAAAGAATATAACGAATTTCAAAAAAATGATGATTCCCTACTAAATTCATGTATTCAATCCACCAGCTGTCACATACCAATGAAGAGCAATGCTCGAGTTGTCAAAGTTTGATGGTAATGAAAAAAATAATGTAGCATGGTTCAATAACGAAGAAGAATAATTTGAGATTTATAATATTGATAATGATGACGAAAAAATGAAGAATGCATCCATGCAGTTGGAAGGCGGTGCATATAATTGGTATATGTGGCGAAAAAAATTGACACATGTTATCAATTGGAAAAAATTTAGAGATTCTTTCTTTAAACAGTTCCATGGTGTCAAAGAAGAATAGTTCTTCACGGAACTCACCATAATACAACAAAAAGGCAATGTGGATGAATATACTAGAGAATGGCAAACTCTAGCTACATGAGTACTTGGATTATCATAAAAATGCCTTATTAAATCATACTTTTACTTAAACCAGATCTCAAAAATGAACTTAAGGTTCATGACATTGCATCTTTAGAAGAAGCAAGACAAAAAGAAAAAGTTGTAGAAAATAAATTCGAAAGAATACAATTACCAAAAGTTGAAAGAGTATATTCAAGATGAAGTTTTTCCCAAATTTATAACATGGATAATACAAAGTGAATTCCACCACATCTACAAGAAGGTTGAAAATATAATATGGAGGTGCAAAGAATAAAAGAAGGTAAATGCAAACATTGTGGTGAAAAATGGGACCCAGACATAAATGTTTTTGAGGTAAAAGATACCAAGCACATATATAAATTTGATGCAGTGAATGATTCAGATAGTGAAGAATCAAATATAGAAGAAGTTCAGGATTCTCAACAAATTACCCCAGAATCAGATAGCGAAAATGTTTCACAAGTATCATTATCAACCATGACAAGAATAGCCCAACGCAAGACATCGAAGTTAAAAGCGCATATCAAAAAGAAAAATGCAGTAGTTTTAATTGATACATGAAGCACTTAGAATTTGTTGGATTCAACTATTGCAAAAAAGCTCAACATTTACCTATATCCAATTCCTAACATGAAAGTGATGGTAGGACATGGAAATAAAATCAAGGAAGTGGGAAAATTCCATAATATTAAATTACAAATTAAAGATTACAATTTAGAATCATTGTTTTAGACTATACCACTTGGAGGAGCAGGTGTGGTTTTAGGTGTCCAATGGCTACAAAACCTAGGCACTTTACCAACCATCAAAATCAAGTTATAAATTTTATATGGGAAGGACAAAATTACAAGCTATATGGTTTCAACCACCCAAAAATCAAATTATATCATCCCATAAAATGGTTAAAATGATCCAAAAAGGAGATCCAACATATATGGTACAATTTGAACATATAGAAATGACGGCTTCAAAACTATTGAAGAAGAACACCCTGATATTTAGGAATTAAATCAAAAGCACCAAAAGTTATTCTAAGATCATCCACTATAAATGCCTCCTAAAAGAGAAATCGAGCACATAATCAAAGTTAAGTCATGATCAAACCCTATCAACATCAAGCCATATAGACATCCACATTGTCAAAAAATTGACATTGAAAGAATAATCCAAGATCTCTTAAAATGTGGTATCATCACAAAATGTAGAAGACCTTATGCTGATCTGATGATTCTAGTCTGAAAATGGGATTGATCATTTAGACTATGCAGAGATTATAGAGGATTAAACAAGATAGTGATTAAGAACAAGTTCCCTATTCCCTTCATAGATGAAATATTAGATGAACTTCATGGAGCCAAATATTTTTCAAAATTCCTTTTGAGATCAAGATATTAAAAAATCATAATAAGATTAGAATAAATTATGAATACCACCTTTCTAAGTCATGATTCATGAAGGTCATTATGACACCTTATGGGTTATCCAATACTCCAACAACCTTCCAAGCTACCATGAATTAGGTATTTCTACCATACTTGAGGAACTTTGTGCTAGTTTTCTTTAATGATATTCTAGTCTATAGTAAAACCAGGGAAGGAGCATCTACAACATCCAGAACAAGTTCTCACTACACTAGAAGAAATTGGTTTTATTTAAATATGTCCAAATGCACCTTTGGAAAAGATGAGGTGGAGTACCTCAGACACATAATATCAAAATGAGTAAAGTGGATCCTAATAATATAAATTCAATAAAAGAATTGGCTAAACCAACTAACATCTCCAAATTAATAGTATTTTTAAGGTTGATTGGATGCTATTGAAGGTTTATTCAAAACTATGCTCATGTAACCGCACCCCTAACAAACCTTTTAAAGAAGAACTCATTCCAATGGGGTGATATGGTGGAAAAGTGTTTCAAAACCTCAAAGAAAATTATGGCTGATTCACCTATATTATAAACTCTAGAATTTTAAAAACCCTTTGTAATTGAGTGTGACACCTCACATGTTGGAATAGGAGCAGTGTTAATGCGAGAGGACCATCTAATAGAATTTGAAAGTAGGAAGCTCGATAAAATGGAATTTCTAGAATCTATATCCAACAAGGAAATTCTCACCATTATTCATGAATTAGCCAAGTTTAGAAAATATCTCTTTGGAAGTAAGTTTTTGATACGAACAAATCATAATAGTCTTGAGCACCTTCTCTAACTGAAAGCATGTTCTACAAAGCAACAAAAATGGATCAAAAAAAATTGTTGCCATTGACATGGAAATATTACATAAGAAAAGGAAAGACAACATAGTAGGATATGTTCTATCCATAAATGATGAAGAGTCATCATTGCTTGCAATTTCGGTTGTAGTCCCAAAATGGCTTAATGAAATTCGAAGCGAGTATGAAAAAGATCCAAAAACATGTGCTATAATCAATAATCCTGCTTAGAATTCAAAATTTGAATGGAAAAATTATAGTCTTTGGTATAAAGGTAGAATTTACCTAATCTTAAATTCCAAATTTAAATCTGAAGTTCTCAAAAAGTCTCATGATTCACTATCAACACGACATATGGGGTTCTTTAAAACCTACTATAATGCACACCAATCAATGTTTTTTTAAAGTGGATGCATAATGATATTAAGAAATATGTAGTAGAGTATGATCAGTGCCAAATAAATAAAAATGAACACATCATGACCCCGAGATTGCTCCATCCTCTAAATATCCTAAACCAAAAGTGGGAAGAAATATCGATGGTCTTTATTGAAGTGCTACCTGTGTCACATGTAAATGACAAAATCCTTGTAGTAGTTGAAAGGTTCACCTTGTATGAACACTTCTAGGAATAAAAAAAACAGGCTAAACAAAACAAATCGCTGATATGTTTTGCAAAAATATCTACAAATTACATGAATTTCCAAAAGTCATTGTTAGCAATAGAGTCACATAATTAAAAGGGGATTTCTGGAATGATTTTTTCAAATAGATTGGAACATACCTCAAGATAAATTCAGCTTATCATCCTCAAATAGATGATCAAATTTTTTTTTCAATAAAGGTTTAGAAGTTTACCTTCATTGTTATGCAACAGACCAAAAAGATAAGTGTTACACCTCGTTGAATGGTGGCACAATTTCACTTATCACACTTTTAAAAAAATGGCCCCATTTCGAGATATTTATGGTTATGAGCCTCCTAAATGGAAGGAATTCACCAATCTGAAGACACAATTTCCAATAGTTAAATATATGTTAGAAGAAACCAAAAAGGTCTTTCAACCACTAAAGCAAAATCTAAATATTTCAAGAAATCATATGAAACTGACAAGCTAGCCAATGCAAAATAGAAAGAGAAATTGAGGTTAGAGAATAGGTATTTATTAAACTTCATCCATACAAGAAATTATCCCTAAAGAAGGAAGGAAAAAAGAAATTGGCACCAAAGTTCTGCAAATTGTTTTAGATTAACAAAAATATCAATGAAATGGCATACACCTTGATCTTTCCTAACAAAAGTCGCGTTCATAAAATTTTCCATGTATCTTTCATTAAAAAGGAACTAAGAAAATACTAAGCAGAAAAGATGACACTTTTGACATTAGATGATGAAGGGAAGATCATTTTAGAACTAGAAAGAATCATCACCACCAAGGAAGATAAATTGCAATTAGAATTAATTAAAGAATATCTTATTAATTGGAAGAACCTACTAGAAGAAGAATCCTCTTGGGAGATAGAAGAATTTTGTCAGCAACACTCTTTGTTACCTATGCTTTGAGGAGATGACATTTTTTTCAATAGGAAGGAAATGTTATGTATAAAAATTAATTATGATAAAAATATCATGACCCCTCATGTAAAGGCACCCGAGACTATATCTAAGCCAAGGGCCTTTATTGTAATAATAATATTTCATCATTCATTCTAATATATACATATTTATAAATATTTTTTATTTTATCAGCTTCATATGCCTCTTATGATACTCATTTTTAGTAGCTCCATCTTTGTGGTGTTCATTAAATTGTTCCAAATAAAAACAGAGTTCTTCAAGTGAAGTAGTGTTAGGTAGGATCTCAATTCCTATATTAAGTGAGGGGATCTCACATTCAACCAGCAAGGCTACTTCCACCACAATAATAATATGGAATGTAGCATAACCTATATTAGTCTTAATTGATGTTGAATAAGCTCAATGTGATGAATAGAACATGAGATGCTAGTTTGATTTTCCTGCATTAATAGTTAATTGGAGGATAGTTTCCAATGACTTGTTCACTTTCTCCATCTATTTTTAAACTTGTGGTTGATAGGGAGAAGAATGCTTATATTCAAATCCTATTTTAGAAGTTAGCTCTAACACCATTTCATTCTAGAAGTGGCTACCATGATTAGAGAAAATATCTCCATGAATACCAAAATGAACGATGATATGATTGAATATGAATAGTGTTGTTAAAGAGTGATGATATGATTGAATATGAATAATGTTCTTTTCTCACTATCATTTGAAAATGTAGACATAGCTTCATTGCACTTCATGAAATAGTTGATCACCATGATAATATGATTATACCCTTTGGCCAAGGCCGAGTAACATGTTATAAAATCTACCAACCATTTTGTAGATTGATAGGTAATGATGATAGGAAACACAACAACTAGAAGTGTAAATTCTCTTTTGAATGATTTCTAAATATTTGAATTTAGTTTAATTGTGATTTTTCATTTTTAATATTTTTAAAATCCATTGGATATGGACATATTGCCAAGTTAAATAATTAGTTTTATTTATAAGTATAAAGATACATTCATAGAACTTTTCTGTATATTTATAAAAGACATTGTAGATTTCAAAAATGTAATCTAAGAAACGTAAAAATAATTAAGTTCCTTCCTATTTATCAAATTTCAAAATATTCCTAACTCTATTTAATTATGTTCATGAACTTAAGATGTCAAAAAATTGCATGATTCGAGGAAGACCAAAGATCCCATGGAAATCGCATTAGAAAAATATATGGACAAATTAGTAGACTATGGATATAAACATCATTCATATGATTGCATGATTGCCAAGTGTTGTTTGGTCAGTGCATTATGTTGCAGAGAGCCTTGAAGGTTATGCCACAACTGTTGGAGCCATGACCTTGTCGTGTGTGCTAATCGAATCTATATCGATCTGCAGAGTAGGAGATGTGTGTAGAGGATCTAGTCTGAAGTGGATCGAGACCTATCTTGAGTCTACTGGATAAGTCGTTTGAAGATTTTGGGATCAACACAGGTAGATACAAAGTGAAAGGTGCGTTGATGAAGGGAAAGTTACAAAATAATAAAATTTTTCATTGCAACACATCCCTCCTCCAACAAAAAGTGCATTGGTGATAGTCGAAGTGTCGGTCAAATGAGGAAGGATGTGGACATGACTTGTTGTTTTTAAAGGGTTTTATACTACTATATTTTTAAGAGGATTGAAGGTATTTCTTTGTATGGTTTCTCAAAGTCTTGAATGGTTCCCAAGTGTTTTTTTTTTTAAAGCTTTTATTTTTAAAAACTTTTTTTTTTTTAAAGAGATCTTTGTTTTGAAAAAAAAAAGGGTTTTACTTGAGCCCTATTATTAATATTTTTTTTTAAGTTGTTGGAGGTCCTCTTGAAATATGTTGGGAGAATATGGTGAATCCACTTGCAAAGATATACCTGAACAAAGAAAATAAATTAGATGGCGCAAACTATGTCAATTGGAAATTCAAGTCGTTGGAAGGTTATGGTGCTTGGACCATCACAGAGGGATAAGAAGCAAAACCTGCTACAAGCTCGATAGGTGCTTTGATTCAGGACTGGGAGAAGTGGGAGAAAAAAACATAGGTATTATCAAGAATATACATGAAAGATAGTGTAATTCCTTATATTCGTGATTTTCAGACCTATAATGTGACCTAGAATGCATTGGAGTTGTATGAAACTAAGAATACAAATCGAGTCCTATTTTTTAAGAGTAAGCTCTTGTATATTAAAATGGAAGAGAATGAATCTATTAGTGTCTTTATTTCCATAATTAAAAATTTGAAAGATAAGTTGGGAGATATAGCAAAATCAGTACGAGCTATTGATCTTTTGACAACCACCTTAAATGGAATGTTAAAGGGCTATCAGATGTTTATTATAGGTCCTGCGGAAAGGGAGAAAAAACACCAAATTTTGAGTATTTGACAGGTATACTACTGCAGGAAGAAGAGAGGTGCAAGAATTTGAAGCCTCAGAATCCAAATTTGGCACTTGTGGTGAAGAAGAAAATCTTGAAAGGGAAACAAGGAGGAGCAAGTAATGATGGAAGATCATCTCAGAAAAGGCCATTTTTGAAATCAAATCAAGGTATATCATCTGTTAAAAATGACTCTAGAATAAAATGTCTTTACTATGGTAGAAGTGGGCATATAGCCAAAGACTGTTATAAGAATAAAAGTGATGAATCTCAGAATAATAAACACAACAGACATTCAGGACATTTTGTAGGTCAAGGGCTAAATTTTGATCTCGAAAATCTTAACATGTTTATTTCTAATGATGTGTTGTACGTTGAAACAGATGATGTTAATGCTTTGTTTGTGGACTCTACAGCTTTGATCCATATGATGTTCAATAAGGACCGGTATGAAAACTTCATGAAAATAAGCAATGGAGGTAGCATCTATCTTTGTGATGATCATGCACACCAGATCATGGGATAAGAGATATTCTAGTGACCTTACCAAATGGCAGTGTCAGGTGCATTCATAATCTTATGTATGTGAGTGAGATCAAGAAAAAAATGATCTCTGTGCCTATAATTATAGATCATAATTTGAAGGTTTAATTCTTAAAAGCACATTTCATAGTGAAAGATTTGTTGGATCACTGCAAACTTGTTTCTTCAAGAGTCAGAGTTGGAGACCTGTAAAAGCTTGATGTCACTAGCAAAATTCATTAAGCATTGAATTCTACAACTATGTCAACATAAAGTATTTGGCATCAAAGGTATGGTCAAATCAATTATCATGATTTATTTTTGTTGTGGAAACAAAGTATGGTTGAAGGAATCCCTATGTTAAAAAGTGAATATGCTACTTGTGAAGGTTGTGCATTAGGAAAAATTCACAGAGATGAATTCCCCTCTAATTCTGATAGTAAAAGAAGATATGTATGAGAACTTGTGCATTCTGATGGTTATAGATGAAATTGGACTAGATCTCTAGGAGTTGCCTATTATTTTGTGTTTTTTTATTGATGATTGCACAAGGTACACTTTGTTGTACTTCCTTAGGAAAAAGAGTGATGTTTTTTAGTATTTCAAAGAATTAAAAAACATGGCAAAGAAGAAGACATGGAAGTTTATAAAGATCCTCCATTCAGATCAAAGGGGAGAATACAAATTGGGGAACTTTTTCAAGTACTACAAGGATCATGGAATAGTGCAACATTTCACACTACTCTACACTCCACAACAGAACGATGTTTCAAAAAGGAAAATCAGAACATTGGTGGAGTGTGCATGAAGTATGATCAAAGGTAAGAACCTCTCAAATGTTTTTTGGGAGGAAGCCATTAGTATTGTTGTTTATTTAAAGAATAGAAGTCCAACAAGGTATCTTGATTTCAAGACCCCATTTGAAGCCTTGTATGGTTTTAAACCAACAGTTCATCATTTGAGGGTATTTGGATGTAAGGCCTTTTCACATATTACGAAGGAGAATAGAAAGAATCTTGATGCTAAGGGTATCAAATGTATTTTTGTAGGTACCTATTCAAAATTCAAAGCATATAAAATGTTTTATCCATCTACTCACAGAGTATTTGTGAGTATAGATGTAATTTTCCATGAATAGGAAGATGAAGGCAATAAGGACAATAATTATGAAAAGTGGCACATTCTTCCTGAAGTTGATGACAATAAAGTAGAAGAAAAATGAAAAGACAGTGAGCAGCAAAAGCCCAAGGAAGAATCTAGCAATATGGACATCACCAATAGTCAGAGCCCAATTAAAAGTGGAGAAGAACTTTTAGAGAATAAAGGTGAAAACAATGAAGTGAGAAGGAGATCTACTCGGGATATTTGCCTACCTAAAAGGTTTAAGGACTATGCCATCATGACTAGTGTTTTTAATGTCATAGAACCCATGAGTTTTAATGAATAGATAATGAAAATGAAGAGTGGAGAAAAGAAATGGAGGAAGAATATGAATCTATAATTAATAATAAAACCTGGGAATTGACTGAATTTCCTAAAGGAAAAGATCCCATAGGATGGAAATGGCTATACAAACCCATGTTTAAAGCATATGACAACATAGATAAATATAAAGCTAGATTGGTGGCAAAAGGGTACTCACAAAAGCAGGGTATTGATTATGTAGAAACATTTATACATGTAGCTAAATTAAATACTATTAGATTGTTAATTGCATTAGCTTCAAAGTACCATTGGAATTTGCACCAATTAGATCTAAAATCTGCTTTTTTGAATGGTGATTTAAAGGAGGAGGTGTATTTGACACAACCTTAAGGTTTTGTGAAAAAGGGATGGGAACGTTTAGTTTTCAGATTAAAGAAAGCCTTGTATGGGCTAAAGCACACACCTAGGTCATGGTATGAAAAGATATTTTCCTTCTTTCTTCAGCAGAGTTTTATGAGTCAAAGATATCCAAATTTGTATATGAAATTTGATGTAAATGGGTATGTAGTATTGATTTCTTTTTATGTTGATGACCTAATTATTACATGAAATTCAATCAAGTTAATTGACGGAATTAAGGAACACATGTCACAAGTATTTGAGATGAAAGATATTGGTGAGTTACATTACTGTCTAGGTCTTGAAGTTTGGAGAGATGTTGGCCAGACTTTTGTTACTCAGGGTAAGTATGTTAGAGAATTTCTTGAAAGATTCAATATGGATCATTGCAAAGTTTCTTTTGTTGCAATGCAGCATAATGTGAAACTGCATTTTGATGATGGCTTAAAGGAGGTAGATAGTACATTGTATAGACACAGTGTTACATGTCAATTTGTCACCATGACACTTGATCATTTTATGGGTCTTTTTACCATCCGTGAACATGTTTGATTGAACTCCCTTAGAAGTCAAACAACCAAAAATATCTTGAAGGAGATGAGAAATTTGGGAATAATAGTTGTCACACCTTGTCAAGTTTCACCTGCGTTGATTTTTCTAGCTTTTGCACACATTCACTGGAATTAACTCTGAGAACAGTGCAAAGTTGCGTTCTATCTTCCACTATAAACCTCTACAGGTGAATTCAAGAAAGTAAAAATAAAAAGTACATCCTAGAAACATAGTTGGTAAAATATTTCCCAACTGAAAGCTTCTAGGTGATGACTATTCGAACTATAACCCTCATATGATGCATCTTAATCCCCTTCCTCATGGAAACATAATCCCTCAATTAAGGGTTCTCACTATCCTCTTTTGGATCTGAAACTTCTTCCTCTTGGCCTATAAAATGACTAGAGGGTAGAGGGTTAGAGGAGCTTAGAATTTAGAGAAGATAAACTTATGTTGTCAGTTTGAGATTAGAAAGCTTGTCATATAAGGAGGATATTGAAGCCATTTGGGAGGAGCCTCACGACATCAAGGTGAAGGTTGTAAGGCTCCTCTTTATCTTTGAATAATACAAATGAACACTTTCTCCCATTGATTTTCTTATTGGAATGATGAATGGTTTATAATTGTTTACAATTTTTATTAAGGAAAATTCAATTCCTAATCTCCTTGATCATTAGGTTAAGTTTTGTTTGGATTATTATATCACATATGCTTTTGACCCTTTTATCGTTTATGGTTGCAATTATTTTCAAGCATTGAGGAGTTGCATCAAGTCGCAACAAGGGATCTTCATCAACCTTTTCGATAAATAGGTAAGAGGCTCATCCATTAGCTTTAATTCTTATAATTCAAACAAGTCCAACTTAGGGAAAGAGTCAATTCAATTGTCTTGCTTGTTTATAGTTTTCATCAAGGATCTAGGAAAATCGATCTTGTCTACAAGAGGGATTTGTCCGGTGTAAAAAATTGGCGACTCCACTAGGGAACGTCTCTCTTCTCTTCCTTTTCCTTAGTTTTGTTTTCTGATCCTTCTGATTTATTTTGACTCGAGTCTTTAGGAAGTAATGACCTTTCAACCCAGATTTCTTGAATTTTTATTTTTTCTTGGGTTTATGATATCTGTGTTGTTTTCGTTCGCCAACAGAGTGCAATTCTATACCAGTTTTTCCTTAAAAATTGGATGCATGCGCTCTATTTTGTATTGTTGACCTACGCAGGCCTTAGAAATTTTTGAAATTTTGGCTTTTGCTTCAACCCAGAACTGAGTTTGATTTTTTGGAAGTGTCATTATCTTTGTTTGGACTGTCTTATGTCTCTTATGAACTCATTTGAGTGCTTTGTTAATATTTTTTTAGAATTAGGTCTCTTTGGAGAAACTGGTTAGGGTTTTGCCTGGTTGGTTTGTCAATTGATCAAAACAAGATAGGTTGTCCTTCTGCTTGTGATATCCTTATTTTGTTATGTCAAATACACCAATTGACCTTAATTTTTTGCTTATTTGTGATCAAACTCATATTGAATTGCAAATTAGGGTTTCTTGAGATCTAGTGCTTTTGTGAAGAAATTGTTGCTTTCAATTTTGGTAATTTCTCACAATTACACTATTGTTATCATTAAATCAAAGCATTCATAGGGAAAATGTATTTTTCCTTGAACTCTCTTTATTGATTTATGTGTACTTGAAAGCTTTGAGTGATAAATGGTAAAGAGTATTTTTGGCTTATTTGATATTTAGGGAAATCTGGAACTTGATTTATTTTCTGTGTTTTCATTGCATTAAGATGGAATTGGTTGTTTTAGGAAAGTTGGAAAAGTTGTGAGTTTTTCAATTAATTTTGGAAAAATCAAAGGAACTCTTTCTTTCCTCTAAATAGCATTTCATCAAATTTGAAAGTTTCAATTGCATTTTTGAGTGCATTAAGATTTTGAGTCATGTCATAACATCATGAGTTTCTCCTTCATTACGTATTGAGTAAAGAACAACTTAATAATATTGTGTTAACTAAAATTCATCTAGAATTTAACATTTTTTGCGGCTCTTGCCCCTACAACAGCTTAAGTGTAGGGATTTGGAATAGGGAAAGAAGTAAACTTTCCAAAGCTACAAACAAACAATAGAATCTTGAGTTAGGGAGAGAAAATCCAATTATTTTAGTTTTTCTCTAGGAAGTGCTTCTTGTACATGAGTTAAGCACGATATCATGTCAAATCTGGTGGCGTGATCATACCCACTTCATCAGCCAATATATAGTGATTTTCACGTATTACAATGATACTGAAAGGTACTTGGGGTCACTTGAAAGTAAACCTCAAATTGATCATGTGGAGGAGCCTTCAAGGGGAATGAGCTTGTTACCCTGCCCTTGCGTGTACATTTGATCTACGACTTTCCACCAAGGTAAAATTGTTGTATTTGGTAAACTTAGTGACTATAATCCTAGGGCTCTACCTAACGTGACGACAGAGGGAAGGTCCTATTGTACCTGGAACAAACATTGACTAGACTCACTTGGACGTTTTGGAGGGTAATCTTGGATCGATATGGTTTATAGAAAAGTTACTTGCACCAAACTATTTCATTAAGCAGGTTGTTAGGGTGACTAGTTCCAAACATTCATTTCTATAAATATTTTCACCTTGATCACTGCGACATTGGATTTCATCACCAACTAATAACTATTGATCTCCGTGAAGAGTTAGTTTGTATGCTTTGAGCTCTTAGATTTTTAGCATGTGTTACTTTCTGTGTTGTTTTTACTTTTTAAAGACTTTAGGTTTAATTTAGATATTGTGTGATTTGTTAATTGAAATTTTTCATTGTAACCGAATTACAAAGAAAATCATGTAGGATACTCGGGGCCCCCCCTGAGTATACACCAGGTCAGTTAGAAAATATAAAAGCTGAAAATTCTAAATCATTAGGATCTGGAACTACTACAAAAAATTAAACTTCTACTATTATAGACTCTAATGTAAAAGGGACTGAAGTTAATCAACTAGAAACATCTACTATCATAGGCCTTGAAGTGACAGAAACTAAACTTGATCAAACTCATAAATTAGTATCACACTCAGGAGGAATTGATTTACAAATTATTGAACTCATTCAAACTGAATCATATATTGGAGACGTTTCATATACAAATCCCATTTCTAAACCAGATATTGATGAACCTGAGTCTGATAATTCTAAACCTGAATCTTATATGCCTACTACAATGCATATTCTAGATCCTCCACATTCACCACATGTGAAACTCATTATTACCGATAGTGTCCCTCGTGGTCTCATTAGCATTGAAGAAATTTTTTCAGACAAAGAGGAAGAACAAATAGTTCAGATCTTTTGTTTTTATATCTTCACCCTGACCCTTGGTATTTCACACCCTTGAACTTTTTAGGAAAATGAATTTCATGATACATGACTCCTTACTCTATTGTACTAGGTTTTGACTGGTCTATGATGGCTTCTGGAAGTACCTCATCAAATACATCTACTTTTTCGACTTCTTCGGAGTCAACATTGTATGGTGGTTTTCTACCAAATGGATATTGCTCTCCCGTTGGAGATTACTTAGGAGATTCTTCCTCAAATTCATCTTCAAACATGTCAACTGGTGTAATTAATCCTACTAATGAAGGCTTGACATCTGAGCAATTTATTAATATGATTTTTGATAATGTTGGTAATCCTCAAATCAACCCAACAGGTGGTTATTACCCACCTGGGGGGAAACCATCGTATCCTCCACCTGCAGGAAAACCTTTAGGTGGATCCTACCCTACCGGTGGGGGGCAACCTGCTACCGTAAATAATCTTAATTATGCTCAAATGCCTCAAATCGGTTTTGGTCAACCTGTGATGCCTCAACCCACCATTGGAATGCCTTACCCTAGAATGAATATAATCTGGAACCCTTCGTTAAATCAACAGTCAATTCCAATTGCTTCTCATGTTACCATGTATAAACCTATTCAACCTATTGGACAACCTACACAGCAATTACCCTTTCAAGGTATGCCTTTTCAAGTCCAACCAAATGTCCAAGTTAATCCATCAAAAACTACCCAGCAAGCAATCCAACATCTTGTCCCAAGTACTCCTCAAACATCGGTTCAGTCTGTTATACCAACAACTATTCAGAATCCAAGTTTAGGTTCACCTCAAACTCCCATTCCAGGATTATCGCAAGTAAAGGTGCCACTTACATCACAAGTAATGGTGTAACCCCTTGTTCAGTCTATTCCTCATGTATCTAAGATTCAATATGTTCCTATAATTCTGTCCATACCAAAAATACCTATCATACAACCTAATTTTCCATATATGCAAGTGTCGTTTCAAGGGATACCTTTACAAGGTCAACCCGAGAGTTAGTTTGTTCAAGGTCCACCTTTTCAAACTCAATTTCTCCAAGGTCAACCTTTGCAAAATCAACCCTTTCAAGGAAATTTCATTCAAGGTCAAATGGGTCAGATTCCTCCATTTCTTAATCAACCCTACCTAGGTCATACGTTTCAAGTACCTATGCACCCGCAATATGGTATGGTTCATCTTGGATATCTAGGAGGTATGCATATTCCAACTTCTCAAGCTGTTCTAGGATATCCTTAGTGTCCTCCTCCTTGTACAGGACTCGTCCCTCAAGGTTATTAGTATGCACCTTTGGATCCTAGCCACCAGTTTCCTTTCATTGCAACTTTGGATTTTCCTGACCTCTCTTGATTAACTAATGATCCTCTTCTTTATATTCTGTTTTGGCCACCCATTCCTACTAAGTTGCCAAGTGACATCCCTAAGTTTGAAGGTAAATTGGGTGAAGACCCATTAAACCATGTTATAAACTATCATTTTTTGTGTGTGTCCAACTCATTAATCAACATTTATATTAGATTACGACTTTTTCAATGAAACTTAACTCGTTGGGAAGCCAAATGGTATGTAGAGTTTCCGTGAGCTTCCTTCATTAAATTTAACACCCTTGCTACAATTTTTTTGACCCATTTTCATTTTCCCATTCAATATGATAATGGAACTAAAATTTTAACCTATTTAAAATGGTCAATGTTAACCCATATCTCAGATCACATTCATAAATGGAGACGAAGATGTCGTTTGGTTAA
This sequence comes from Pinus tabuliformis, assembly GCA_031772625.1. Taxonomy (NCBI): domain Eukaryota; kingdom Viridiplantae; phylum Streptophyta; class Pinopsida; order Pinales; family Pinaceae; genus Pinus; species Pinus tabuliformis. Next base: position 1,233,536,727 of record CM062804.1, on the reverse strand, counting down.
TTTTTACATTCTAGACCATATTTTGGCCGAATGGTTCATAAAATATATTTTACCAGTAATAACTAAAGATTTTTCCAAAGGAATAATTTCTCATTCTCAATACCTTGATCTTGTTTATACTTAGTCCCGTACTTTGTATGAAAAGATTCCAGATTTTCCCTGCGCTAGTCAACCTAATACAGCGCTTACAGGATCACATGCCACTGATGGTATGATTGGTTATGTGAGCTAAAAATCTAAGAATAAAAAGAATAATGCTAAGAAAACTCAGATTTTTTCTCTATCTATTTCACCTGAAGAAGATCCCTCTCTTGAAATTACTTCACATATTAACATCGTAGAATCATCTATCAGAAAAGGTAAGAAATCCAGAAATAAGAAAAAGGGAACATGGAAAGCTAAACAAGACACTCATTATAAAGAGAAATTGAACAAGAATGAACTATCTCATGAAAAGAAGAAACCTCATTATCCTTGCCTAATTTGTGATGAAGATCATTATACCAAGGAGTGCCCACATCGTGCTGAAGTTTCTAAATTTATCAAAGGTTCACGCAATCTTGTTGTTTTGAAGGACCCATTTCCTCCTCAAGATAGCAAAATGGTTTCTCATGTGTTATAGACATTTTTGGGCCCTACAACCCCAAGCATGAAATGTCCATAAACCAAGGGATCCTAAGTCCCTAAAAGTGTTGTTCTAACCCCTAAAGGAACAAGGTCAACAAATTATAGCTTCTCCCAGAAGTTCTCCATGAGAAACTGCTCAGAATTGGTCAAAACAGGATCATTGCAGCTGCTCCATTGGCTAAGTACGTTGCATCTCACCCAAATACACTGTGAGGGTGCGTTGCATTTCAAAAGTCCGTTCTGTGGGGTGCGATGGGCGAGAAATGACAAATGGCAGTGTCATTCCGCGAGGTGGAGAGGCAATGGAAGCTTCTAGAATCTTCTCCTGTGACACTTGCCTCACTGAATTCGACCAAGGATGAGTAAGAGGCCCTCAGTCTCCAAGTGGAAGCAAGAACTATCAGAGAGAAGACACTAATCAAATCACAAGCTGACTCATCCCCCTTACAGATATCTATATATGGATCCCTCATCCCAGAGATCCAGAGGCTGGAATTTTGCATATTGTAAGGAATTTCTGTTGGTTTCCTGAGACAAACATCAGATTGTTGGGTGATCTAAGCTTTGTTTGAGGTGAAGAGGGGCTTCTTTGCTGGGAGGTTGATGTTGGGTCAGAACAACCGGTTGTAACTCCTCTTGGCTCTTTTCTTGTTTATCAATAAAAGCTATTTGAGTTTTCCTCCATGCTTTTGTGTCATTGATGCTTGTTACATTTGTATGGTCAATTTACATCTGACCCTAGATTGTTTATGATTATAGATCCATGTCTTTGTATAGTGCTATGCTTCTGTGATCTTACAGGTACTTTGTGAAGCTGGGCGTGCAAGGGAGCAGGTAGCTGAGGACTATCAAAGAAGAGAGGGATCAAATCAGGAGATTGGCGCAAGACAGAGGTTGGTCTTTCTATTCCTCTCTATCTATAATTCATAAAGGAAAAACAAAAGTAGCTTTTCTCTGTTTGTTTCTAAGGCAGTTGTCACACCTTAGTGGGATAGAGCAGTTCTAAATAGACACTTTTCCCTGTAACAAAATGGCGACTCCGCTGGGGAGCTAATTAGTTTGTTTGTTTATCATTCTTTGTTGTTTGTTTCATAAACTTACAAGTAGCATTCGAACTGCATTTGCCATAACAAATGCAAAGTAGACAACTGCTACTTCAATCCATCTACTGGATCTGTTTATGATTTAAACAACTGATTCACAAACTATCTGATTGCCCTTGTGATAGCTCTTAGATCCTCCTTAGATCTACCCTTGATTGTTGCATTACTGATTGCTTTTTGCTCGGCCAAAACCCAAGAACTGAACTACAAACTGTGACCCAGAACCCGAACAGAGTCTCGTTTCTGGCCCAGCGCAGGTACTATTCAGAGATTCTGAATTTCAGCGCACTTCCCGAGTGGACAACCTGTGCTACATTTCAGATTCTCTGTGTTATAGGTGCGCTGATCAGACTAGCTCTGTGCAGTTGTGGCTTTTGTGGTTCATTCTTTCCAGTTCTATTCCTGAATTTTGCTGCCTGTGATCAGTATATGTCTATTTGAAACCCCTTTTCCTTACTGTTATTCCGCCTCCTTTGTACAAAAGAACTGTAGATGTTTTTGTGTGTTTGTTGAGTCGTTTATAGTTCTCCTTTGCAAAAGTAGCGTAATCGTACTGTCATCCTTTGATTTGAAACTGTCGCAAGTGTCGATTTCAATCATAGGAAAAAGTTTAATTGCTGTTGATGGTCGATTATCCTGTTACTGTTGCTTTTGGTCTGAATTTGTAATTTTCTAGTGTCAAGAACAAGTATTCATTTCAAAATCATAAGGGGTTGTGATCGTCTCCATTTTTTTATTTCGAAAAGAAACTTGTTGATATTTGTCGCTTGAAAAGAAATTCAGATTTGTGCATCAACTTTCTTTTTAACATTCATATACTAAGAAAGTCGAAAACAAATACATGCATGTGCATTTGCATATAGACATTCTGATTGGCTTGATTTAGGAAAGTGCATTTAGAGTGTGCTCTTTGCGAAAAGATTCTGTCTTTCTTTTCCCTAGTAGCTAGGATTTTCACTGCATAAAGGAGATAAAAGTTTGTTTATCATCTTAGATTGCATTTTAGGAATTACATATACATCTCGTGGTGAACCCGAAAGGCAAACTTCATAAACAAGATCAACTTAAAATAAATTCAATGACTCTAACAACGCTTTGGAACTTAACGCACAACATTTAGAAGTCTAGGCTAGAGACGTATTCTGGCGTCGTAAAGCCTGGTAACTGTTGTTCTCACTGATGGTTGGGTGATTCCTCCACTTTGAGACAATAAGTGCCAGTACGAACTTGTGCTCCCACGTACCGTCGAGTATATTTTGGGAGACCCCAATAGGCTTAATCCTTTATCCATAGGAAGTCGTGTCTGCCACCCTATCGATCGCAATGCACTGAACACAGCATTCGGGAAGATTGACTGCCGTACCGTAAAAAGTATTCTGCAGTTTTGCAATTGGTTTGATAATCCCTCTACCTAGATTTCCAGAGCAGTCCCTTTCGTTCCTTTTCAAACTCCTTAACGGAAAAGGACCATCTGAGCACTTGTCACTTCAGGCTCATTAAAAATTGAAGGAGACTAGAGTCATCTTTTGTTTTTTCTCGACTCTTAAAAACTGAAAAAACAAGTTGTGTGAAAGCGTCTAAAATTTATTTTAAATGGAATATTCATTACCCTTTCCAATGTTGATCTTGGGTTGAGAAAATGGAATCCACCAACCAAGGAATTCCCCTTGGAGGAAATCCTAGTCCCTTCTCCTCTTGGGGAGATGTTGGTGCACCCCATATGGCCACATTGTCGCTTCCAGGACTGACAATTGGTTTGCCTGTATGGCTCTTCTCAACCTCTGTCATTCAGAACACCACAATTCCTGAACAATCGAATCAGCAATTAATCGAGTCCAGAGTTACCCACCAACCTTCTACTTCCTCTAATTCTTCCTCTCCTCCTTCCTCTTCGCTTGATGGGGCTGGTAAAGCCAAAAGTCAAGTACCTAAGGAGAAGAAGGAAAAGAAGAAGAAAGAGAAGAAGAAGAAGGAGCCAAAAGTGAATGGGGGCAAATGAGTGTCGTCTAGCGAAAAACCACACACCGTACCGACCAGGCCTAAATCGCCATGTGTCATTTGCAAAGGAGACCACTATCACAGAGATTGTCCTTGCATCCCTCAGATCTTAAGGGACTGGTCTCCTCGTTTGCACAACCCGGTGTCGTCAGCCTCTGATGATCATGTTGAAAACACACTGTCAACTAGTGAAAGTGAAGCCCCAGGACAAAAAGGAAAATATAGATTTCCTTGCAAACTGTGCGAAGGCGATCATGTCGTCCACCGTTGTCCCTTCTTAGATGAAGCTAAAAGAGTTTTGGATGATCGTCCGGTTTCATCGTTACGACTTCCTCCTGGATATAAAAAACTCTTGCCGAGTCCGTCACTAGTTGAAAATCTGGCTGGCCCGCTCAGGTGGTCGGCCGAAGCATCTATCATTGAAGATAAACCATCTGAATCCATACCAGACGAAAGTCAAAAGGTTGAGGCGGTAGTTGACCCGGTCTTGCCTTCAGAGGTTCCATCTTCAAATGATACAGTCACTAAAGAGAACAAGGATGACACCGTCCAAATTCTTTTCATAAGCACAGACTCCAACGAACATGGGGGCAATTTACCCGTTCCTTTACCGCAGGAAGGAAGTTCGTCAGAGTCGTACCCGGTTGTCTATTCGGTCCCACCTCCAAGCAACCTAGTTGTCTCCTTCGACTGGAATCAACTAGGCAGACTCCGTTTACCAGCTAGTATACCATTCCGAATAATTATTCAAATATATAGAATGCTTATGGCTGGTACCATCATAGATGAAGGGGCTTCTGTGAGTATCCTTTCCTCAACTGCTTGGAAAGTGCTTGGTACGCCATCGCTTCTGCCTGAGATGAGAAATCTAACAGGCTTTGATAAAGGAACCAGTCGACCGTTAGGGATCCTTCCCGATGTGCCCATAACATTGAGAGGGAAAACCATTCACATGAACGTTATGGTAGTTCAAGGACCCCTGGATTACAATCTACTCCTTGGACGAGACTATATTTATTGCATGAGAGCCATTGTCTCATCACTCTTTAGAGTGATGTGTTTTCCGCACGAAGGAAGAGTGGTCAAGCTCGTAGACCAACTTTCATTTCCCGGATCATGCATAGCAAATAGTCATATACCATCCCTGAATGGTCTTTTCACGCAAGAAATGTCTCAACCCCCAGTCCGTCCACCCGATGAGCATGAGTGATTCGAGGGACATGACTGAAACCCAGGGGGCATGCACCCTGGTCTGCTTCGGCAGGAAAACTTCGGGTATAGGGTAGGTTTCCACGAGAGAATATGACTAGTCTGTACCCCCGTCCATGATTGGAAGAGGGGGTTATTATAGAACAATATTCTCTTGTCAAAGTTATGTGAGTGGAGTAGCCTCCATCACTCACCTTTGTCTATTTCGGTAGACATCGCCGAAGAAGTGTTTTGTTTGTGCTGTGAATAAAACAATCTTCAGGTAACCTGTAAGAGGTAGGCCTCTCTCGGTAAAACAAATGTTTTAACGGAATAAAGAAGGGGTAACCTTGAAACTCTGTTTTATACCTGGGGGCATGCAAACCTTTTGGCGTGCAAGCGAAGAGCGACTATTTAATTTTTTTAATTTGTAGGACCTCTAGCCCTTTAAACTCGTAGGATCAGTCGTCTCCTAACTTGCATAAAGAAAGGATGTGGGGCAAAACTCTAAAAGTTGCCGTTTTATATGAGACATTCTTATCACACGACTGGATTAATCGAGTAGTTTTAGCACATAGTTCAAGCTCGTTAAAAAATAAACATAAGACATGAGCAAATGTTTCCCCCCGCGTTTAAGCTCGTTAAAAAATGAACTATTCCCCGGTAAATAACCATCGTGAATGTAGTACTTCAGCCGTTAAAGCCTTGGTCGTGTTTGCACCGTCACCTCCACTTTTTCATTGGCCGATCATTCACCTCCATTTGATTGTTTACCCATTTTGAGGAACAGCTGCGAAGAGTGATTTCACTAGCCATCCTTGTGACACTGCCATGATTGGAAAATTCCAAACCTTACCTGGAATCAGCTGCTACCCGTTTTATCACTCGTTCCTCAAAAGACGAGTCTCCTTTAAGCTCTTTTCAACTGACTCGTAAAATATGAAAAGATTGTCGAGCCATTGGCCTCTCTAGCTCGTTAAAGGGACAGGAAGTGCTATCCCTCCTCTAGATTTTAATATTTTTGGACCTGAGGGATTATTACATAAAAAGATCGAGCGCTTGTTTTGTTTGGCTCGTTAAAAGTATCGAAAATTCATCCCTTCTGTATTGTTTTATACTTTTTCGGACTTAAGGGATTAGATGACGAAAAAGGAATTTTGGAGTTACCTTTACGTCCCTTTTCAGACTCTCTAAAATTGAAAAGGACTGAGTTATCTTTGTCATTAAACTCGTTAAAAAGATTAATAGCGACAAACTTGTCTATAGACGAGAACGAGTTTCACTATCACTAGGCTCATTAAAACATAGCGATGGGTTTGCCCGAAGGGAAAATTATAGAACAAGCATATGTTATCCTCCTCAAGCTTGACAAAAATAAAGAGGTACTGGTCAGCAATGACTGGGGAAAATTGGGAAGAAAACTTAAAGAAACTTTGTTGGTAGCAAGTCGCTCATGAACATGACACTTACACTCCGTGTCCGAGTCGGGTTGAGTTATTTCATTCACCGGTCACATCACCATGGTCACGCCATACCATCCACATTTGGGGTTAATGCTACCAATCCATCACATCAGTGTCGCCGATATGTTCAAGAGAAGTCATTCGGAGAATTCACCTGTGTCTCACCCACTACCATACATTATACTCCATTCTTTCATGACCGCCACCCTGAACCTTATATCACCAGATCGTTTTCACCTCCATTAAAATCATTTGCTCCGTTCCGTGTCATTGATGTGGGATTCATTAAGGCCCTCCTATGACAGATCACTTCTTGTCGACATTAGCTCATTATCCAAGAAGTTGATCTAGGAACACCCCATTCAGTACTTTGAAGCTTGCATGCCTCAATGGCAAGTTTCTCACTTCCGGCGACAGGTTTACATCAATGGCCTTCGACCGAAAGATTTTGTGTGGTGTTCGACGCCAAGTCTTTTATTCACACCATGTGAATTGTACTGCAGTACCTTGAGGGTCATTATCATTATCGATGATTCCTCTCGCGCTTGTTAACAGTTTACATCATTGACTGGTAATCAAGCGATGTCTTTCCATGTTCGACTTCAGAACATTTCTCACATGGATCGACTCAATGTACTTTGAGTGAAGATCGGACGAGATTGAAGACCCCGGATCTAGCTTCATCCGGCTGCGATATATATTCAGGGAAATAAAGACATTAAATGTACATCATTGCTGCACAGATAATCATCCACTCAAAAGGATGATGGCTCTATCAGAATCATCAGTCTACACTCAGACGATTGTCTGTCCTATGTACATGAAAATGAATTTATAAAGCTGAGCATGGGAATGACCGCCTCAGCTGGATCATGAAAATAGTATGAAGATAATGCATTGTATTGTATCTTATTACAAGTCTCCTCCCAACATTGAAAGAACTTCGGATCCTCATAACAAAGCATTTCACCCGACATTAAAAGATTAACGGCCTCATACTTTAGGGGGCAACTGTTATAGACATTTTTGGGCCCTACAACCCCAAGCATGAAATGTCCATAAACCAAGGGCTCTTAAGTCCCTAAAAGTGTTGTTCTAACCCCTAAAGGAACAAGGTCAACATATTACAACTTCTCCCAGAAGTTATCCATGAGAAACTGCTCAGAATTGGTCAAAACAGGATCATTGCATCTGCTCCACTGGCTAAGTGCATTGCATCTCACCCAAATACACTGTGAGGGTGTGTTGCATTTCAAAAGTCCCTTATGTGGGGTTTGATGGGTGAGAAATGACAAATGGCAGTGTAATTCCACGAGGTGGAGAGGCAATGGAAGCTTCTAGAATCTTCTCCTGTGACACTTACCTCACTGAATTCGACCAAGGATGAGTAAGAGGCCCTCAGTCTCCAAGTGGAAGCAAGAACTATCAGAGAGAAGTCACTAATCAAATCACAAGCTGACTCATCCCCCTTACAAATATCTATATATGGATCCCTCATCCCAGAGATTCAGAGGCTGGAATTTTGAATATTGTAAGGAATTGCTGTTGGTTTCCTCAGACAAACATCAGATTGTTGGGTGATCTAAGCTTTGTTTGAGGTGAAGAGGGGCTTCTTTGCTGGGAGGTTGATGTTGGGTTAGAACAACCGGTTGTAACTCCTCTTGGCTCTTTTCTTGTTTATCAATAAAAGCTATTTGAGTTTTCCTCCATGCTTTTGTGTCATTGATGCTTGTTACATTTGTATGGTCAATTTACATCTGACCCTAGATTGTTTATGATTATAGATCCATGTCTTTGTATAGTGCTATGCTTCTGTGATCTTACAAGTACTTTGTGAAGTTGGGCGTGCAAGGGAGCAGGTAGCTGAGGACTATCAAAGAAGAGAGGGATCAAATCAGGAGATTGGCGCAAGACAGAGGTTGGTCTTTCTGTTCCTCTCTATCTATAATTCATAAAGGAAAAACAAAAGTAGCTTTTCTCTGTTTGTTTCTAAGGCAACTGTCACACCTTAGTGGGATAGAGCAGTTCTAAATAGACACTTTTCCCTGTAACATCATGACCAATACTCCTCATCCACATTGGCAGATATTATGATGATGTCTTCCAAAGCTATGGTAGCAACGAGATCCAAATATTATACATCAAAGAGTCTTGTTTGAAGATGGAGATGAATCCAATCTAGCTGGTCAAACTTCCACATCTACTCCTTGTTATAGACATTTTTGGGCACTGCAACCCCAATCATAAATGTCCATAAACCAAGGGCTCCTAAGTCCCTAAAGGTGTTGTTCCAACCCGTAAAAGAACAAGGTCAACTGATTACAGCATCTCCCAGAAGTTCTCCGTGAAAAACTACTCAGAACTGGTCAAAACTAGACCATTTCACCTGCTCCATAGACAAAGTGCGTTGCATCCCACCTGAATACACATAGTAGGTGCGATGCATGTTGAAAATCCCTTCTATGGGGTGCGATGGGTGAGAGTGGACAAATGGCAAGGTCAATCCGCAAGGTGGACGAGCATGGAATCTTCCAGAAGCTTCTCCTATGACACTTGCCTCTCTGCATTAGACCAGGGATGAGTAAGAGATCATCAATCTCCAAGTGGAATCAAGAACTACCAGAGGGAGGACACTAATAAAATCTCAAAAGCTGACTCACTCCCCTTGCAAACATCTATATATGGATCCCTCATCCCAAATATCCAGAGGCTGGAATTTTGTATCCTGTAAGGAAGTGCTGCTGGTTTCTTGGTGCAATATCATAGTGTTGGGTGATCTAAGCTTTTCATGAGGTGAAGAAGGGCTTCTTGCTGAGAGGATGATGCTGGGTCAAAACAATTGGTTGTAATCCTCTTTGCTCTTTCTTGATTATCAATAAAGCTATTCAAGTTTTCCTCCACATTCTTGTATGATTGATGTTTTATGCACTTGTGTGGTCAATATACATCTGATCCTATATTGTTTATGATAATAGATCTATGTTCTTGGATAGTATTATGCTGCTTTGATTCTACAGGTGCCCTATGAAGCTGGGTAGACAAGGAAACGAGTAGCAAAGATCTATCAGAAGGGAGAGGAATCAAGCAAGGAACCAAGCGCAAGATAGAGGTTGGTCTCCTTTATTCTTCTCTCATCTATTTCTCATAAAGGAAAACGAAAGTGGTTTTAATTTGTTTGTTTCTAAGGTAGCTACTAGCCTTAGTGGGATTAGCAACTCTGCATAGACACTATTCCCGATAACAAAATGGCGACTCCGCTGGGGAGCGAATAGATTGTTTGTTTATCTACATTTTTTTACTTTATAAACTTACAGACGGAGCCTGAAGTCAAGCCAGCTAGCCTTTGAACTACATTTGCTATGCAAGTGCAAAGTAGATCAATGATGCTTCAATCAATCTCCAGGTTTTGTTTATGAATTAAACAATTGATTTACAAGCTCTCTAATTGCCCTTGTGGTGGCTCTAGTAACCTCATAAGATCTACCCCTGTGATTGATTTACTGATTACCACTTGCTCGGCCTAAATCCCTGAACTGAACTGTAAACTGTGACCCAAAACCCAATCAAAGTCTTGTCCCTGGTCCAACGCACTGTCTGTTCTGTGAACTCCAAATGCATCGCACTTCCCGAGTGTAGTAGGTGTGTTGCATTTCAGTTTCACTGTGTTATAGGTGCGCTGATCAAGCAAGGCCTTGTTCCTAAATTTCGGTTTCTGAGTTCATTCTTTTCAGTTCTATTCAGGAGTTTTGCTTCCTGTAGGTAGTACACCTCTGTTGAAAACCCCCTTTCTTTGCCATTATTCTGCCTCCATTGTGCAAAGAACTATAAATGTTTTTATGTATTTTTGAGTCATTATCAGTTCTCTTTTGCAAAGAAGTAGCATAATTGAACTGTCGTTTCTTGATTTGAAAGTGTTGCAAGTGTCGTTTTCAGTCATAGAAGAGAATCTGGTTGTTCTTGATAGTCGATTACACGGTTACTCTTGTATTTGGTCTGAATTAGTAGTTTTTCTAGTGTCGAAAGCAAGTTTTTAATTCCAAATCGCAAAGTGTCATCATTGTCTTCATTTTGTTTTGAAAAGAAACTTGTTAGTAATTGTTGCTTTGAAAAATAATTCAGATTTGCGCATTAGCTTTCTTTTTATCATTCACACATTAAGAAGGCTGAAAACAAATACATTCATGTGCATTTGCATTTAGACTGTTTGTTGGTTTGATTTAGGACAGTGCATATAGTGTGTGCTCTCTGCTCTTTGTTGAAAGAAAATCATCTCTCTTTCCTTAGTAGTTAGGATTTTCATTGCACAAAGAAGATAAAATGATTGTTTGTCATCTTAGATTGCATTTTAGGAATTGTACATATACATCATGCAGTGAACCTGAAAGGCAAATTTCTTAAGCAAGATCAACTATAAAATAAATTTAATGAATCTAAAAACGCTTTGGAACCTAACGCACAACATCTAGAAGTCTAGGCTAGAGACATATTCCGGCATCGTAAAGCCTGGTAACTGTTGTTTTCACTATTGGTTGGGTGATTCCTCCACTTTGATACGATAAGTGCCAGTACGGACTTGTGCTCGCACGTACCGTCGAGTATATTTTGGGATACCACAATAGGCTTAATCCTTTATCCATAGGAAGTCGTGTCTGCCGCCCTATCGATTGCAATGCACTGAACACAACATTCGAGAAGATTGATTGCCGTACCGTAAAATGTATTCTACAGTTTTGCGATTGGTTTGGTAATCCCTCTGTCTAGATTTCCAGAGCAGTCCCTTTCATTCCTTTTCAGACTCCTTAACGAAAAGGTCCATCTTAGCACTTGTCACTTCAAGCTCATTAAAAATCGAAGGTGACTAGAGTCATCTTTTGTTTTCTCTTGACTCTTAAAAATTGAAAAAACAAGTTGTGTCAAAGCGTCTAAAATTTATTTTAATCGGAATAAATATCACCTTTCCTACGTTGGTCTTAGGTTGAGAAAAATGGAGTCCACCAACCAAGGAATTCCCCTTGGAGGAAATCCTAGTCCCTTCTCCTCTTGGGGAGATGTTGGTGCACCCCATATGGCCACATTGTCACTTCCAGGATTGACAATCGGCTTGCCCGTATGGCTCTTCTCAACTTCTGTCCTTCATAACCCCGTGATTCCTGAACAATCGAGTCAGCAACTAAATGATACCAAAGTTACCCCCGAACCCTCTACTTCGTCCAACTCTTCCTCTCCTCCTTCCTCTTCACTTGATGAAGCTGGTAAAGCCAAAAATCAAGTAACTGAGAAGAAGAAGGAGAAGAAGAAGAAAGAGAAGAAGAAGAAGGAGCCAAAGGCGAAGAGGGCCGACCAGGCATCGTCTAGCAAAAATCCACACACTGCACCATCCAGGCCTAAATCGCCATGTGTCATTTGCAAAGGATACCACTTTCATCGAGATTGTCCTTGCATCCCTCGGATCTTAAGGGACTGTTCTCCTCGTTTGCACAATTTGGTGTCGTCAACCTCTGATGATCATGTTGAAAGTACACCATCAAATAGTGAAAGTGAAGCCCCTGGACAAAAAGGAAAATATAAATTTCCTTGTAAAGTATGTGAAGGCGATCATGCCATCCACCGTTGTCCCTTCTTAGACGAAGCTAAAAGAGTTTTGGACGACCATCCAGTTTCACCGTTACATCTTCCTCCTGGATATAAGAAACTCTTGCCGAGTCCGTCACTAGTTGAAAATCCGGCTGACACGCCCTTGTGGTCGACCGAAGCATCTGTCATTGAAGAAAAACCATCTAAATCCATACCAAACGAAAGTCAAAAGGTCGAGGTGGCAGTTGACCCGTTCTTGCCTTCAGAGGATCCATCTTCAGATGATACAATCACCAAAGAGAACAAGAACGACACCGTTCAAATTCTCTTCATGAGCACAGACTCCGACGAACATGGGGGTAGTCTACACATTCCTTTACCGCAGGAAGGAAGTTCTTCAGAGTCATATTCGGATGTCTATTCGGTCCCACCTCCAAGCAACCTAGTTGTTTCCTTCAACTGGAATCTACTAGGCAGACTCCGTTTACCAGCTAGTGTACCATTTCGAATCATTACTCAAATATATAGAATGGTCATGGCCGGTACCATCATAGATGAAGGGGCTTCTGTGAGTATCCTTTCCTCAACTGCTTGGAAAGCGCTTGGTTCACCATCGCTTTTGCCTGAAATGAGAAATCTAACAGGCTTTGACAAAGGAACCAGTCGACCGCTAGGGATCCTTCCCAATTTGCCGATAACATTGAGAGGGAAAACCGTTCACATGAATGTAATGGTAGTCCAAGGATCCCTGGATTATAATCTACTCCTTGGACGAGACTATATTTATTGCATGGGAGCCATTGTCTCCTCACTCTTTAGAGTAATGTGTTTTCCGCACGAAGGAAGAGTGGTCAAGCTCGTAGACTAGCTTTCATTCCCTGGTTCACACATAGCAAATAGTCATATCCCATCCCTAAATGGTCTTTTCACGCAAGGAATGTCTCATCAATCCCCAGTCCGTCCACCTGATGAGCGCGAGTGATTCGGGGGACATGACTGAAAGCCAGGGGGCATGCACCCTGGTCTGCTTCGGTAGGAAAACTTCAGGTATAGGGTAGGTTTCCACGAAGGATATATGAATAGTCTGACACACCCGTCCGTTTAGGAAAATGGGATTAGGCTAGAGTAATATTCCCTCGTCAAAGTTATGTGAGTGGAGGCGTCTGCGCCACTCAACTTTGTCTATTTCGGTAGACATCGCCGAAGAAGTGTTTTGTTTGTGGTACAGATAGAACAATCTTTGGTAACCTGAAAAAGGTAGGCCTTTCCCGATAAAACAAATGTTTTTTCTGCAAATTGAGGGGTAACCTCGAAACTCTATTTCACTATACCTAGGGGCATGCAAACCTTTTGGCATGCAAGCGAAGAGCGACCATTTATTTTTTAAATTTATAGGCCCTCTAACCCTTTAAACTCGTAGGATTGGTCGTTTCCTAACTTGCATAAAGAAAGGATGTGGGGCAAAGGTTTGAAAAATGTCATTTTTAGATGAGACATTCTTATTATATGATTGGATCGAGCAGTTTTAATGCGGACTTCAAGCTCGTTAAAAAATAAACATAAGCAATGAGAAAATGTTCCTCCAGAGTTTAAGCTCATTTTAAAATAAAAAATGAACCAATTTCTGGTAAATAACCATCGTGAATGTATTAATTCAACCTTTGAAGCCTTGGTTGTGTTCTCATCATCACCTCCACTCTGTATTGGCCGATCATTCACCTACACTTGATTGTTTACCCTTTTTAAGGAATAGCTAAAAAGAGTGATCCTGTTAGCCATCCTTGTGACACTGTCGTGATTGGAAAATTCCAAACCTCACCTGGAATTAGGTGCTACCCAAATTTATCACTCGTTCCTCAAAAGACAAGTCTCCTTTAAGCTCTTTTCAACTGACTGATAAAATATGAAAAGATTGCCGAGCGATTGGCCTCTCTAGCTCGTTAAAGTGACCGAAAGTGCTATCCCTCCTTTAGATTTTAATCTTTTTGGACCTGAGGGATTATTACACAAAACGATTGAGCGCTTGTTTTGTTCGGCTCGTTAAAATTACTTAAAATTCATCCCTTTTGTATTATTTTATACCTTTTTGGACTTAAGGGATTAGATGACGAAAAAGGATTTTTGGAGTTTCCTTTACGTCCCTTTTCAGACTCTCTAAAATTGAAAAGGACCGAGTTATCTTTGTCATTAAACTCGTTAAAACCAAATAGCGACAAACTTGTCCATAACAGACAAGAACGAGTTTCACTATCGCTAGACTCGTTAAAACATAGCGATGGGTTTGCCTGAAGGGAAAATTATAGAACAAGCATATGTTATCCTCTCAAGCTTGACAAAAATAAAGAGGTACTAGTCAGCAATGACTGGGGAAAAATTGGGAAGAAAACTTGAAGAAACTTTGTTGGTAGCAAGTCGCTCTTGAACATGACACTTTCACTCCGCGTCCAAGTCGGGTTGGGTTGTTCCAATCACTGGTCACATCACCATGGTTCCATCACACCAACCACATTTGGGGTTAATGCTACTAATCCATCATGTCAGTGTCACCGATATGTTCAAGAGAAGTGGCTCAGAGAATTCACCTGTGTCTCACCCACTGCAATACATTCACGCTCCATTCTTTCATGACCGCCACCCTAAACCTTATATCACCAGATCATTTTCACCTCCATTAAAATCATTTTCTCCGTTCTGTGTCATTGATGTGGGATTCGCTAAGGCCCTCCTATGACGGATCACTTCTTGTTGACATCAGCTCATTATCGAAGAAGTTGGTCTAGGAACAACCCTTTCAGTACTTTGAAGCTTGCATGCTTCAATGGCAAGTTTCTCACTTCTGGCGACAAGTTTACATCAATGGCCTTCGACCGAAAGATTTTGCGTGGTGTTCGATGCCAAGTCCCTTATTCACACCATGTGAATTGTACTGTAGTACCTTGAGGGTCATCATCATTATCGGTGATTCCTCTCGTGCCTGTTAACAACTTACATCATTGGCTGGTAATCAGGCGATGTCTTTCCATGTTCAACTCCACAACATCTCTCACATGGATCTACTTGTACTTTGAGTGAAGATTGAATGAGATTGAAGACCCCAGATCTAGTTTCATCCATCCGGGTTGCGATATATATTCAGGAAAATAAAGACATCAAATGTACATCGTTGCTGCACAGATAATCATCCAATCTAAGGGATGATGGCTCTACCGGAATCATCAGTCTACACTCAGATGATTGTCTATCTCATGTACATGAAAATGAATTTATAAAGCTGAGCATGGGAATGCCCGCCTCATCTAGATCATGAAAATATTATGAAGTAATGTATTGTATTGTATCTTATTACAGGTCGCCTTCCAACTTGAAAAAACTTCGGATCCTCATGATAAAGCATTTCACCCGACATAAAAAATTAATGACCTCATGCTTTAGGGGGCAACTGTTATAGACATTTTTGGGCATCGCAACCCCAATCATAAATGTCCATAAACCAAGGGCTCCTAAGTCCCTAAAGGTGTTGTTCTGACCCCTAAAATAACAAGGTCAACTGATTACAACATCTCCCAGAAGTTCTCCATGAAAAACTACTCAGAACTGGTCAAAACTAGACCATTTCACCTGCTCCATAGACAAAGTGTGTTGCATTCCACCTGAATACACACAGTAGTAGCGATGCATGTTGAAAATCCCTTCTATGGGGTGCGATGGATGAGAGTGGACAAATGGCAGGGTCAATCGGCAAGGTGGAGGAGCATGGAATCTTCCAGAAACTTCTCCTGTGACACTTGCCTCTCTGCATTTGACCAGGGATGAGTAAGAGATCATCAATCTCCAAGTGGAATCAAGAACTACCAGAGGGAGGACACTAATCAAATCTCAAAAGCTAACTCACTCCCCTTGCAAAAATCTATATATGGATCCCTCATCCCAGAGATCCAGAGGCTGGAATTTTGTATCTTGTAAGGAAGTGCTACTGGTTTCTTGGTGCAATATCATAGTGTTGGGTGATCTAAGCTTTTCATGAGGTGAAGAAGGGCTTCTTACTGAGAGGATGATGCCGGGTCAGAACAATTGGTTGTAATCCTCTTTGCTCTTTCTTAATTATCAATAAAGCTATTCAAGTTTTCCTCCACATTCTTGTATGATTGATGTCTTATGCACATGTGTGGTCAATATACATCTGATCCTATATTTTTTATGATAATAGATCTATGTTCTTGGATAGTATTATGTTGCTTTGATTCTACAGGTGCCCTGTGAAGCTGGGTAGACAAGGAAACGAGTAGCAAAGATCTATCAGAAGGGATAGGAATCAAGCAAGGAACCAAGCGCAAGACAGAGGTTGGTCTCCTTTATTCTTCTCTCATCTATTTCTCATAAAGGAAAACGAAAGTGGTTTTAGTTTGTTTGTTTCTAAGGTAGCTACCAGCCTTAGTGGGATTAGCAGCTCTACATAGACACTATTCCCGATAACACTCCTCCTCCTTCTGAGCCATTACATATTAAAAAACCAAACCCTGATATGATAATTCATCTTCCTCCTAAGGGTATGCTTCAAAATTCAGTGTTTAACCCTCATGCTAGGGATACTCAAAATTATAACATCGTCAAAGATTTGGCTATGTCACCTTTGGCAATGTAAACTCTTGAAGTGATGCAGACTTGTCCAATGCAAAGGAAGTTATTATTATCAGTCATTAGAGTAGTAGATGCTCATGACTCCAATTTGATTTTTTTCGATCTCTAGAATCATGTCCCACATCTCCCACACCAACTGGCTTTTCAGATACTAGTCCATGTAAAAAGTCGATGAGTTTTTTTAACAGTGATTGATGAAGGAGCATTGACATGTATTATATCCATTTCTTGTTGGAGATATTTAGGTTCCTCAAAAATAAATCAATCTCCCACAACTTTGAAAGCCTTTAATGGCAGAGGTTTTTGTCCTTACGGTATTTTGTATGATTTACCAATCGAATTAGAGGGTAAAACGGTTTCAATAGAAGTTGAGGTTGTTGATACTCAACTTGACTATAACATTTTGCTTGGTTGGAGATGGACTTATTCCATGGTGGAAGTAGTATCATCATATTTTAGGATGACCATGTTTCTTCACAAAGAAAGAATTGTGAAGGTAGAACATTTGTCCTACTATACCTCAGATCCTAGTTCCACTAGTAGTGTTCCTTTTGTTGGAAAATCAACGACTCTATATGAGAAAGTTGGTGTTGATCTTCTCAAATACTCATCTTTGATTGGAACCTTTCACATTCCTTCCACCCAATTTCCCTCATAATGATGCCCAGATTAAAATGATTACATCAAGTACTTTTGAATCAGGAGATCCATGGAAAGTACCTTCAAAGTCAAAATTAGTCTTATATGGAAATGAGATGCCAAGTAGAACTTTTGATTTGGCTTATGAGGCAATTCAATCCTTTTCCAACTTATCAACATCTGAAAACAATCGAATGAATATGATTATTGATGAATATTCTCATTTGTCGCGCTTGGAACCAATCTCTATGCCTGATCCTTTTAACAACAATTTTTTACTGATGAAGGGATTATGGAAGTTATGACCTTGGACGAAATGTCATGGGACGATATTCATCATGGTTCAACCTTCTTTCCATCTTTTGACAAAATTGAGAATAATTTCTCATATATGTTTTCATCTAAGACTCTTATTGATCCTCAGTGTCCAATACCTACCCTTTCTTTCATTTTTGAATAGAATTTAGGGAACATATCGACAACGATACCCATAAACATCTCAGTGAAACCAAGGATATTGTAAATACTCATATAAGAGATTCTTGTTCTTTAAAAGATATTCAAACTTAAAAATCCCTATTTTAGGAATTTCGTGACATGTTTACCTGGTCATACAAAGAAATTCGAGGAATCAAACCTAGCATAGTTTTAAATGAGATAAAAACTTATCTGGATGCTAAGCCTATTAGACAATGATTATGTCTTATACATCCACAAAAAGTTGCCACTATCAAAGATGAGGTTGAAAAATGATTGAAAGCAGGATTCACTTACCCCATTCCTTTGACTGATTGGGTATCAAACATTGTACCTGTTAATAAAAAAGAAGGAACTATTCGAGTATGTGTTGATTACAAAGATATTAATAAAGCTTGTCCCAAGGAAAATTATCCAACTCCGTATATCGACCAAATTGTTGATGACTGTGCCAAGAATGAAATTTTTTCATTCATGGATGGATTTTTGGCTACAATCAAATAAATATACTCCTTGTTGATCAGTACAAAACCATGTTTATATGCCCATGGGGGACTTTTTCTTATAGAAAACTCCCATTTGGCTCGAAAAATGCTGACACAACGTTTTAGCGAGCAATGTCTTATGCATTCCATGATATCAAGCATATCGTTCAACCTTATTTAGATGACCTTCCAGCTCATTCAATGAAAAGGCAAGATCACCCATTGCACTTCAAAGAAATTTTCATTAGGTGTACGCATTAGAATATTCGCTTGAATCCGCACAAATGTGTCTTTTTGTACAGTTGGGTTGGCTTCTAAGTTTCATCGTTTTGAAAGAGGGAATTCATGTTGACCCCCCTAAGGTAGAGGCAATTTTGAATTTGTCTGCTCCTTCTAGCCTTCCACAACTCCAAATTTTGTAAGGGAAATTAAACTTTTTGCGTAGATTCATCCACAATTATGCCAAACTAAGCCAGGGTTTTACTTGACTGTTGAAAAATGGCATTCCATTTTCCTGGGATGAGCTTTCTTATAAAGATTTTGATGCATTACTGCATCCACCTAATTATCATCGAGATTACTTTTTGTACTTAGTTGCGTCTGATGCCACTATTGGTATGGTGTTAGTCCAAGAGGATGATTCTAGCAGCGGACATCTGATTTATTATTTGAGTTGAAATCCCACAAAACCAAGATTAAATATGCACATGTGGAGAAGCTAGCCTTGGCAGCTATTCAATTTGTTCAATGATTTTGTCATTATATACTTCTCCAAAAAACAACTATCATTTCATATTGTAACCTTGTGATGTATATTCTTACTAAGAAATTGTTAGGGGGGAAATACAACAAATGGATAATTATATTACAAGAGTTTGATTTAGAATTTGAAAGATCTAAATCAAATAAATCTTTGGTTTTCATCGAACTATTGTGTGACTTTCCTCATATTAATAGAGAAACTGGTCCTTCCCCTCTTTTCACTACTCTCCTTATTCCCCTGCTTACCTTAGTTTCACCTCTCTAAGGTTTGACCCTATGATCTCCCACCTTTTTCTGTTCCTCCCCCCATCCGAGCAAAGAAATCTTTGGTTTTCATCGAAGTATTGTGTGACTTTCCTCATACTAAGATAGAAACTATAGAAAAAGACTCCTTTGCTGATGAATATCTCTTTCTTATTAATATGTCAGATCCATGGTATGGATATATCATTATATATCTCCAAACCCAAAATTTTGGCCCGAGTGGTCTAAAATTGATCGTCATTGGATCCGATACCAGTCCCAACAATACAATATTATTGGTGACACTCTCTAACATAATGGTACTGATTCTATATTTCGGCATTGTTTAACTCTCCAAGATGACAAAAAATCATTAAATGACTGTCATTCTGGAGCATGTGGCGGTCATATGTATGGGTATGCTACTGCCCAAAAGATAGTACGTGCTGATTATTTTTGGCCTTCAATGTTTAAGGATTGGATTATTGCAGTTCGCAAATGCCATAATTTCCAAATCTACAATTGCAAATTGCGAGCACCTCCATATCCTCTTCACCCTATCATAGTTGTTATCCCTTTTGCAAAATGGGGCATCGATTTTGTCACCTATAACCCTCAGTAGGCCAGAGGGCATGGGTATATTATCCTTGCAGTTTATTACTTTATGAATTGGGTCGAGGTGTTGCCTACATATAAAGATGACAACGAAACTACAACAATTTTCATTTTCAATCATGTGATTGCTCGCTTTGGTGTCCCACAAGCTATTGTTATAGACCATGGTAGTCATTTTCGTAACTTTATGATGGTTGAACTATCAACACAACTCGACCTATGCCATGATAGCTCTATTCCTTACTACACACAAGCTAATGGCCAAGTTGAAGCTGTCAATGAAGCTTTAACCATTATGATTAAATGGATAGTTGGTATTCATAAAGGAAAATGGAATTCCATGCTCTTTTCAATTTCATGGGCTTACCGTACTACTGCAAAAACATCGATAGGTTTTACTCCTTTCCAACTTGTTTATGGTTTGGATGCAGTATTACCCATTGAATGTGAAATAAACTCTTTGAAACTAGCTATCGAATTATTGCTTGCTACCTCTATAGTTGAATTTTTTTTTGTACATTTAGCACATTTAGATGAAAATAGTTGTGATGCCTCACTGGCTAGAGAAGCTCACAAAAATTGATTCAAAGCTCAATTTAATCAAAACGTCAATCCTCATTCATATTTAGAAGGTGACCTACTCTTGGTTTATGATCAAGCACATGACAAGTTAGGCATGAGAAAGTTCGAACCCATGTGGCATGGCCCTTACATAATAAAACAAGTATTAGCTAAAGGAGCCTATGAGATGGTTGATTACGATGGTATTTCTTCAGGAAAAGCCAGAAATGGTCTTTACCTAAAGAAATATTATGCATAAAAGTTTAGTGGAGATTTGTACTTTATTTACCATTTTTTAGGTATGTGTGATAGTTAATGTTTTATATATTTTCTACTACTTCTCCTTGTTATCTTGTTTTTCACTTGATTTTCAGATGTCAACATTCCCTTAGACTTACATTAGCTTTGCTGATGGTGCTAGTTGTAATACCCAAAATTTATCTTATGTAGCTTGGGTTATCTATTCAACCAGTGAT
Organism: Pinus tabuliformis; assembly: GCA_031772625.1. Lineage (NCBI taxonomy): Eukaryota > Viridiplantae > Streptophyta > Pinopsida > Pinales > Pinaceae > Pinus > Pinus tabuliformis. The sequence goes on along the minus strand of CM062804.1, from coordinate 1,233,515,878 downwards.
GAGCTAGTTTCTATTCATGGAATATGCCCCAGTCAAACAACAAATAACATATAAGAATATAATGCAATCATTGATCTATTATTTGATGCCATCACATTTGGTATTCGACGTTTAATTGTTAGGTTAGATTCGCATCTTATAGTATTACATTTAAACAATGTTTATGTAGTAAGAAGTCCAACAATGTTAAGAATTTTTTTACAGTTTCATATTTTGGAAAGGCAATTTGATTATATTGAATATCAACACATTCCAAGATATTTAAACACATTGACAGATGCATTGACTAATCATGTGTTGAATAGACATTTGCAACATTTGTAAATTAAAACAACATTCATTAATATTGATCAAGATAAATTGTAGGTAAAAGTAGTATTTTTTCATTAAAATAGAGTTTTCATAGCTGTGTGTCTACAAAATATGTCATCCAAGGACATAAGACCTCGTAGCCTTTATTTTCCAAATATGTTTGCACCAAAAATAAAAAAAATGTGGTCCTAGAAACTAGAACAACTAAGCATGATGATGCTCATGATAACAAACAACAACACAAGCAACTCAATGCAGTAAACGTCTTAGTGGACCTGAAACTCCAACTTCATGTCTCTGATATTAGAGAGGGATGTCATCTGTCCTAGTCTCTGGGATATCCAAAGTCAACCTCTCTAGGTTTTGTTCTAGCTCTGTCAAAATCTCGACTGCCTCTCAATTAGCTGTCACAACCACTATAAGTTGCTCGCCTCGTCTGTCAAATCACCTCAGCCCTGCTGGTCAGTTTGGGCTCACATCTGCACATGCATTTCAAATAATCAGCCTTTGAAGAAAAAAAAAACACATAACATTTAAAAAAATTGAAAACATGTCAAAATGAGAAATTCGCACCTAGGTCACCCCACTGAGTTCGAGCTAGAAGTGGGATATCGGGATCACCTCTGTAATCCATCCCAGCATATGGAAGTCATCTATCAAAATAATCTACTGGCCTAACCAGAGGAACAACTCAGGACTATACCTCACTACTGGTCCATTGCCTTCATGATGTGACATCAGTGAAACCCACCTCATCATGCACAGATCCCTAGGTTCCCCCTCATCTGCTAGAATCTAATGTGGTCAGAGAAGAGGAATCCTCTGTAGGGCAAAAGCAATAAGAATGGCCCCATAACCTAAGTTCTTTAGTTTCCCATTCTTGCATCTAGTCAGTTGTCCCTTCATGTTTATAACCACTTCCTAGAACCAATTGAACACCAAGGATTGCCATCATTTCGTGACACTCTACATCTGTGACCTTGTTGCTAAATGAAGGGCAAAGCTAGCACACAACTTGCTAACAGTGAAAGTAATGTTCCTTAGGGGAGAGAGCTTGATGGTTTGAATATCAATTCTACCATACATTCGCGGTGCACCTCTACAAAAGCATTGTAGATACACATTTGTGGTATCTTCTCCTGGCCTTTATCCAAATAATGAAATATCATCTCCTCGATGAGAAAGCCCATTCAAGAAATAAACTTCATTGGCGTCAATGGTAACGCGATGATTCTCAATCATGAAACATTGTTCCTAGACATTCCAGGGTCTTACGAGCCATGTCATGAGATATACCTGAGCTTTCATCCTAGGAATGAGTGAGTATTTCATGAGGACACAAGTACTTAGAGCCTGCATGGTAGCTGGATCTTCCAAAGCTGCCAAATCATTGGCTTCATGATCTCTCTCTCTCCACTCCATTTTGAATAATAAATTAACCTGAAATGACCATTTTAAGAAGATTGGAATAATTTTTAAGGTTGATCTCATATTTTTTGCAGCCCAAATATTTCAAAAAATAAACCCCCACCACCTACATTGCCATTGTTTTATAGGTAGGTGGAGCAGCGTGAATTTTTCCAAAAAATATCCATGCAAGCCGTGATTTTCCATGTGGAAAATTTTACTCAACTGCACAGTCCCAATTGATGGAAATCAGCGTAGTGTTGAGGGTGCATTTTTTGATAAATCCTTGCCCCAAAAAATTAACTAAGAGCTTAAAATAGAAATTTGAACTAATAAAATGCTAAGTTAATGAGAGATCTTCTACCTCGAAGAAGCGTTTTGTGATTTTGTCCACTGGTTATCTAGGAGTTAGTCTCGGAATTCTGGTGATAAAAAAAGCCTTTCTCTTCTCTCAAATGGTAAAAATGCAAATGGTGAAAATTAATTTACTTTTTCCACTTTTTTAGGGTTTTTAAGCTAAAAATAAATATTATTTTTATATTTAAAACCTTTTATGAGTGAAAATTTTATATTTTTGAGTAGTTATTACGAGTTATTGAGTTTAAATGTGCATTATAGGTTACAAAACAAGAATTAATCATTTTGACTATTTAACAAACTTTTATCACTTTTCATGCTCTTAAAAAAATTACGAAAAGAAAAAATCACAGAGTCTTGTTTTAAGCCCTTCTCATACTCTTTAAAAATGAAAATATTGTCGAGTACTTGTTTGTTCGAACTCGTAAAAGTAAATGAACAACCGTCCACTCAAGATAAGTTTACCCCTTTTACAGACTGAGTTAGGACTATTTACGAAAAAGGTATACGTTGATTGAGCATGGTTAGTAGAGTTCTCTCTTGTATTATTTTACCCTATTTTGGACCTGAGGGACTTAAACTTACGAAAAATAACCTGATGGAGTCTACTTATATTTTTCTTTTGACTCTCTAAAATTGACAAAATGTTGAACTTGTTATGAAACCAGCTCAAGAAAAGATAGAATAGATAGATCAATGCCTTAGAATTCAGCCTCTTCGAGGGGGCAACCTCCTTTACATTACATAAATGAAAAATTCTTTGATGATTCAAATGACAAAACCTCCTTTCTATATATAGGAGTCTAAGGAGTCACAATATAATCTAGCCGACCTAACAATAATAATATAAAGCCACAAAAATAACAATAGAGGGATTCTATGGGGCACAGAAATAACAACATGGGGGTAATAGGGGCACAACAATATAAATAAGGGGTATAACTACAATAGTAATGGGGTAATCACTAGTATTATAGGGACCCAACATGCCCCTCTCCTTCAAAAAAATGTTGTCCTCAACGCTTGAGTAGTTCTGGATACTTCTACATAAAATTCTCATCCTCCCATCTGGAATCTTCAGCGGATAAGTTCTTCCACTTGATAAGATACTCTGAAATTGATCGATTTCGTAGCTGTTGAGTTCTTGTTTCTGTGACTACTTCCGGTTCCAATATAATTTTTCCTTCCTCGTAAAGTTCTGGCAATATTGTTTGAACTGGGAGCTTGTCGCCTATAACCTTATTTAAAAATGAAACATGGAAAACTGGGTGCAATCGAGAAGCTGTAGGAAGCTCCAATTTGTATGCCATAGTACCAATCTTTTGCAACACCTTGTATGGACCATAATACTTTGGTGATAATTTATTATCCCTCTTAGCTTGCTTTAGGGACATTTTCTTATATGGTTGTAGCCGTAGGAATACCCAATCACCTACATCAAAACTTCTTTCACTGCGATGTTGATCTGCCTGTTGTTTCATTCTATTTTGTGCCAACACGAGGTTATCCTTTAAGAGTTGGAGGACTTGTTGTTGATGTTCGATGTGATGTTCCACTGCCTGAACCTTAGAATTTTCTCTTAAATATGATGTGATGGATGGTGGTTGATACCCATAAAGTGCCATAAATGGGGTCATTTTTGTTGCTGTATGGAAGGAAGTGTTATACCACCATTCAGCCAGAGGCAACCATTTGACCCATTGTGTCTGTTTATCAGATACAAAGCAACGAAGATATCCTTCCAAACATTTGTTTACTATCTCAGTTTGCCCATCAGATTGAGGATGATAAGATGAGCTATGAGCTAACTGAGTACCAAGACAAGAAAATAATTCTGTCCAAAAATTTCCAGTGAAAATGGGATCTTTGTCACTTACAATAATCTTTTGGTTTCCATGTAGCTTTTGAATTGTTTCCATAAATGCAGTAGAAACTGTACTGGCTTTAAATGGATGTGATAATGCACAAAAGTGTGCATACTTGGTAAGTCTGTCAACTACCACCATGATGACACTCTTTCCCTCAGACTTGGGTAAACCTGTGATAAAATCCATTGAAACCTCCTCCCAACGTTGGCTTGGAATGGATAAAGGTTGTAATAGACCCGGTGTCTTAATTGTTTCAACTTTATTTTGTTGGCAAACCAAACATTCCACCACAAACTTTTGAATATCTGATTTAAGGCCATCCCAAAAAAATTCCTTCTTAACCCTGTGGTAAGTTTTTAAAAATCCTGAGTGCCCTCCTAAGGGAGAAGTGTGCAATTCCATAAGAATCTTTTGTTTTAGCTGGGAATTCTTACAGAGGTATAAGCGATCTTTGTACCATAACGAATCATTTTTCCAGCTAAATGTATCAGACGTACTGGAATCTTGTTGTAGCTTTCGAATAAGTGCCCACACTTCTTCATCATTCTTCCATTCCTCCCTTGCTTCGTTTATCCAATCTGGTTGGATAATAGAAATGGCGCACAACAATGCTTCCACATCCTCATCCTTTCTTGAGAGTGCATCTGCCACCACATTTTGCTTCCCTTTTTGTAGATGATTTCAAAGTCATAACCCAACATCTTTGTGACCCACTTTTGTTGCTCTTCAGAGGATAATCTTTGTTCTAAAAAGTATTTAAGGCTATCATGATCCGTTTTTACCTTGAAGTGTCTTCCCATTAGGTAGGGTCGCCATTTCTTAAGTGCATGGAGTATTGCCAACATTTCCTTCTCATAAATAGCTTTGCTTAAAAACTTTCCCTTGATTGGACGACTTTCAAAAGCAATGGGTCTTTCATCTTGCATTAGAACAGCACCAATTCCATTTCCTGAAGCATCACATTCCACAATAAAGGTTTTTGTGAAGTCCGGTGTAGCTAAGACCGGTGCTTGGCACATTGCCTCTTTAAGATGTTCAAAGGCCTTTGTTGCTTCCGGAGTCCATGAAAATGCATCTTTCTTCAATAATGTTGTTAGAGGTGCTGCTATTCTCCCATAATTCTTAACAAATTTGCGATAATACCCTGTCAACCAAAGAAATCCTCGCAGATGCTTTATGGATGTGGGGAATGGAATAATGGCTTTAATTTTGCTAGGGTCTACCTTAACTCCTTCATGAGATACAATATGACCCAAATATTCCACCTCCTGGACTCCAAAGAAACATTTGGATCTTTTTGCATATAATTGTTTCTCCTCCAATAGTTGTAGCACCTTGTCAACATGTTCAACATGATCCTTCCAAGACTTGTTGTAGATTAGTATATCATCAAAAAATACTAACACAAATTTTCTAAGGAATGGTTTGAAAATTGAATTCATCAAAACTTGAAATGTTGAAGGTGCATTGGTAAGGCCAAAAGGCATGACCAAAAATTCATAATGACCCTCATGAGTTCTAAATGCTATTTTCGGAATGTCTTCAATCTTCATTCTGATTTGATGATATCCCAAACGAAGATCCAACTTGGTGAAGTAAATTGATCCATGCAATTCATCCATTAATTCATCAATGACAAGAATGGGGAACTTATCTTTAATAGTGAGCTTGTTGAGCTCCCTATAATCCAGACACATGCGCCATGATCCATCCTTCTTGTGCACCAATACTACTGGAGCAGAGAAAGAACTTTGACTCGGTTGAATTATACCAGCCTCTAGCATTTCTGCAACCATACGTTCAATTTCACTTTTTTGGACATAGGGATATCTGTACGGCCTGATGTTTGGAGGAACACTTCCTGGAATCAGATGAATAGCATGATCATGATCACGCATAGGTGGGAGACCTTTGGGAGTCTCAAATACCTTGGAATGATTGTCCAGGACTTTTTGGAGATCTGGAGAAATAGATGATTCCGATGTGGAAACATCTAGCGAACATAATTGTGCAATTACACCTCTTTGCTCCTTTTTTAGAAGCTTTGTCATACCATTAGAGCTGATTATCTTTCTTGGTTTCCCTACAATACCCCTTAATTCAACTTCCTTTCCTTCCGTAGAAAATTTGATGAAAAGTTCTTGAAAATTAAAAGCTATTGTACCCAAGGATTGTAGCCATTGGACTCCTAGTACAACATCAGCACCTCCCATTGGAATGGAAAGCATTGGGCTAGTCAATACATATTCTCCCATGGATAGCTTGATATTATGGCACCTTCCAGAGCAATTTATTGTTCCTCCATTTGCAATCATCACTTGACACTCTGGTGCTGGATATAGGAAGCAATTCAATTCTTTTGCTACCCTACAATGAATAAAATTGTGGGTGCTTCCTGAATCAATCAACACTATTACCTTTTTCTTCTTGATTTGTCCTTCTATCTTGATGGTTTGAGGAGTGGTAATTCCTGCCAATGCATTACAAGATATGGTCGGATTTATTTTTTCTTCATCTAGGCTTTGTTCCTGGAGTATATCTTCTTCTTTTGACCTTTCTTGCTCCTTTTCTTCTTCCTCTTCACAATCTATGTAGAATAATTTCTTCTCAGCACACTTATGACCTTTAGTGTATTTGCTATCACAACTGTTTTTTCTTCCAATTGTTGTGGTGTCAACCTTATAGGTTGTGGAAGACTAGGGGCAAAAACACTTCCGTCTTTATAGTTGTGAGTGGTATGCTTCCTGGTTGCCATAATTTTGCTTTCCATTTTTCTTGCTAACCTGAATGCCTTCTCTAATGAATCAGGTTCTCAAAGGTGAACATCATGTTGGATATTATCCTTTAAAGACCCTATGAACACATCAATCCTATGCTCCTCTAGAATATCTTTTACCCTTATGTTCAATTTTTGGAACTCTTCAATGTGCACCATTACTAAACCATTTTGTTTGAGACTTATCAATTGGCTAAAAAAAGTGTTGCTTTTTATATCTTCATAATGTGCTATCAATTCTTCCGTAAAAATTTCCCAAGTGATAAATTTTTTACGAGAGAAAAGCCATTGATACCATACAAACTGATTTGGTTCCAAATATATAGTTGCCATACGTACCTTTTGTGTGTTTTTCACATTATTGAGATCGAAGAACTGCTCCATCTGTAATATCCATGTGGCGGGATCCTTGCCGTCAAACTTCCTCATATCGATTTTTGGAATATGGTGGGTCTTCGATCCAACATTAGAGTCTATGGAATCATGATTAACATTACTTTCGTTCACATCATGAGTTTCCTTTACAACCTTTTCACCATTAGTAAGTATTTCTTGTAGAAAATTTGTCAAATCTGTCTTCAAATCTGCCATGACTCTCTTCAAATCTATCTTCGAATCATCCATCTTAGCTTCCATGCCCTTTATCTTAGATTCCATGCCATTTATATTAATTTCCATGCCATTTATCTTAGATTCCACGCCATTTATCTTAGCTTCTATTAGCTTTTGTGAGCGTGACATTTGTTGCACTTGTTCTTGTAATTTTGATATATCATGTAGCATTTCTTCCTCTTCTTCATGAGTCATGCTAGAGCTTTCAGGTTCCTTACTAGGTGTTTGCATTTTCTTTCCTCGGGGCATCAGTTACCGATAATAATGCTTTACTATGCCCTTTGAATTCCGTTAAACCAACCTTACGCAAAAATTTAAAAAAAACCTACACACCTTTTTTCACTTTATAGAAGCTTGATATTGAATCTGATGTATATCTGTAATTTCGGATCATCCAGTTTTGAAATTGTGATCTATAGTATCCTTCTGCGTCCTCTTTCCAATGCCACAAGTCTGACCCAAATTGGATTCTCCAAGGAAGAGTTATGTGAAATCTCCCACAGTGACTTTCTACTAGACTAGTTCAGTAGAGCGAACTTGTACGACGTGCCACGAGTCACTGTTTCAACCTTTGGATCTGAAACATGCACACAAGAAACTACAGTCCATCCTCTTTCTGTAACGTCTTACGAAATTTCAATCCGATCCCTAGAGAGAAAGTTATGATGATTTTCCCCAGGTCACCTGTTTTGAATGTAATTCAGGAGTCTGCAAAAAGACCAAATTCCTCAGATCATATCTCCCCAAATATCGCGCGAAAAGCTCTTAAATTCGGACCCAAGGTTCAGCGCGATTTCTTCTCAAATTGGTTTTTTTTGCGACTTCTGAAATGTCACAGAAAAAAAGTTATAGCAAAAATGCCACGATGACCTGTTTGGAGCAACGAAACCCTAAAATCCAAAGCTCTGATACCAAATGTTATGAAACCAGCTCAAGAAAATATAGAATAGATAGATCAACGCCTTAGAATTCAGCCTCTTCGAGGGGGCAACCTCTTTTACATTATATAAATGAACAATTCTTCAATGATTCAAATGACAAAACCTCCTTTCTATATATAGGAGTCTAAGGAGTCACAATATAATCTAGCCGACCTAACAGTAATAATATAAAGCCACAAAAATAACAATAGAGGGATTCTATGGGGCACAGAAATAAAAACATGGGGGTAATAGGGACACAACAATATAAATAAGGGGTATAACTACAATAGTAATGGGGTAATCACTAGTATTATAGGGACCCAATAGAGCTTTACTTTCCCCGGGCGCGTTAAAATTTTACGGTAAAATAACCGAATGAGTTTCCTTTTTGTGTCTTTTTCAAACTTTTTAAAAGAAAAGAACATCGAGTTACTCCTGTACTGGACTCGTAAAAACTAAACAGTATAGGACTTGTTAAGTATAACAAGACTAAACCATTCCTTCTTAGGGTTCATTAAAAATACTTCGATGGACTCATCCAAAGGATGAGCTTACATTGCAAGCATATGTGATCCTCCTCAAGCTTGTAAAAGATAAAGAGGTACTTGTGAGTAATGGTGGGGGGAAATTGGGAAAAGGTTTCCATTTTATATTTCATTTCTAAAGGTAGCATGTCGTTCTTGAACACGACACTCCATCACATTCATGTCAAGGTTGGGAAATCCATTTTCCTTACAATTAATTGAATCTCATTGAAAGTCTTCATGGTTTTTGGTATTATCATTAAGTCAAATGCTACCAAGTCAATTGTCATATTGTTATGTGTTCAAGAAAAGTTCAACGTCAGTTCAAGTTCGTTTGCAAATTTTAGCCTTCAATTGTGTCAGCCATCCTTGAGTCATTCCTTTTAAACTATTTTCAAAACTTGACATTTTGTTTCATATCATAGGCTTTCCTACAATGGGTCACTTCCTATCGACTTCAGCTCATTATATAGGAACTTGATCTAGAGACCTTTAGTACCTTGAGGCATCCATGCTTTAATGGTAGGTTTCTCACCTTCGTTGAGAAGTTCACATCATTATCCTTCGTCAGAACGATTCTACGAGTGTTCGAATTTATATCACTTATTCACGCTTCAGAGATTGTACTAGAAGTACCTTGAGAGCCATTGTCATTATTGGTGGTTTCTCTCACACTTGTTAATGGTTCACATCATTGACCGATAATCAAGTGGTTTCTGTCATGTTCAACTTCAAAACATTCACTCACATGGTTAGATTTATATTGTGGATCGAGAGATGGAGATCAAGACCCTGGATCTAGTTTCATCAATCCAGGTTGAGAGACGAATTTATATTCATGATTATGTAGACCCATTATGGATGCATCCATATTGTGCCTACTATCTGATATGCCCCTATACCAATAGGTGTCATATATCATGATTGACTTGATTTAACTATGAAATATGTTCATACCTTTGCTTGTTGCAAAGGTGTTCCATATTTGTAAAAAATAAAAATAAAAATTAAAAAATGTAAAGAGGGTATACCCTAAAAGAAAAATCAAAGAGTGAAAAGAATAAAAACATGGTCTAAAAAATGAAAGAAAATGAACCCCAATGAAAAGAAAGACCAGGAAAGTGTGCAAGTCTAAATGCCACTACTTTTTTACTGTTGTAGAATAAACAATTGTGTGTAGTTTGTCACTTATGCCATAATTTATGAATATTCAAACAGTGTAAACTTGGCTAATTCATTTTTCAATTTAATGTTGTAGAAATAGAGAATAAAGATCTGACCAAACAGTGTAATCTTGGCAGATAAATAGATAGGTAGAGTGAAAAAATGAGCTCAACAATTTAATCTGGGCCCTTGGATGTAATAAGTGTAGATGATGTAATAAGTGTAGACTTAGATAGGCGTTACCATGTAAAAGAAAAGAAAGTTTGATAAGGGTTTGCCAGTCTAAGTGCACCCTAATAAAGAAGTGAAAATGCTAGGTTAAGTAGGTAGGGTAAGTAGATGATGGTTGCAGAATAACATGTGGTGAATGATGAGTTCAAATATGTAAATTATTTTACTTTCATCACAAGGAAATGGCATGTAACACATGAAAGACATATCAAGCAAATAAAGTCAAAATAATTAACTCCTCTACTCATTTCCCTAAAGTTTCACTAATTTCCTCTAAGTGCCAAGGTATTTATTAAATTTGAGGGGCTCAGATCATTTCTCTGACTTTTGGAGGGACTGGACCCTCAGCCCAATAATTTATAAAGCCTAAGTACTTAAGACCATTCATTAATCATTTCACCCCGTCATAAATCATTTTTTTCCTTGATACGTTTTCCCTATGTAAAATCCTATTTTACTTAGGGAAATGAAAATATTTTACATAAAAACCCTCATTTTTCACTTTAGCCTAAGTTTAAATACAAACGCCAAATGTTTTATACTTAGCGCTTTTCCATTTCAATGTCATATTAACTATTAACTTATTAATATCTAAATCCCCTATGAAAATCTACCCATTCCCGTATTACTTTAAACTATGTAAAAATCCCAAAATACTATATATCCCACCCCTTTGGTTAAAATATAACCATAATACATTAATAAATGGGATTAATGAGTTAATCAGTAACGCATTAAGAACCCCGACTCCCCGCCACATTATAAAAAGGGTTAATTAACCCTCATGGTTAATTAATAACTTCCATAGCCAATCCTGCCACTCCCGATATGATTAAAAAACTCTTAATTATATCGGACCCACCTTCATTAAACTCCCGTCACTTCACATCCCCAATAGCCGTCCAATCACACCTCTGAGATCCGATGACTATCGTGCATATCGCATGACCCTCCATGACCGAACGTTAGCATGCGATCGTGGAGTGGTTTTATGTATAGTGCCTCCGCCACGCGTCATTCATTCTATGGAATCACTGGCTCGAGGTCAAATACCGCCCCCTCTCCATAAGTGGTGCGATATAAACCACTTACTACCTCCAAACTAAACGACAAAAAATCATGTCACTACCCGCTATCGTTACCTGTCCAAATCCTGAAACCCGCCAATTCTTGACTTTGTATATAAAACAAAAGCACATCATTTCATCATTTATTCTGCACATCCATGCAAATATAATGACGAGGTCAAACTTCCTGAGCTCCCAACCGCCAACCTGCTTCAAAATTTGCAATCAACATAGCCTAGAGCCATCCAGTCACACCCAGTACCTACATTCCATTGCCCACCCCCAAGAAAAGGTATTTATCAATTTCCCAACAAGAAAACCCTACAAATACTTGTTTTCCACTGCAAATTACTTGAAAAGTCCAAAATTCACCATAATTCTGTTACTACTTTTGTAATTTGAGTCCCCTAGACCCTTGGTTTCACCAATTTTACAAAGAAAACTTGAGTTTCCTTTCTGAATCCATAAGAACCAAAATGGAAGCCCTAGTATCCCTAAACATTTCTCCCATTACCACCCTTCGCCGTGATTTAGACTATCTGCCTCTGACAGACAAGGATTTTCAAATAAAAGACCTAATCACTGAAAACGACCACCTCAAAGTGTTTTTCCAATGTCGAGATAACCACTTAAATAGCTATGATGCCATGGGACTGTGGGAATCCAACCTCCCAATGTACTTTCTCCCCTATGTTCATGTTTTCCCTGACATAATCCATTAGTGCCATGCAAATTATGACCCCAACCGCAGAGCAGTCATGTCTCCCAACCAAACAGTCCTCTTCACAATAACTATTGAATCAATCAATGAGATGCTGCAATTTCATCCTAGTCAAGCCCTCACCCCCATTTCCATTGGAAATTTACTTGAGAAATCAACTAAATTATCCCAATCTGAACTCAATCGCCTCTGTCAGACCTTCATATTAAAACAATATCAAACTAAAGATCCACCTCCTTATATGTCAATTTTCTTCACAGATACAGGAAAAATATGATTTGCAGTCATGGGATTCAACACTAGTGAGTACGTAGATGAGTTGACCCTAGTGTTGATGTCTATCTTTACCCCTGGTCATCCCCCTGCTATCAAGTATGATTATGCCTCATTTCTTGCTAAGAAAATTCATGGCCAATTCATGAGACTAGAAAATGAAAGGGTTTTCAAGTATACCACCTTCATATTCCCATTTTCTATCAAGAAACTTGATACTAAAGGTAATCCAAGGTCTGTCATCTTTTGGATTTCCATCTTCCGTAAATCTTCTTCTTGCCCTTATTCATATACTGAGTTCAATGATCAGTTTGTCCATCCAACAACTACCTTGCTGACAGGGATTTCCCCTCTTAGGATTAGTGATGATATCAAAAGGATCCTTCAACTCTCCAAACAGTACAGAGTGGGTGATTGGTATTTATACCAGAATCACATAGAGATCAGGGTATATGGGTGTGAGCTTTCCCCATTCAAGCTACCTAGATATGTTCCAATGAGACTGTTTGCATTGGAGTATTATAGACAGATAATAAACTCAGATTTGATTCATTTTACTAAGGCTAAGAAGAAAGCACAACTAAGGATCAAGGATCACTTAGGCCCTTTTGTCTGCAACACTAGGGAAGCATGGAAAGCAACAGAGCAAATTCTAGAAGACCATTTGAAATTAAACAAAAGTTTTAGTTGGACTCCATATGACCCCCATAGTTTCATCTGTGATAGAAGAATGAAAAATAGACTATCACCATACTTGCATCATAGAATTCCAGAGATTGAGAAATTTGCTAACATGGATGAATGGAGGGAAGGGACCCTAGTAGAAATAGATAGTGAGTAGGTCAACATAGAAAATGTAATGAAGGATCTTGAAAAGACACTTGACCTGGATTCTTTTGAACAGGTGAAATTTGAGACTTCTCAAAAGCCAGCATCAGGGACTAATGCCTCAATAGCTGATACCTCACAAAGGCACTCACAAGAGACTAGTGCACCACTTGCAGAGACATCACAGGGAAGAGAAAAAGATACCAACACTCAGGCAATAGAACAATCAACCATGTCAAAGCAGCCTGAAACTTCTTAAGAACAGGCTCAAACACAGGCCCACCCAACTCAAGTTAACATTAGAGAGCCCCCAATTTTACATACTCCTCTGAATGAGGAAAGAGACAAAAAGATAGACAGGGAAGTAGCTACCCCTACCAGTGGCCCATCAGACTAGCTTGGTGCTAAGAGGCACAGGCTAAATCCTCATTCATAAGAGGAATGTTTTGAAGAAACTACAAAGATTCAAAGAAAAGAAGGTGCAGACAACCAACATACTTTCCCAACAGGTGGTACACCTCCTAGCTCACAGAGACAGGAATTGGAAAGGCAACAAAGTGTTGAAGTGTCATCCTTCAGGCCTCCAGGAAATGATAATCTAGATATTAAAAAGAAATTCAAAGAAATAAAGGCTAAAAATGAACCATTAAGGGCCCAAGTCTACAATCAGTATTTGAAAATGGCCCCCACAAATCAAACTAGGTTGATGTCAGCCTATGACATCAAAGAAGGCAAGATGCAAATGAGCTTCTTCAAGCCTAAAGTACAATAGCCTCAATCAATAGCAGACTACCTCAAAACTGATTTTGAGGTCATGGCCAAGGACATCCAACCCCTAGACCAGATTGAATTACACAAGAAAACAGGGGAGATGGTATATTCAACATTGACTAGTAAAGCCATGATGGCCCAAAGATTAGAAAATTCTTTGAATAATACAACTGCTCAGTTACAACTGGAAAGAGCCTCCTCACAGGCTAAGGATAATAGAATCAAATCATTGGAGGAGTTGGTTATTGGATTGGGTCATAACCCAAAGGATGTAAAGGCAACAAAGGCCTTGATAAAGAAGAAAGATGAAGACATAGCTGCCTTGAGAAAGAAGTTAAAGTTGCCACCATCAAGACATCCACAAACTGCAGAAGTTGTTCAAAAGAAGTCTGAAGAAGAGCTTATGGACTTAGTCCTTAAGTTAAATGAACAATTGAAGGAAACTGAACAGGAATTAGAAAAGTCATTGAAAAGCAGGCAGGGAGAGTCGACCTCTCAGCCTCAAAATGTGATACCAATGGTCTCCACAACAGTCCCTTCGACACTTGGAACAACTCTGGCACCAAATGTCCCCTTGGTCACAGCACAGACAATTACAGGTACAAGCTCAGGAACAACACCAACAGGAACTTCAGGTTTGAGCACATAAGAGTTAATCAAGTCGATGGAGGAGATGAAGCTGCAAGTCTCTGAATTACAGAAGGTAAAGGAAAAATTTGTTAGTTTAGAACATAAATATGATGTCTCCAAAATCAATTTTGCTGAAGAAGTAAGGAAGAATAAAGGCTTGGCGCAGCAGGTGAAAACATTAGAGAAAGACCTCACCTTTGAGAATCCCTTAACAAACATTAGGAAGATTCTTTGGGATAACATCACTCAGTCAATAAATGATGCTTGGTCATCCATACAAATAATTTTTGAACAGTTTGACTTGGTAAAAGTAGCTCTTGAAGAAATCCAGAGAACTAAAGAAGAGCTTGGAGGAAAGCCTGAAGAATCTATCAGGATAATAAATTTTTTGAATAGCAGAAATAAGTAACAGCTAGAAGGATTAGGTATTGAAGATAGAACTGGGACTATTCTAGAAATCAAGAATTTATTGACCAAGAGGTCTCTGATGCAGAATTTGGAAAGAAAATTCCAGAACATGCAAGAAGAAATTAATGTATGGGGGTTTACGCAGTGCATTATATTAGATATCATTTTGGGATTCAACTGCGTTAAGTAAGTCATTCACGTATGACCATCTCCATGAGAGATAGTCATAACTGACTAATTTCTCATGATTTTTGAATAGTTCACTTAGCACTCATTGCATCAGGTGATGCTCACAGGGGTGAAGAAGTGGGATTGAAACTAGTGAAATGAATCACATAGCATCAATCATCACTTCCGGGGCTTGCACCCGGTAACCAGGACTTCCCAGGAGGTATTTTATGGAGAAGTTTGGTATTTTGCGGAGCAAAGGACTTCCCAGGAGGTATTTTATGGAGAAGTTTGGTATTTTGCGGAGCAAAGGACTTCCCAGTCCTTAGTAATTAGTGATAAATTGATGAGACATGAAGACTATGTGGGCATGTTGGCTCAATATGTAGATAACCATGCCAGTTCATCAGCTATTGCATCTGCACCAAAGGCACTATCTACCAGCGGAGTTCTCTATGACAGTCTAGAGAACCTTTTATATGTTGAACATGAAATAAAACATTTGTTTCCATTTCAGCCTAATTTTTTCAAATACACTGAGGCTGATGAAATCTTCAGGAAACTTCAAAGGACCAAAATACCAAAGGAAGATTGGTGGATGGATATGACAGAAATTTTGTAATTTGCCTTGGTAAAAAGATAAATTTTTAGTATTTACCATAGTCAATTGTTAGTAAAAAAGGTAAATAAGGATAAAATAGGTAAAGTATATTAGAACAGGTCAAAGAGTATCAGTAAGAAGATGAATATCATAACAGCCAGCACAAAATTACGAGCTAGACAACAAGATGCTCAATCATAGGGCCCGCCTCCAACTCATTCACAAAAACAGGGACAACAATGTTGGCATTATGATACATATGTTGTACTTGATGGCAACCCACTCATCTCAGATGATAAATTATAGTGCAGCAAAGTTCACGCACTTTCATGAAGATAAAAGTCTCTTTCTTGAAGAAAAAAAGTTTCCTTCATGTAGAGAAAAGTTCACGCACTTATATGCAGAGAAACGTTTATTTCATGTAGAGAAAATTTCACTCACTTTTATGCAGAGAAAACTTTATCTCATGTAGAGAAAAGTTCACGCACATTTATGCAGAGAAAAGTTTATTTCATGTAGAGAAAATTTCACGCACTTTTATGCAAAGAAAAGTTTATTTCATGTAGAGAAAAAGTTCACGCACTTTCATGCAGAGAAAAGTTCCTTTCATGAAGAGAAAATTTCACGCACTTTCATGGTTGGCTCATGGTATTAGTCCGACAGTTTTTGATCCTATGGTTTTGGTCCGTGGTATTACATCCAAAAGTGTTGAACTCACGCACTTTCATGGTTGGTTCATGGTATTAGTCTGACAGTTTTTGATCCTATGGTTTTGGCTCATGGTATTGCATCCAAAAGTGTTGATCTCGCGCACTTTCATGGTTGGTTCATGGTATTAGTCCAACAGTTTTTTGATCCTATGGTTTTGGACCGTGGTATTGTGGAAGGCCTAAGACTATAAAAGAGGAAGGAGATCATTTGGCAAAGTATCATCGAATGAATTGAATAGCTAATAAGTGCTAGATCTGAAATATTTGTGATTGGGTTATGGTGCAGATCTAGATCTGAATGAAGGAGGAACCTTAGCGCATAAAGGAGGATAAGTTCTTTTGATGGGTCATAATCTTTATGCTTGAATAATAGTATCTTTGCATGATTTTGATCTGTTATATGAGGCACATGCTTGATCTATAAATCTGAAAATCTGGGTTAATTAGTGTCTGAATATTTGAAAGAAGGAATTATCCTTTATAGATCTGCACGCAGGTTTCAGGTTGTTGAAGTAGCGTATATCTTTAAATTATGATCTAGCTGCCTCTATCTATTGCTGCAGTATTCTGGGTTCAGAATTTGGTGTGTGGTTACTGTTACTGTGTTCTGGGTACAGCTGTCAGAGAAGTGTTTACTTGATTGGGAAAGGAGAATGTTTGATGCAGATAAACTTGATGATTGATTGATGTTCATGGATCCAGTCTGAAAATTTATGAAACGTGGTCCCTGGAAGAAAGAGAAGGTTGTAGCCTTCAGTAGGCCAGCACATACGTACTAGTATCTTGGCTAGTACAAGAGCTAAGGGGGTTGTAGCTCCCTTCCAGGAGAAGCTGGAGAACGAGAGAGGGTTGTAGCTCTCTGCAGGTTGTAGCCTGCGTACTGGTAAAGGACTGCACCAGTACAAAATCATTGTAAAAGGAATTTTCTAATTGAAAAAAGATAGAGACATATTGCAGTAGGTGGTTTTCACCCACATTGGGTTTCCACCTTATATCTGGTGTTCTTTTGTGTGACTATTTGCTTTTCTTGTTCCTGCTCATAATTTTATGATACTGACATACAAAGTAATGATCAATATTTGAAGAATTATTCAAAGTATAAATAAGGAAGATATATTGAAAAGAATTTGATAATACTGATTCACCCCCCCCCCCCTCTCAGTATTATTTCCAACAATTGGTATCAGAGCAGGTCCTTCTGAAGAAGCTTGATCGCTTGAAGGAAGATCTAACATCATGAGCAACTACGAGAGGGAAGCATCAATCAGGCCACCGATTTTTGATGGGACAAACTTCGTATATTGGAAGGTAAGAGTTATTGCCTATCTTCAATCTTTGGGTACAGAAGTATGGGACATTATAGAAACAGGGTATACTTTTCCATCAGCTACTCCTACAGATTCAGCTGAGAAGAAGAAATATGAAACAAATGCAAAGGCGGTTAATACTCTTCTAGGATGTCTATCTCAATCTGAATCCGTGAAGGTTATGCAATATAAATCCGCAAAAGAAATATGGGACAAGATTGTTTTGAGCTACGAAGGAGATGAACAGGTAAAACGTGCAAAACTTCAAACCCTCAGGATTCAGTATGAGAATCTCAGAATGTATAATGATGAAAGTGTGGCTAACTATTTCCTTCGGGTAGATGAGATTGTTAATTGTATGAAAAACTTGGGTGAAGAAATAAAAGAGGCTGTTGTGGTTGAAAAAGTCCTAAGATCATTGTCCCCCAAGTTTGAATCTAAAGTATCTGCAATAGAAGAAAAGGAAAATCTACGAACTCTTACTATGTCTCAGCTACACGAAATTCTAACTGCTTATGAAATGAGAAAAGGAGGTCCATCAGACAGGAGAGAAGCTGCTTTTAAGGCTTCAGGCAAAGGAGACTACTATGAATCAAGTCACGTGCCAGAAGAAGAAGAAGAATCAAATTTTGTTAGAAATCTTCAACGGGGTACTGGAAGGTTCAGAGGTAAGCTACCTTTTAAATGTTTTGCTTGTGGAAGAGTAGGTCATTATGCTGCCAAATGTCCTCATAAGGATAAGATTGACAAAGGAAAGGAACCTGCTAGATGGAACAAGAAACAGAATGCAAATAAGAAAAGCTACTACACTCATGAAGACAGTGATGGTCTATCAAATAGTGATGAAGATGAACGAGGTAATGACTATAAACTTTTAATGGCATTTGAAGATGATGATTACATGGATGCTATAGATGTGGATAGTTTTTATGAAGAGATTTCTAGACTTAAGACACGTATAGAAGAAAAGAATATGATCATTGATACTCTACAATTTCAAATTGATGAAAAAGAAAAATATCTTGAAAAGTTAGAAGGTGAAATTGTTGACCTTAGAAAAGAAATTGAGAAAACAAAGGCTATTAATCTTAAGTTTGTCAAAGGATCTAAAACTCTGGATGAGATCATCAATGTACAGCGTTTTCTGCTAAAAAAGACAGGTCTGGGGTATAATGGAGAAACATCTCAAGCATCCACCTCAAAGAGTTATCTTGATGCAGCAAGAAGGAATGAGCAAAAGCACAATGGAGATCACCAGGTAAAGCAGGGACGAATTACATCAAGAACGAACAAAGACTATCAGGTAAACCAGGGGCAATCTGTCTTAAGGATAAACAAAAGCTACAACTAGCCACAGGTAAAATCTTCTCAATTTGCTTCAAGAATGGATGACAACAGAAATTACAATCATTTTGCTGGTAGATTTGATAATCGCAGAAGTTTCTTCAATGGGCAATGTTTCTCTTGCCATAACTTCGGTCACAAAGCAGCTCAATGTGTTGCATATAAAACAATCATGACTAGAGAAGCTCAAAAACAAAGAAGTATGATCGGGATTACAAAAAGGACCTATAACAACTTTTCGGCTCTTGAAAATGAAGTTGAATGTTCTATTTGCAATAACTTTGGTCATGAAGATTCTGAATGCAGGAGCAGGTTTCAGCAGACAAAGGAACAAGCCTCAAGCACCAGAACATGCAGAATAAAGGAACCACAAACAGAAAGATGTGGGATAGCATTTTATGCAGAAGGACAAGAAAATCTATGGTACATTGACAGTGGATGTTCGAAACATATGACAGGTGATAAAGAAAAACTTGAATCATATTCTGCTTTAGAAAAGGGAAAGAAAGTTTCTTTTGGAAATGATACTCTTGCAGCTATAAAAGGAAAAGGCACTGCTCCGTTAAAAGAAAAGGTCAAAGCTGGAAATGTTTTGTATGTTGATGGATTGAAGCATAATCTTCTAAGTGTCAGCCAGATGTGTGATCAAGGAACCGAGGTGATATTTAGATCAAATGGATGTCGTGTTCGTGATCTTGATACAGGTGAAACAGTGATCAAAGGTAGAAGAACTCCAAATAATCTATACATATTTGAAGAAGGACAACAACAATGCTATTTGAGCAAGGATGATGAACATTGGTTATGGCACCGGAGGTTGGGGCATCTAAGCTTTTCACAAATAAGGAAAGCATGCAAATATCAGGAAGTTCGTGGTCTTCCAGATATCAAAATTCCAGACAACACCATATGCAAATCATGTCAGTTTGGAAAGCAAACCAGAACTAACTTTCCAGAGAAGGAAGGATCAGCTAGCATGCCTCTTGAGCTAGTCCATACAGATGTATGTGGTCCATTTAGGAAAAGGACACCTCGAGGAGAAGAATACTTGATATTATTCATTGACGATTTCTCCAGGTTTGTTTGGTTAGGACTTATGAAGCACAAAGACGAAGCATTCGGGAAATTCAAATCCTTCAAAGCCTTGGTTGAAAATGAATCAGGTTACAAAATTAAGTGCCTCAGGTCTGACAGAGGTGGGGAGTTTACCTCAAATGAATTTTTCGATTTCTGTGAAGAACATGGGATAAGAAGAGAATTCTCTACAGCTAGAACTCCTCAGCAAAATGGAGTGGTGGAAAGGATGAACAGAACAGTCCAACAAATGGCTCGTGCTATGCTGGATGAGTCTAGAACTCCCGCAACTTTCTGGGGTGAAGCCGCATATGCTGCGGTTGTTATTCTCAACAAAACAAATGTCCGAGTGAACAGCACTCAAACTCCTCATGAGCTCTGGTATGGTGCGACTCCTTCGGTAAAGCACTTCAAAATCTTTGGGAGCAAATGCTATATTAAGAATACTGATGAGCAACTTGGCAAACTTGAACCTAGAGCAGATGAAGGCATTCTTCTTGGTTATTCTCCACACAGCAAAGCATATAAGTGCTACAATAAAAGACTTGGAAGAATTGTTGACAGCATTGATGTAGTGGTTGATGAAAAGGGATACATTCCTAGGCAAGTAAATCATGAAAATATCGAAGAAGATGAAGACTACCCTCAAAGACAGAATGATGAAGAAGAAGAACCTCAAGGAGCACCAGAGGAACAGATAAGAATAGAAGAGAAGAGTCCATCCCGGTACGTTCAGAAGAATCATCCAGAATCTCAGATTTTGGGGCAGAAAGAAGCAGGTGTACAAACAAGAAGAACAATTGCAGAAGCTTCAAGCTATTTGGCATTACTCTGCTCCACTGAACCACAAAATGTAAAAGAGGCATGCAAAGATGAATGTTGGGTCAAAGCAATGGATGAAGAACTTGAGCAGATCGAAAAGAACAACACTTGGGAGTTGGTTCCTAGACCAAAGGATAAGAATGTTATAGGGACAAAATGGGTCTTCAAAAATAAGTTGAATGAAAATGGGGAAGTAATTAGAAACAAGGCAAGACTTGTTTGTAAAGGGTATGTGCAGCAAGAAGGAATAGATTTTGAGGAAACTTTTGCTCCTATTGCAAGACTTGAGGCCATCCGAATGTTCCTTGCTCTCTCAAGCTTTCAAAAGTTCAAAGTATTTCAAATGGAAGTGAAATCAGCTTTTCTGAATGGAGACTTAGAAGAAGAAGTATACATTGAGCAGCCAGATGGGTTCATTCTTGGAAATGATCCAAATCTTGTATGCAGACTGAAAAAGGCTCTCTATGGTCTTAAACAAGCTCCAAGGGCTTGGTACTATCGTTTGGACAAATATCTTCATCAACAAGGTTTTTCAAAAGGATCAGCAGATAGCAATCTTTATATAAAAATTGAAAATGACAAATTGCTAATACTTGTTGTGTATGTAGATGACATTATCTTTGGCAACAATGAAGAACCTATGAGTCAAAGCTTTGCCTTGGTGATGTAGAAAGAATTCGAAATGTCCTTGCTTGGAGAATTGACATATTTTCTTGGCCTGCAAATCCAACAAAAGGAAGGAGGGATCTTCTTGTCTCAAACCAAGTATCTCAAGCAGATTTTGAAGAAATATGGCATGGAAGATGCAAAACCAGTATGTACACCCATGGTCACAGGATGTAGCCTCAGTGCAAATGATGAATCAGTAGCAGTACATCAACCAACCTACAGATCTATGATTGGAAGTCTACTTTATTTGACAGGTACCCGACCAAACATCATGCATGCAGTGGGAATAGTTGGAAGATTTCAGGCAAATCCAAAGGAAACTCATCTTCAGGCAGTAAAGAGAATCTTCAAATATCTTCAAGGGAATCAAAATTATGGCTTATGGTATCCTAGAGATACAGATCTCACACTTCATGCTTATACTGATGCAGATTGGGCCGGAAGCGTGGATGATAGGAAGAACACAAGTGGTGGTGCATTCTTTATGGGTTCCAGATTAGTATCTTGGTTCAACAAGAAACAAAGTTTGATTGCCTTGTCTACAGCTAAAGCAGAATATGTTGTTGCTGCATCTTGCTGCACTCAACTCCTTTGGATGATGCAGACCTTGCAGGATTTTCAAATCACTTGTACACCAACCATCTCCATCTTATGTGATAATACAAGTGCAATCAGCATTTCAAAGAACCCAGTCATGCATTCAAAAACCAAGCACATACCAATCAAGTATCACTTTCTCCGGGAACAAGTGCTTGAACAAAAGGTCAAGTTGGAGTATGTTCCTTCTAAGGAACATGTTGCTGATATACTCACCAAACCATTGCCTAGGGAGACCTTTGAATACCTCAGGCAAAAGCTAGGGGTTGTTGATGTATCATCTTGTTGTTGAATCTCTTCTGATTGTTGGTTGTACGCAAGGTTCATCTGAAGTATATGCGTACATGTGCTGGGTTGCAGATTGGTCAAAGATCGAATGGCACAGGTTCAGGGGGAGCATATCATGCATTGTTGGCATTATGGAGGAAGTACAGAAGGAGATCATGGATACTGGTCTGAATATTGCTGCAATACGTCTCTATCTCTTTCATGGTCATTTATGGTGTTTGATGGATTATGGTTCTTCTTTGCAGATCTGGTTTATAGTCAGGGGGAGCATGTTCTTAGGGGGAGCATAACCCTTTGCCCTTGATGTCAAAGGGGGAGAATGATTGGTTGTTGTTGCCATCAAGTCCAAAGGGGGAGATTGTTGGCATTATGATACATATGTTGTACTTGATGGCAACCCACTCATCTCAGATGATAAATTATAGTGCAGCAAAGTTCACGCACTTTCATGAAGATAAAAGTCTCTTTCATGAAGAAAAAAAGTTTCCTTCATGTAGAGAAAAGTTCACGCACTTATATGCAGAGAAAAGTTTATTTCATGTAGAGAAAAGTTCACGCACTTTTATACAGAGAAAAGTTTATCTCATGTAGAGAAAATTTCACGCACTTTTATGCAGAGAAAAGTTTATCTCATGTAGAGAAAAGTTTACGCACTTTTATGCAGAGAAACGTTTATCTCATGTAGAGAAAAGTTCACGCACTTTTATGCAGAGAAAAGTTTATTTCATGTAGAGAAAAGTTAACGCACTTTTATGCAGAAAAAAGTTTATTTCATGTAGAGAAAAAGTTCACGCACTTTCATGCAAAGAAAAGTTCCTTTCATGAAGAGAAAATTTCACGCACTTTCATGGTTGGCTCATGGTATTAGTCCGACAGTTTTTGATCCTATGGTTTTGGTCCGTGGTATTGCATCCAAAAGTGTTGATCTCACGCACTTTTATGGTTGGTTCATGGTATTAGTCTGACAGTTTTTGATCCTATGGTTTTGGCTCGTGGTATTGCATCCAAAAGTGTTGATCTCACGCACTTTCATGGTTGGTTCATGGTATTAGTCCAACAGTTTTTTGATCCTATGGTTTTGGACCGTGGTATTGTGGAAGGCCTAAGACTATAAAAGAGGAAGGAGATCATTTGGCAAAGTATCATCGAATGAATTGAATAGCTAATAAGTGCTAGATCTGAAATATTTGTGATTGGGTTATGGTGCAGATCTGGATCTGAATGAAGGAGGAACCTTAGCGCATAAAGGAGGATAAGTTCTTTTGATGGGTCATAATCTTTATGCTTGAATAATAGTATCTTTGCATGATTTTGATCTGTTATATGAGGCGCATGCTTGATCTATAAATCTGACAATCTGGGTTAATTAGTGTCTGAATATTTGAAAGAAGGAATTATCCTTTATAGATCTGCACGCAGGTTTCAGGTTGTTGAAGTAGCGTATATCTTTAAATTATGATCTAGCTGCCTCTGTCTATTGCTGCAGTATTCTGGGTTCAGAATTTGGTGTGTGGTTACTGTTACTGTGTTCTGGGTACAGCTGTCAGAGAAGTGTTTACTTGATTGGGAAAGGAGATTGTTTGATGCAGATATACTTGATGATTGATTGATGTTTATGGATCCAGTCTGAAAATTTATGAAACGTGGTCCCTGGAAGAAAGAGAAGGTTGTAGCCTTCAGTAGGCCAGCACCTACGTACTAGTATCTTGGCTAGTACAAGAGCTAAGGGGGTTGTAGCTCCCTTCCAGGAGAAGCTGGAGAACGAGAGAGGGTTGTAGCTCTCTGCAGGTTGTAGCCTGCGTACTGGTAAAGGACTGCACCAGTACAAAATCATTGTAAAAGGAATTTTCTAATTGAAAGAAGATAGAGACATATTGCAGCAGGTGGTTTTCACCCACATTGGGTTTCCACCTTATATCTGGTGTTCTTTTGTGTGACTATTTGCTTTTCTTGTTCCTGCTCATTATTTTATGATACTGACATACAAAGTAATGATCAATATTTGAAGAATTATTCAAATTATAAATAAGGAAGATATATTGAAAAGAATTTGATAATACTGATTCACCCCCCCCCCCTCCCCTCTCAGTATTATTTCCAACAAACAAGCCATCAGTTTACTTTATCTTCTATCTTCAAGACCATCTGTCTCTACTTTTATGTAAAATATAGTTATTCATCCTAGAATATATCTCTCTTTGTTATGAGATATTTTATTGTAAAATTTAGTATAAATACTCCCTCATTTAGAGTATTAAGTGTGAATTCTTAGACATTTTTGTAAGACTGATTACTTTGAAATAAAGTGTTGTTGGACAATTTTTATATGGCTGGCTGGATGAAGAAATAATACAAAGGACTTTTCACGGGATTCATGTCTCAAACATTGGACAAATAAGTATTCTATATCTCATGTGTTATTGTTTTATGGTTTAATATTTCAATTGTGTTTCATATCTGAATATTAAAACAAAAAAGTATAATTCAGAAAGTGCTTAAGTGCAATTTGTCTTTAAAATCGTTTTTATTCTAAATGTTTTCTTCTAAACTATCATAGGCAAGTAATTCTTAATTTCTCTTGCTTCTTAGTTGATCATTTCGATCATTTAATAAGAAATTCTTAATTTCTTTTTATTAGTGATCACTCAATTCCTCCCTCTTAAAACATGTTGAAGGATTCTTAATTGCCCTTATTCCCTTTTAAGTCCATTCCATCCTTTCAAGTTACCATTTGTTCTCTGTTTACTTATCTTGCTTTGTGAAGCCATCATTTGTTGAAAATCCAAATCCAGTTAAGCCATCTTTAGTTGACTCCATATCCCAATGGCCTGAAATACTTAGTTCTATCCATTTGCTCTTGAATTTCATCACCAAACACAATCAAAACCCCTCAAGCTTTCATAACTAGACTAATATCTATAAAACAAAGCTAAATCTTAAATAGAGAACCCTCTCTGAGTACAGATTGGCTATATTCTGTACTTAAAAGTTGGTTTGTGGTTACCTCAGACCCCTTTCCTTCTTCTTACAACTTCTAGGAAAATCTAAGTGCTAACACTATCTATATGATTTTGGTTTTTCCATGCTTATTCATTGAGTTCGCTTTACTTTGAGTATGGGAATGCCTACCTCGGTGATGATTATTGATATACATTTTCACTCTAATCCTTGAATGTTCATTGTAGGTTTCCAACCATTTCCTCTGATTCGATCCTCAAAATAATAAAGCGCTTCAATATTTTAAACTTATTTTATAAACTTCACATCTTAGGGGGCAATCTGTTACATGTCAATTTGTCGCCATGACACTTGATCAGTTTATGGGTCTTTTTACCATCTGTGAACATGTTTGATTGAAATACCTTAGAAGTCAAACAACCAAAAATATCTTGAAGGAGATGAGAAATTTGGGAATAATAGTTGTCACACCTTGTAAAGTTTCATCTGTGTTGATTTTTCTAGTTATTCTCGCACATTCTTTGGAATTAACTTTGATAAAAAATGCAAAGATGTGATTTCTGTGCCACTATAAACCCATGCAAGTGAATTGAAGAAAGTAAAAATAAAAGTACATTCTAGAAACATAGTTAGTCCAATATTCGCCAACTGAAAGCTTCCTGGTGATGACTATTTGAACTATAACCCTCAAATGATGCATCTTAATCCCTTTCCTCATGGAAACCTAATCCCTCAATTAAGGCGTCTCACCCTGCTCTTTTGGATCTGAAACTTCTTTCTCTTGGCCTATAAAATGACTAGAGGGTAAAGGGTTAGAGGAGGTCAAAATGCAAAGAAGATAAACTTATGTTGTTAGTTTGAGATTGGAAAGCTTGTCATCTAAGGAGGCGATTGAAGGCATTTTGGAGGAACCTCATGGCATCAAGGTGGAGGTTGTAAGGCTCCTCTTTATCTTTGATTAATACAAATGAAAACTTTCTCCCATTGATGTTTCTTATTGCAATGATGAATGGTTTATAAGTGTTTACAATGTTTATTAAGGAAAATTAAATTCCTAATCTCCTTGATCATTAGGTTAACTTTTGTTTGGATTATTATATCGCATATGATTATGATCCTTTTATGGTTTATGGTTGCAGGTCTTTTCAAGCATTGAGGCGTTGTCACAACAAGGGATCTTCATTGAGCGTTTCGTGAAATAGGTAAGAGGCTCATCCATTAGCCTTAATTATTATAATTCAAACAAGTCCAACTTAGAGAAAGACTGAGTTCAATTGTCTTGCTTGTTTCTAGTTTCCATCAAGGATCTCGAGAGATCACTCTTGTCTGCAAGAGGGATTTCTCTAGTGTAACACATAGCATACTCTTTGAGTGTGTCAATTCAATTTATGGTGAGACCTCTAGAAATCCATTGGAAAGCAGAAAACGGAGTCCTCAGGAATCTTAAAGGAACAATTGATTTTGATCTTAAGTATAATGAATCATTTGATGTTGTGTTGACAGGTTACTCAGATTCAGATTGGGCTGGTAATCCGGATGATGGAAGATCTACTACAAGTTATTTATTTAGTATTGGATCTAGTATTATTTCATGGAGTAGAAAGAAGCGGTGTACAATATATTTTTCATCTACATAGGAAAAGTATAAATCTTTGTGTGCAGCAACCTATGAAGCTCTTTGGTTGAGGCAAGTTCTTCAAGATATTGGAGAAGAACAAAAAAATGCTATAGTGATCAAATGTGACAACCAAAGCTTGATCAAGTTGGGAAATAATCCAATATTTCATGCAAGGACAAAGTAATATGATGCTCAATTTCATTTTATTAGAGAGAAGATACCGTCTAAAGAAATTTTTCTTGAATATTGTAATACTTGTGAAAAAGTTGTCGATATTTTCACAAAGCCCCTTGGGAAGATAAAATTTGAATTATTTAGGGAGATGTTAGGTGTGGAATTCAATCCTTTATCCATTAAGAGGGAAATTTAAAAATAATGGAGAAACAAATAATTAGGTTGTTTGGATTTTTGTTGTAATTAAGAATTATATCCTATTTTATAAGAGGTTATTTCATGTCCCTAACTAAATTTATCTATATAAGACATGTATTGTCTGATTTGCTAATTCAATGAGAAATCTAGGGCTGTGGAAGAATCAAGAGATGCTCACCTGCAAAGTTTCATTCAATCTAATATTGTCTTCCATTTTTTAGTTTTTTCAGCCACATTTTTTGTTTGACTTGTCGGAAGAGAACGACAAAGTCCAGGACATTCATGTAATAGTGGAGAAGTTGAGAACAGATTCTACCAGCCATGAGATGAGAGGACTTGCACACCATCTACATCCCAACCGGTCTAATACGTCAACGATGTCATTTGTATCAAGCCACAACGAAAGTATAAACTTGAGCGAAGAATTCAATAACGTTCTTACAACGGAAAGGAAAATTCTATTCACTCCATGGAAAATTCATCTGTTCGGACTACTGCAACAAGTAGTCATTTACCCGATATTGGAGAATAATAACCCAGTAGGAGCACCAGTGAGCAAGCTGACCCAAATTGAAACGACGACGATTTAAGAGTTAACACGACTCTCGTACCAACCAATACTAGTGTTGCAGAAGGAAATCGAGACAAATAAGTGCAGGAAGATATTATTTTGGATTCGTTTCAATCGATGTATACGCGGGACGCACATCTATAAATCCAATTATTTAGTCTGTCTCTTGGCACTACGATAATTGCACCAGGTATAAAGAATGTATGTTATATTTGTGAATTTATTTCCTGTGATATTTGCAACATGAATTAAGAATGGATGTTATATTTGTGAAGTTATTTCCGCAAATAGAATGTTTTGAATCTTCTGAAATCAAACTATGCAAGAAGATATTATTTGCAACATGAATTAAGAATGGATGTTATATTTGTGAAGTTATTTCCGCAAATAGAATGTTTTGAATCTTCTGAAATCAAACTATGCAAGAAGATAAATAGCAAATGTATATTTAAACTATTTTTTTAGTTATTTATTTTATTATAATATATATAGATAGATAAGTTTTATAATTTTAATTTAATTATAAGTTGATTGTATATGTTTGAATTTTACAAGATATTTTCGAATATCATTAATAGTATTTAATAATAAAAAAATGAAGTTTTATGTCATTTCTATTTTTTAATTAAATTGATCAATTACAAAAAAACGTTTTAATAAGATATATGATTTTTTAGGTATGTGGTATCATTAAGCCATATTATCTTAAAAAATGATGATTACAGTTTAAGAACCTACATATAAAAATCACTAAATCCTCATAGTTAAAAATCTTGTTAATAATAGTTTAATTAATTTTATCGTATTTTAATTTTGACAGTCCTTATTCTATTACAAGGTAAGTGTTTTGATGTTTAGAGTTGTTTCTGAACTATTTAATTTATATGGTTTTGTAACCAAATATGATAATATATTATGAGAGGATTTAATGGTTGAAAACATGTGCTTATTTGTAAGAGGTTTCAAATTTAATGTGGTAGAGTGTGAACACCTCAATAGATTTTTATAATCAAATCCCTGTGTAGAAGTGGGTTCTTTGGTTCATTAACAAAAGAATCTCATACACCAAAATTTTAAAGAGAAACTATCTCACCAATAGAAATAGAATAATTGATATATCAAACTTAGTCTGAAAAGCAAAAAAAAAATGATACTAATTAATTTGGAAAATAAAATGATAATGAAATTAATTTGGAAAATAAAATGACATCGGTGAAGTCAAAGTTTCTGTAGCAATATAGAACAAATGATCAATATTTCTCTTAATTATCAAGATTGGTAAATTTTTTCTAGATGATCAATATAGATGTTCATAATTTCCTCCATCCATTGCATATCTGGTTTCCCGCTCTGAGTTTTGTTGCTTGATTTCTTTATTTGTATAATGGTATTGTCAGTCTCCACTTCATATAGGGATGCTCCACCAAGTTCTTCGAATGTCCAAGATAATGAAAGAGGTTCCATTGTGGAAAGTGCAAGTAGGAATGGTGAGAACATTCAAGGAGAATCTCTCTCATCTTCCACATGAAGCAATGAGAACCATCTGTCGACTCCAAAGCAGCTCGCTTTGCAAAAGTTCGAGAGAGAGAGGAGGTAGAAGCCAATGCAATTTATTGGGAAGAGGCCAAGATGGCCAAAGTTTATAATAGGTGAATTAACACATCATAAATTTAAAATTTTGAAGTTCTCTATAATACCCAAAAGAAGCATGCCCGAGTCAATTGGATGTGTCATCACTACTACATGAAGGGCACTTTTAAGACAAAATAAATCATTTTTCTTAAAAAGTCACTTTTATTTTAGTTATTTTACATTAAAATTTAATATTAATTGAATTGTCTTAAATATAAAATTTAAGACAAAAATAGTTTGAGACAAAAAAAAAATTGAGCCAAAAATATTTTAAGACAAAGATGTATATTTAAGACAAAAACAGTTTGAGACAAAAATATTTTAAGACAAAGCTTTATATTTAAGACAATGACCACTTAAGATAATGGAAATTAAGACAAAACCCATTTAAGACAATTAACAATTAAGACAAAACCATATCAATTTAAGACACTATTATCTAACACCTACAAAATTGACTTTGAGAGTGCATCCTAATTCTTCCAGCTTACAGTCTACTACTGTCGCGTGCCTATACCAAGGTTGTTATTTAACTTACCAATCAAGTTATATTATATAAAGACAATGATTTGTTGGGCACATTGTTTTGTGGGGGTAGTCGACTCTGAAGAACACAACAACTTTTCCTCACAAGATTTCTCGGACATCAATTCCTCTTCTATCCCTTTGATTTCTGCTGATACAATTAGAGACAGCTTGTATGTGGTTGCATTCAAGAAGTTTGCACAGAGATTCCATGAGTGGATAGGGGATAATTATATTTTAAATTTTTGAAAATAGATATTCAAACCACATGAAATTTAATCATATCAATCTATTTCTTTTTTCATTAATCCTTTTTAATTAAATATAAAATTAGAATATGTTGATTATATTATTTTTTTAATTAATTATAAAATTAAAATATAACATTTTGAAAAGTTAGAATATTTTTAACTAAATTTAAGTGTTTAATTTAATGTATATTTATTTGAAAATTATATTAAAAATTACATAAAAGTAATAAATTAAAGATAATTTGATTTGAAAACAATTACAATATACATACCACATTCTAAAAATATAATAAATAAATAGATAAAAAATGTTATTTTTTGGTTGACCTAACTCACGGGGATTTTAATTTTCAATCTCATGCTTTTACATAATACTTCATAACAAGGTGATTGACAATTGAGTTACACTCCATGAGCTATTTTTTGTATTTTTAATATTTGAAAAAAAAAATTTACTTCAACTAAAACTTTGATATAAATTTGCAAGAATATTTTTTTTGTGAGTCAAAATGTTTTCATTATATTTTCAATGAGAAGTTGTTTACATCAGATGGATTTTCACCTCTACCCCCTTCACTCTGACCAGATTTGTTGGGGGGGAGGTTATAGTGAAGGAAATTTCGATTTACAAAAGATAGATGACACAAAAATTTTAGCAAAATCCCCATACTAACTATACCACATACATACGCAAAAGTGTTAACAAAAAACTGCATGGAAAGAGAAATCATGACAGGTGATCCCTGCCCTCTCTCGGGGGTTCTAGGGGTCCAACTCCACCAACTACATGGAATTCCAAATGTGTCACGTGTGCCTCGATATCAGATAGGCGATCCACTATTCGCCTTTGGTTCTTGTGCATGGAAGCAATAACGTCTAGGATTTATTCATGGCTAGACTGGATGGAAATTAAAATAGGTTATGTACATCATGCTATCTTCATATCGATGTTGATAAATAAAACTCACTTTCTCTTGAATCTCCCTTAGCTTCTCGATGACTAAGGCCAAGGATGGGGCTTTCTCCAACTGTCCTAGAGAGAGCTCCCAACCGAGTCGTCACCCCACTTCTACCTCCACCATCTCCTCGCCCTCGAAAGGGTCCACCCTTAGCTCCATCCCTCTGTCAACCCCACATTTCCCCCACCACGACACAACCTTCCGCATTGTCATATAATCTCTCCAACCCCTCCTAAAACACCACAAAACTAAAGAAGGACCCCCTCTAGCAAAATGTACCAACCAGCCTCTACTCACACCTAGAACCTTAGTAATAATTGTGTCCCCACTAAGAACCTTAATAGCAGACCCGACTGGCCACACAAGACCCCAATGAACACGGGATTCCCATACCAGCTCCACCCTGGCTAACATATACTCGATCACCAATGAAGCCCACTGTGGCTGCGGTAAGCTCTTACACTCTTGACTCACCCCAGGGCGCCCCTCCTTCCTTAAATTTGAAAACTCCTCCACACAAACAAAGTAGGCCCCCTTCACGCATATCAGTAGGGTAAACGCATCCTCCCAAAAGAAGAAAAAACCAATCTTTAGAGTCAAAGAACAATAGAACAAGGCCAATATGACTACCCAACAATGAGGCCACCCCATAGTCAGTTCCCCAGAAAAAACAACACGAATTGACACTAAACACCACCTTCCCCAAGAAGCTCACCAAACCAAACGACGAGCCATCTTTACATAAAACTATCCAAGAGACAATTTCAAATATCAAAGGACCAACTCTCCCAATTTTACTATCAAAATTCAAACTTAGATCCCTCACATTAAAGCTCAGAATATTACCTCGTGCATTCCTTGGTGTCGCCCATTAGTTCCCACTGCATTTTACGTCCACAATAAGGGATTTGGAGATCGAATCGACGCAACAGCTCCACACGTGGATTCTCCTAGCCCCAGGGTCCCAAACTTTCCTAGTGCAACCAACAACAATCTTCTAGCCTTAAGAAGAGACGCAAAAAACTCAGGTTTTATAGAGCTCACTGCACCCTCTACCACCTGCAGAAGGGTCATAGCAGAGACCATAGAGCTAGTGAGAGCACCTCCACCCCACATCGATCACTTCCCCCAACACACTAGCATTCCTTCTGCCTTCCAACTTTCAATTTATGACATTATCAATATCGAAACTTCCTTGAACGCGAACACATGTTAGCCCTAATTTCCAACTGGGAGCCATGACATTATAAAGCTTGTCTTATCATGATAAATGATAGTTATTCACCACGATTGGGGATGGATTTATCATTATGTTGTAGTTCATCAACATATTCAATTCCCTACAACATCCATTCTAGAGGCTAATCTGAAGCATAGTCCTTACCCTATGCGCTTACTCCCCTATTTGCCAACCAATCCTCCATGGAGTTCCCTGATCACTTAGTGTGAGAATTGATTACATAAAGGAACCCAAAAAGGATCTCCCTAATTCTTCAGACCTTTGATTCCATTCTCCAGCTCCGGATTAACTTTGAGGGGGGGATCCATTGATCAACTTCTGAGTTATTCTGATAACCATGGTAGAGTCTCTAGTGATATAGAGATTAGGGAACCCCATTTTTTTTGCTAATTTTAACCCTTTTTCCAATGTTGTCATTTAGATTGCCTTGTTGGTCATTGTGCCACAGTGACTAACCTAAACTCTAATCTCCCTATTGTGTGCACTCCCTTAGAATTCCCTTGTAACCTGATGGGCCAGGGTTTCCTTTGGATGCACCATCAAAATTAAGCTTTACGAAACCTTGAGGAGGAGAAACATAGATAGAGGGGTTTCTAGTTGGTATTGAAGGGGCAGGTCTATTCACTTGGTCTGTCTAGCCCAAATATACCAAACCATTGTAGGATTTCTTCTTCTTTTGCACTTGCCTTTCAGTCCTCCTTCGTCTAAGCTTCTACAAGAACAGTTTCTTTTACATTCTCTATTGTATTAATCCAAATATGTTCTATGAGAATTCGTTGATCCTTAAATATGTATTGATTACGCCCTTTCCACAAATTCCACATAAGGAATCCTAGCACCAAGACCCAAGATCAATTTACAATGGGTTTGTAAAAGAGGTTCATCCATCATTGTTCAATAGTGTCCAAAATACAATCTCTAGAGTGATCTGAATGGAGAAAGGTTGTGTGGACCTTACTCTAGAGCACCTCAACTTCCCTGCACGAATTAAATAGGTGTTCATGTGTTTCCTCATTAGAGTAGCAGAAAACACATTGTGATGGTCCTATATGACCACTCTTCCTAAGCTGGTCTTATGTTAAAATTCTTCTATGGCCGAGCAACGAGAGAAAATAAGCTACCTTAGGCCACAATTTTTGGGTCCGGATCTTTCTCTAGGTCACCTGCTGCTGAGGCTATGTGAAATTGGATGCCAATGCATATGATTCTTTGGCTGTAAACATGTTGACCAGTTGGTACCCCCATCTTAATTTATCCTTCTCTTCTGAGATTAGGATACGTCGTCCCTTCAAGCAATTGTAATAAGGTTCCCAATTTAAACCATCATCTAGATGCATATATTCTCTATCCATTTTCAATTTTCTCCACTCATTTGTTGGTGTTATCTCAGTCCAGTAATATGTAACACAATGCCAATCCCTATTGAGGAGAACTTCTTTCAATGGAGTTACATCTGGATCCCTCTCTAATCTAGGGCATTGTTTCCATGCATCTTCCCAGAATCTAGTGATCACCCATACCATATATCCGAAAAGTGATGCTCCTCTATAATGTCCATATTCCTTCTTGCCATGTTCCATAATGTTGACCTTGTGTGAAAGCCTTGGGAGTGAAGAAGCTCCACCGACGATTGGTTTCTTCCATACTTCTCCCTCGAGATTCGCTTCCATAACTTGGATCCCCTTTGTGGCCATTACCACCATAGCTTAGCTCCCATATCCTTATTGAAAGCTTTAGGATCGTTAAGGACAAAGCCTTCATGCAACTTTGGGAGACAAATATTTTCCAAGATATTAGTGCCCACATATTTTTAGTCACAGACCCTTTCCAAAATAATTTCCTAAACAAGGTCACTATTTCATAATAAATGGTCTTAGGAGCACGTAGGACCATCAGTTGATAGATAGAAATGGTCTAGAGAACAAATTTAACAAGCATTTTGTATTGTCTCCCTTGGTCAAAATTTTGTAAAGATCCCACATTTTGAGAAGAGGAGTGCAATTCGCGTAGTGTTTTAGGAGTCATAGGGGCTTTAGGGCGAGTCAAAGCCCCTTATTTTGTAAAAGGATGGGATCAATTTGTATGTTTTAAGCTCCACCCATGGTTTGCAAACCATGTTATTGTAAGGAAAAAGATATATAAAGGGTTGTCTTAGTAAGTCAAAGGCATGAATTAAGATGATGGATATGTTTTGATGTTTTCAGCTCTGTAATTGTCTTTGTATGTTAGAGCGAAGGGAAAGGCTCCTGCAATTGTGTGCATGGAGACCTTGGTGAATCTGCAGTTGTGTGCGCAAGGCCTTGCAGGTGTGTGTGTAGGGTAAGAAGGATTGTAACTGTGAATATATGAAGATAATAAAGAATATTTTGAAGGCATACTTATGTACCTACGTTTTGTACTTTACTTTATAAAATTACTGTTTACTTTTATGCTACGCAGTAAAAGATAGGATCAGAATTAATATATAAATGTTGTTACAATTAATTATAGTTAAGGTCCATTTATTTATGAACAGTAGATAGAGTTTATATATGTGAAGTAGTATTTTTGTATGAATAGATCAAATTCGATATAATATTAAGTAAGATTGCATAGCGCAGTAATAGATTTGTAGGTGAGTCGAACTAAGTCGAGAGCCACACTCCATAATCCTTATCGATGCGGAAACTTGGTTCCAGACATTAGGGGAGTTTTGAGGTCTAAAATGGGCCTCCTAAGGAAATTATAAAATAATAGTGGAAATAATAAAATAACATTAGATTGCATCATCAAATTTTAGAGGCAAAAAAAAAAAAAAAAAAAAAAACTTGTATTTTCAAGTTATCTACCCATGGATTTACTCAAATTTTGAGCGGAAACACTTGTTGGATGCATAATTTGATTCCTCATCTAAAGAGTACCCATGTTGCATACTTTTGATGGACTGTGCTACATGAAAAATGAAAAATACATGAAAATAATTATTGCAAGCATGTTTTTCATGCATGTTTTATTTTTCGTGTAGCAGGGTCCATCGAAAGTATGTAACATGGGTACTCCTTGGATGAGGAATTAAATTTTGCATCCAATGAGTACCCCTGCTCAAAATTTGAGTAAAACCTTAGGGAGATAAATTGAAAATATGGGTTGAAAAAATAGTTTTATTATTTTATTAATTATTTTTTAATCCTTTTACCTTTTTACTCTAAAAATGGTGAATCATCCCCCATGGTTGAAATCATCATCCTAAATCCTATTGGTCCTTATAAAGTTTATTTTGGTTGTACATTTTTCTTAGGAAGCCCATTTGAGACCTCAAAATTCCCCTAATGATCCCCCAATATCACCTTATGTGAGACTGCGGTCTGTGTGAGCAAATCGTTACCGAAAGGGTCGGTGATTTTGTTTGTTAGTGCAGCTAACTTTGAACCTGGGTCTGAGCCCCTCAAGACAAAAAATGGTTTCGTTTCCGGGACCAAGATCTATCTGAGGGATATGTGATGTGGCATCCGACCAAAAAATAGATTCAATATTGGGTTAGCTTGAAGTGCGTGAATTTGCAGGACAAGAGAATGGAAATTTGCACTTGTCAATAGAAAGGTGGTTGCAGAGGTATATCTTTACAAAGCACCACAAGATATTTTTTGCATCGTTCGCTAACAAGCTGCACGAGTGGCTTTCAAAACTAGCTAAAAGTAAGACTTGTTGGAAGCACGACGAGCCTACTCCATGGACCCTAGATGTCATTAAGCAATTCAAGGAGATTGAAAATAAGATCACAAGAATTGTTGATTACTGGATCGATAGTGTTGTTAGAGGCTTTATTGTTGAATTCACGATTGACACATCAATATCCTACACTGAAGCCAAGTGTCATTTTTTCAAGGGTCTGCGAGGTAAGTATTTTAATTCCTTAAAGCTTTGGATTAAGATGTTGTTATGTGAGAAGATCATATTGTGCATGCAAGCAAATTGATCTTTAGAGGAAGCGATATTGGATCTACATGAAGCATAAAGAGATTCAGAATAAACCACGATAATTTCACTGAATCTATTAACAATCTTTTATTGGGTGAATCAGAAAATGAACAAGAAAGGAACAACCCTGGCACTTCTAGAGGTTCGTCTGTTGGGATGGGGTCCCCTAGGGTGAATTTTGGGGCAAAAGCCCAATTTTTGTTGTATAAAGATGTAAAGTCTCTGCAAGTTGTGGTTGCAGAGCGCGTAGGTAATTAAAGAGTCATAAAGTGTTTTACCCTTCTTTTATAAATAGGTGTGTCTTAGGATGTCTAAGTAAAAAAATTTAGTGGAGAAGAGTAGGAGGAAAGGCTCTACAACTGTGTGTGCAGAGACCTAGAGTAGAGTTTGTGGTTGAGTACGTGGACCCTTGCAGCTGAGTGCGCAGGGAAGTCTTGAGTCTGTAAGCAGAACTGAGTATTAATAAAGAAGAATGTTGCATAAATACTTGTGTTTATCTCATTACTTCTATTTATATGAATGTGTCTTATGTTATACTGGGTTTATGAAATAATGATGTATTGATGTGCGACTTTACATGACTTATATTGTTATATGAATGAAATTATTGTTAACTGTTTATGAGAAGATTATCTTGTTGTATGTTAAATTTATCGAACACTTAAGCTGATATGAGTAATTACTGGGTTGTAAGTAGTCTTTCATGTGCATACGTAGTGGATTCGCCTATTCAAGGTCCACGAAAGATAGTCGTATACCTTTGTGGTGGTCTAGATTTTGACTAAATGAATTTACATCGATAAGCCTTAAAGGCTTAACGATCTTTGTGAAGGAAGATTTAGGGGAAAAAATGACATTACACTCACCTCTGGGTGCAGACACTTCGTTCTAGCATCCCCCATATTGCTTCAGGTGGGACTTCAGTCCGAGCTCCACGGATTGATGTCGAAAGGGCCAATAGTGTAGGGATTTGTCTGGCACAACTAACTCTGAACTTGGGTCGTGACCCACTAAGCCAACAAATGGTTCCATTACTGGGACCAGGATCTACATAAAGATATGTGTGATGTCGCATCACTAGAATCCGACCAAGAAAGAAATTGAGGAGTGGTTGGATACAAAGATCCATGAATTCATGGCCCAAGAAAACAAAAATCCGTGCCTAACGAAAGACCAATGGTTGGACAGATATTTATACACAGAAATACATGATATATTCTTCTGCACCTTCCTGATCGAACTGTACAAGTGGATCACTAAATTGGCATACAACCAAGGAAGGTGAAGGCTTGACAGTCCAATAGTCTGGACCCTAGAGTTAGTGTGGAGGTTGGAAGCTTCTGAAGATAAGCTCACACACGTTGTTGATCACTGGCTTGACCGAGTCTTAGGAGGATTTGTGACATAATTTGTGGTTGATACCTCAGTCAGTTACAGTGAAGCAGACCAACACTTTTTCAAGGGACCGTGAGGTAAGTATTTGATATCTTTGAATACTTGGATTAAAATTCTCTTGTGTGAAAAGCAGGTTATGCCACTGCCTTGATGTTTGGATCTACGCAAAGTGGATGATTCTTTAGAAATCCGGAGAGAAAAGGTCTTGAATACAGCTCGTTGATAGAGCCTCCTTTCGGTGACAATGAGGAAGTAGTACAGGCCTCATCGCGAAGCATTGTACAGTTGATAAGACAGGGTTTTCCACGAATACCTCATCTGTCCACACCACCTCCACCTTCACCTCCACAGCATACAGCTTTGCCCACACCTCCACCACCTCTGCAACCATTCAACATGTCAAATACGATGAAGTTTCTTATTTTCAAGAGCTTGGGAAATGAAAACCTGAACCATTTTTGGTTCGTTGCGAAGGCTGTGTGGATAGTGCAGAATATTTCAGATGATAATTTGAAGAAAGCACAGTTGGTTACTACTCTACAAGATCGCGCATTGATATGGTACATTAAGTACTGCACTAATAATCCATTGGCATCATTAGCAGACACATAGACTGCTTTGAATAAGGAATTCGATAGGCCTAAGTCTGAAACACAATCAGTAGTGGGATTAAATGAAATTGAGATGAGAATCGGGGAGATACCCTGGGAGCTAGATCAGAGACTAAGGTGTGGAATCCGTGAATCCAATGTGAATCTCACAGACAGTCAACACCATGATTGGTTTATAGTCATACTCCTACCTCACTTAAGGATTGTTTTGTCACAACAAAAGATAGGAATGCAGGCAAAAGCATTGGAGATTGCTGTGACATTACATGAGACACTATCTAGGATGCAACGTTGGGAGTTCAAAAGATTGATGCAGAGTTGCAGAACCTTTGCTTAGAGTTTCAGAGCTGGAAAAAGGAAAAAGTGGCTTGGCCAAAAGTGTGTGAAGAAGTTTGGTGTCTCAAGTGTAAAATCCAGAGGCATGATAAGGATCATTGCCTTGTTTTTGTGATTTATATGGCAGGAGGAGGGCCAATGCCCTTGAGGCTATTCTGCAATTTCTGTAAATCAGTGGGTCGTGATGAACGTAACTATCATAGCTATGAATTTATGATGGAAATAATGTCCGTGTATCAAATGCAAATAGAAACTTGGCCTTTGGATCAAGGCATCGGCGAAGCACACGGAGGATATCAGGGACACAGACGAGGTCGAGGAGGAGGAGGACCTGGTAGAGTTAGAGGGCAAGTTATTTTCTATAATTGGGGAGGGCCAAGACACTACGTGTGGGAGTGTATGATCTAGACATGCCTGTCATGATGGTATTGTATTCAGTTTGACCATGCAATAGAAGAATTCCCTATATTGATAGCAAAAATGCAGGAGAAGAAGATGAGGGCAGAGCCTCACGAAGAGGATCCCAATGTCAATATCGTGCTACGAAGTGGTATGATGACTGGTGACGATAAGGGAAAATATCCTAAAGAAGGTGGATGGGTCTGCAAGGCTCCAGAAAAAGAAGTTGGGTTTGATCTAGAGCGTGCAAAGGAAAAATTCATGGGAGGAAAGAAAATCTTCATTGAAGCCTCTCGCTCAGAAGGTCAGGAAAGGCGATTCGAAGAAGTTGACCCCTCCATACTTGCTACTTTCTTGGAGACTTGCATGAACCTGTTGCATGATAGTAGGGCTGTGAAAGGATTACGGGAGTTGATAAATAAATTTTCCAGTAGGGATAATGCTTCTGATGGGCACTGCGTGGTCAAAAAGATCGGCAAACATAAGACGAGAGAAAGACGCGAGATGAGGCTCACCGCACAAATAGGAGAATACGAGATGGATCAAGTTATATTGGATCTAGGGTCAGATGCAAATTTTTTGCCAAAATAAACTTGGGAAAAAATGGGGAGGCCTGCACTACAGTGGTCTCCGATTCAATTAAGAATGGAAAATCAACAGAAGATTATCCCTATGGGGAGATTGCATGGGGTAACCGTAGATATTGAAGGTGCAAACACGTTGGATGACTTTGAAGTAATAGAGATTGTTAATGACAACAATCCATATCCTACGCTCATTGGAATTGATTGGGCTATCGACCTAAATGGGGTCATCAATTTGAAGAAGTAGACAATGTCATTTGAAAGGAAAACGCTATGCATGGTAGTACCATTGGACCCTGGAGAAGGACCGTGCTATACTGAACCGGTCGATGACTATGAGGAAAGTGACCATGATTTGGGCCAGATCTATAAGATAACAATGTGAGACTAAGAATGGGTTAATCTAACAACCAATAGATGAATCACACAGGACCATGAAATCTCTTGTACATCAGATTCAGACGATGAATTGGAGCACTAGCAGAATATGTTACACAAAGTATCTACACTACAATGTAATATGATGACTAAATAGTTGCACCGTGTATCATCTGAGGTAAGAATTTTACCTTATTATGATTGTATAACTGATGTAGATAAATTTCTGGATACATTTGAAAGGGAAGTGCCCGAGAAGCATCGCTTCCAAGTGCTGGATTTGGCATTGCGCGCTATGCCTGCCTAATGGTGGGGTGCGCATAAAGATAGCTTTGAAGAATGGTGTGACTATGGGAGGATGATGAGGATGAAATTTGGTCACCCCAAGGTACGGTTGACTGAGAAGTACAATGGGAGGAATGATCCCTGCGATCATTTGGCAAAGTGGACTAAGGTTTATGGAAAGGAGCCACAACCAGAGTGGGTGCATATTTTCTATGACACTTTGGACATCATCCCTATGAATTGGTATTTGGAAACAGAGCTCCACCACGACATTTTGAAATGGGATATATTAAGATAGGGGTTCGTGAGGATTTTAAGCTTTTAAGACGGATTTGAAAGTATTGACAAAGCGCTATAGGATGTCAAGGTAACAATCTTCAGAATTCCATAGGATCCCTTGGAATTGATTCAACCGGATTGGAGCACCCAGCTGCACCATGCGCTGGAATGTTATAATATGAATTCTGAAGGAGACGATGAGGATCTAAGGAATATTAATGTCCCCGATGCAGAAGGCCACCACGAAGTGGAGGGACCGCAGATAGAGAACCCCGACATCACCACACCACTAAAAAATAAGCAAGTAAACATTGGTATAGAAGTGGAACCAAAGTTTTCAAAGATTAGGGATTACTGGGATGATGTTACAGTCAATAAAGTTGTTGATTTTCTTCGCAAATATCAAGATTTATTTCCCACAAAATTTTCAGACTTAAAAGGCATCATAGGCGATTTGGGAGTGATGAAAATAACTTTGAAACTAGATGCGAATCCTGTTAAGCAGAGGCCATATTGCCTTAATCCCAAATACAAGGAACATGTCTGCTTGGATTTGGACTAGATGCCTGCAGTAGGTATTATTGAACCAGTGGAGGAATATGATTGGGTGAGTCCAATGGTCATCTAGGAAAAGAAGCAGAAGGATGAAATAAGGATTTGCGTAGATATCAGGAAGCTCAACGATGCTTTCATTCATGATCCTTTTCCAAATACATTCGCAGATGAGGTACGAGATAAATTTGGCAGGCAAGAGGCCCATTCATTCACGGATGGGTTCTCTGGATACCTTTAGATGAAGATCGCGCCAGAAGACAGGAGTAAGACCACCTTCGCGACAGAGTGGGGATGTTTCCAGTAAACCGTGATGCCTTTTGGACTTAATAATGCATCAGCAATCTTCTCACGTGTCATCATCACAACGTTCAAATAATTCATTCAGAAGTTCATGGATGTGTATTTCGATGACTAGACAATGTTTTAGGCTAGTTAAGCGCCGTGTACACAGTATGCGCTTAATGTTGGATACATGCCAAAGGTATCAGATCGTGTTAAACCTAAAGAAATGCTTGTTTTGCGTCCCTTTTGGGATCTTTCTGGGTCATGTGGTATGCAGGAAAGGGCTTATGGTGGACGCTACTAAGATCGCAATAATAATTAATTTGGAAGCCCCAGGGGGTGTTAAAAAGTTGCGTGGTACGTTGCGCCATATTGGATATTATCGAAAGTTCATCAAAAGATATGCTCAGATTACTGCGCCTATGGAAAAGATACTGAGGAAGGATGCTACATTCTGTTGGGACGAAGAATGTCAGTGCAGCCTAGATGTACTAAAGGAGGAGATGGTCACCACATCGATCCTAGTCTTCTCAAATTGGAAGGAGTTCCATGTGCATGTGGATGCCTCATGTATTGTGCTAGGAGCAATGCTGACACAGGCTGGCAAGGGAGAACTGGATCACCCTATAGTGTTTGCGAGAAGGAAGTTGTCTAAGGATGAAAACAGTTATTCGACAACAGAGCGTGAAGACTTGGCTAGAAGTTCAGAAATTACCTGTTAGGCAGACATTTTAAGATGTCCACAGACCATTCTGCATTGAAATATTTAGTCAATAAGCCTGTATTGGGGGGGAATATGCAGATTGTTGCTATTGTTTCAGGAGTATGATTTCGAGGTGATTGTGAAGCCAGGAAGGTTGAATGCAGGGCCATACCATCTGTCGTGCATTGAAACAAGGGAGGAGCCTATCATTTTGGAGGAAGGGTTGCTTGACGCGTAGCTCTTCATGGTGTGCATAGCGGATAATCACTTTGCGGACATTATCCACTTTTTGACCTTAAGGATGGCTCTAGAGGGATACACTAGTCAATAGAAGAAATAATTGGTGGTGCGCACGACAGCTTTTCAATTATTGCGGGCCATTTGGATAGGATAGGATTGGATGAAATACTTCAACGTTATGTGCCTGAAGAAGCCACATGGGTACTCTATTACCTCGATCACTGACATTGTGGTATAGGTTGCCTCACAGATCCTTATTGGCAAGGTTATGAGAAAATGTTGTGCGGACGAGGTTCTAGTGCCAGTAATCTCCTTATTTGCATACTACATGGAGGGCATGCAGTTCAACTAGGCGCGCTACCTTTATAGTGAGTTCCTCGCAAACTGTCGAGAGGCGTAATATGAGAGTAAAACATTCCACTATTTGTGGTTGTTGCTCTCGATTGTGCTTCTCACTTGGGATCTACTGGAGGACAGCTAGTTTCGTCCCGTGGAGAAAGATGTGCCAGAGGCTACAAAGTTTGCATCTCTCTGGGCCAAAAAATATGTTGTGCAGGTCACAAAGACCAAAGTCTTTTAGGTGCTGATGGAGGCGAGCATTCGCATGGCCATCAACCAGAAGCCACGGTTGTCACCAACCGTGTTTGAACAAATTTCAGGGTACACAGAGTTCAAAGCTGACTTCCACCATGTATACATCTGGGCGTGGAAGGATCCGCAACAAAAATGGTTCGACCTACCCTACCTCGCTACATATGACGCTATTAAGGAGGTCATCAACCACTATCCGAAATATTGGAATTATCCATTCGATCTGGCTACTAGGACTAGCAAGTCTGCGAAGAAGAAGAAGAAGGAAGCGGCCAAGAAGAAGGTTCAGCAGTTGGCTGAGAAATGAAGAAAAGAGGTCGAGGAGAAGGCTTGGGTGGAAGCGGAGCGCATTGCAAAGTAGCAGACCGAACAACAAGAGTGCGACTTCGAGCGTAGTGGTCAGTCTCCTTCACCCCAAACAGAGGAGGAGGAGTAGTTAGAACATTGTGCTAGTGGTCAGGAAGAGTAGGAGAGCACTCCCTTCTCGGTCAAAAGATGTAGAGAAAAAGGAAAGCAAGGGCC
Organism: Pinus tabuliformis; assembly: GCA_031772625.1. Lineage (NCBI taxonomy): Eukaryota > Viridiplantae > Streptophyta > Pinopsida > Pinales > Pinaceae > Pinus > Pinus tabuliformis. Next base: position 1,233,472,183 of record CM062804.1, on the reverse strand, counting down.
GTGGAAGAAATCTAAAGCGACCAAGCCGTCGTTGGACCCAATTACTCTGATAAACGATGACCTTGGTGAGATAGGCGACAAGGTGCATGATACCACAGTAGAACTGCTACAGCAATCTGAGTAGCAGTAAGAGTAGACACTGATCACCATCTAGAAGGATCTATGCGAGCTACAAATTTAGACGACTAGAATCTAGGTAGGTGTAGGGCAGAGGAGCGTTGCATCAACAAGTTTGGCACTAGGGACCACTCAGGTAGCTGAGATGGTTTGATCACTGGTCCTCTGGGCAGTTGCACTGTCAGATGGATTGGCCAATGAAAAGGCCATAGTGATTTCTTTGAAGAACTTCAGCCTCAACCTAGTCGTGCTCCCCAAAGAGTACCTGCACATGTTGTAGGTAGGGGTGCTAGCAGACTTTAGAGCTCAGGAGCAGCGTACACTCAGCCTCATCAGTGAGTATTGAGTGAAAAATGAATAGATGTTTGCTGAGAAGTCCGAGTCATTGGAGGCATAGAAGAAAATTCAGGTGCAAAATGCCGAACTTGCAGCCATGGTGGCAGAAGCCTGTCGAACAGTCCCTGAACTGCATATACCAGAGGAAGTGTCATTGGAGGTAAAGATCAGAAAGCTGGTTGTAGGTGTGCACGACACCAAGACGGAAGTGGCCATAGTTCAGTTCGATTTGAACCTCAAGATAATAGAATTGGAGTTGAAGTCATAGCCTTCGACTCCTCCAGAGGTAAGGGAATAGCGTGAAGCCGCTGTTAAGGATGGAGTCGCGACAGTGGAAGCCTCGATGGTAGAATGCACCACACTTTTTCAATAGATAATGGAGGTATTCACTGCTCTGTAGGAATATCCCACCCTACAGCTCTTGAATATAGAAGTGTGCAAGCTGCAGACATAATATGATGAAGTAAGGGCAACAACATGCATCGTTGCTACCGCACAACGCCTTGCTAAGTTGCAGGAGGCGAAGCAGCTTCTTACACAGGTGGCAACAGTGCAGAAGAAAGATGTAGTCCTCAAGGCTATATTGGGGCCTTCGCTGGATGAGGCCTACATCGTCTCTGCCAACATTCAGGAGAAATTGGCAAACTTGCAGGGTACGCAGCAGAAAATCTCATAAGGCAGTGAAGGACCAACCATAGAGTAGCTGGTGGAATAGATCAAACAGGCAGCCACACAGAGCATGGCTGAGGTAAAAGTGGCATGAGTGGAGTTGGGGTATCTTTGCAATAATACCTCCATGCCAGAGAAGTGACTCGAGGGCGAGTCACGATATTTGTGCTTGGGGCCTGTTGGGACGGGGTCCCCTAGGGTCAATTTTGGGGCAAAAGCCCAAGTTTTGTTGTATAAAGATGTAAAGTCTCTGCAAGTTGTGGTCATGGAGCATGTAGATAATTAAAGAGTAATAAAGGGTTTTACCCTTATTTTATGTAATTTGAGTCGGCTTTTGAAGATCTACCCATGGTATGTGCACCATGGGATTGCATAAATAGGGTGTGTCTTAGGATGTCTAAGTAAAAAAATGAAGCTTGGTCTATGGGAGAAGTAAAAAGAGTTAGTGGAGAAGAGTAGGAGGAAAGGCTCTACAGATTTGTGTTCAGAGGCCTAGAGTAGAGTCCGCAGTTGAGTGCACAGACACCTTCAGCTGAGTGCACAGGGAAGTCTTGAGTCTGTAAGCAGAACTGACTATTAATAAAGAAGATTGTTGCATAAATACTTTTGTTTATCTCGTTACTTATGTTTATGTGAATTTTCCTTATGTTATAATGGGTTTATGAAATAATGATGTATTGATGCATGACTTTACACGACTTATATTGTTATATGAATGCAATTATTGTTAACTATTTACGCGAAGATTATCTTGTTGTATGTTGAAGTTATCGAACACTTAAGCTGATATGAGTAATTACTGGGTTATAAGAAATCTTTGATGTGCATAAGTAGTGGATTCACCTATTCAAGGTTCGCGAAAGACAATCGTACATGTTTGTAGAGTTCTAGAGGTTGATTAAGGGTAGTTACATTGATAATCCTTAAGGGCTTATCGATCTGCATGAAGGCAGATTTAGGGCATAAAACAACATTACATTGATTGCTAGGTGTAGAAACATGGTTCCAACATCCCCCCATACTGATTCAAGTAAGACTTCAATCTGCGCTCTGCGGATTGATACCGAAAGGGTGAGTAGTGTAGTGATTTGTTTGGTGCAATTAACTCTGAACTTGGGTCAAGACCCCCTAAGCAACAAGTTTTGCAGTCAGATAGTCAAGGCACTTCTAGGATTCCCCATCTGACTACTCCACCTCCACCTCCACCTCATACACCTACACCTCCAACTCCACCTCCACTTCCCCCATTTAATATGGCTAACAAAGTAAAGATTCCTATTTTTAAGGGTTAGGGATCAGAGGATGCCAAGCAATTTTGGTTAGTCGCAGAAACTATATGGAAAGCGCAACAAATCAATGATGAAGATATGAAGAAAGATCAACTTGTCACAACACTGTAGGATAAAGCATTGTCATGGTATATTAAGTACAGTACAACCCATCTGCTTTGCTAGCTGAGACAAAGAAAGCACTAAACGTAGAGTTCAAAAAACCAAAGTCATAATTGCAATGCATTACAGAGATAAAAGAGATTAAGCAAGCAGTCCATGAGACTGCCTGAGAATTAGATCAGAGATTAAAATGTTTGTTTGGGACAAGTCAACATTTAGACCTCTGATTATCATCAAAAAGAGTGGTTTATAGTTGCGATATTACTGCATCTCATATTACCGCTATCGCATCAAAACATCGCATCACAAGTTGGGGCATTAGATATTGCGATGAAGCTAGAAGCATCACTAGTACAGGATACTGACATGGGATTTCAACAGATACAGACCCAGTTAGTGAGCTTAAATATGGAGATACAATATTTGAAGAAGGGAAAATAAGTTTGGCTTGATATGCACTCAGACATTTGGTGCATAAAGTGTAAAGTGGAAGGTCACTATAAGGACTAGTGTCCTATCTATTGTGATTATTTTGTTGCTAGAGGTCCTAATCCTTTGAAGCTGGAACCTAGTGTTGGACCAAGTACCAGATCGAGTGTCTGGTGTATTATTTTCTGAATTGTAGGCCAGCACCCAACTGACCACTGTTATTCATTACATAAGTATGTGAAGTCACCAAACTATTTATTTTGTAACTCTTGTGGGTCAGTAGGACATAACGAAAGAAATTTTCACAACTATGATTTGATTTTAGAGAAAACTGTAGCATGTCGAATGCAAGAAGAAGGCCGCACACAAGAAGATCATGGTTCACCTGCCACCCGCGGAGGATTTCAAGGCCGAGAACGCAGTCAAGGAGGGGGTACTACACAAGGTTGGGGTCAGATTATATGTTATAACTGCGGTGAAGCTAGACATTTTGTGTGGGATTGTCAGAACCCCACTACCCCTTCCTATAAGTATTGTAGATAGTTCGACCATGTAATAGAGGATTGTCCTATTTTGATGGCTAAAATGTAGGAAAAGAAGAATCAGTAACCTGCGCAAAACTTGCAAATGATGAGGGCTAAATTCCGTGAAGATGATCCAAGTGTTAATATAATGACACGAAGTGGCACAACTACAGGAGGAGATAAAATAGAGGGAAAAAATCCTATTGTAGATACATGCGTCAGGAAGGTTGGAGAAAATATTATTGGGTTCAATATGTAGAGGAAGAAAGAAACCTTCATGGAAGCGAAGAAGAGTTTCATGGACCCAGGAGCTTCAACATCGAAGATGCAGATGCAACTAGAACCACTGAAGACTAATCCGGAAGTGGTTACTACGACATAGAAACCTGATCTGACCCTTCTGAAGTCCTTTCTGCAAATATGTATGATCTTTCTAAGGGATCAAAAAGTAGTGGAAGGATTGCAAGAACTAATCACCAACTACGCTGGTAAAGAGAAGCCACAACCTGGACAACGTGTAGTAAAAAAGTATACATGAATAAGAAAAGAATTGGTCGAGAGATGCAATCAACTACACAGATTGGTGAATTCTAAATGGATCAAATAATTCTTGACTTTGGATCAGATGCAAATATATTACCGAAGAAGACCTAGGAGGGAATGGGGCAACCAAAGCTAAAATTTTCACCGGTTTAGCTGTGCATGGTCAATCAGCAAAAAATAATCCTGATGGGTCATTTGCATGGCGTTGTCGTGGACATTGAAGGAGTAAGCGTGGTGGCAAACTTTGAAGTCATTGAAATTGTGGATGATAGAAATATGTATTCAACTTTACAAGGACTCGATTAGGCTTTTTATATGGAAACTATAATCAATCTGAAAAGAAGAAGTATGGTATTCGAGAAGAATGGTACCAGGGTTGTTGTTCCTTTGGACCCCTATGAATTAGCACGGTATGCAGAACCTGTCTGCGATGAATATGACGACGAACATATTGACCATATTTATAAATTAACTATGCAGAATGAGGATTGGATTGACCCCACTACAGATGGGAGGATAAGCTGGTAAAAGGATACATCGTATGTCTCGGACATTGATGAGGAATTGGAGAACTAGCAAAATAGGTTGCACAAAATTTCTACTTTGCGCTGTAATAGACTTACAAAATCTCTTCACTACATCTCAATAGAGGTACGTATTTTACCTTACTATGATGGGATAGGTGATTTCAGCTTATTTTTTATGAGTTTGAAAGGGATGTATCAGAATAACAACAATTCCAGGCCTTGGATATAGCTTTGAGGTTTACACCTTTGCGATGGTGGGATACGCATAAAGACAATATAGGAGATTGAAAGGAGTATCGCGGATTGATGAGGCTCAGGTTCGGTAATGCAAACACAAGGCTCGGTGAGAAGTATAATCGTAATGATGATACCCGAGAACATTTTTCTTGTTGGACTACAACAAGGGGTGAAGAACCTCAACCAGAATGGGTACACATATTTTTCCACACTTTGGATGTGATACCGATGAATTGGTATCTCAAAACGGAGTTGCACCATCGCACTGCCAACTGATACAATCTGAGGGAAAGCTTCATATTGGCTTTTAGCTTTGAAGATGGTTTCCAGTGTATCAATGATGCCCTTCAGGAAATGAAAGTAGGAAGTTTATGGTTACCAAATGAGCCAACGACTTGGGTATAGCCTGATTGGAACGCATAGTTGCAATGCACAGGAGAATGCTATAATATGACCACAAAAGAGGGTGAGGAAGATCCACGCAACATTAACATCCTTGAATCAGAAGGAAAATGTGATTTTGTAGGACCAAAAGTTGAGATACCGACATAACACAGATTGTTAAGACGAAGCATGTCAATATAGGCTCAGAGGCGGAGCCCAAATTCACCAAATTCACACACATCAGAGATTATTGGTACGAGGATACAGTCGGTAAGGTCACCGAATTACTGCATGAGTACCAGGAGCTATTTCCAACAAATGTCATTGAGTTAAAAGGAATTGTAGGAAATATGGGCATAATGAGGATCACTTTGAAGGAAAATGTGAAGCCCGTAAAGCAGTGACCATATAGGCTAAACCTAAAATACAAAGAAAAGGTGAAGGAGGAGCTTGAGAATATGGTCACAACTGGAATAATTGAACCTGTGGAAGAATCCAAATGGGTGAGCATGATAGTAGTGTAGGAGAAAAAGACAAAGGGGGACATAAGGATTTGTGTAGATTTAAGAAAGTTGAATGACGCATGCATACATGACCCATTCCCAACACTGTTAACTGATGAAGTTTTGGAAAATGTGGGAGGACTGGAGGTCTACTCCTTTACAGATGGTTTTTCAATGTACCATAAAATTAAGATCATTCCTAAAGATAGGAGTAAGACCGCTTTTCTACTGAATTGGGGATCGTTTCATTATACCATCATGCCATTTGGGTTGAATAATGCACCTGCAATATTCTCTAGAGTTGTCTTAGCAGTGTTTAAAGAATTCATCCTCAAATTTCTGAAGGCTTACTTTAATGACTGTATAGTCTTTGGATTGTTAAAGAAGCATGTTTCAAGATTGTGCTTGATGTTGGATACCTGCAGGAAATATCAAATCTTGTTTAACCTAAAAAAGTGTATTTTTTGTGTACCATATGAAATATTACTGGGACATATTGTTTGCAAGCAGGGGCTAATGGTGGACCCTACAAAAATTGTTGTTGTTATCAATCTGGACCCGCCAAAGAATGTGAAGTACCTATCCCTGACTCTAGGGCATACTGGTTATTATCAGAAGTTCATAAAGGCCTACGCACAGATCATTACACCGATGGAAAAGTTACTGAAGAAAGATGTCACCTTTTGTTGGGACGATGAATTTAAAAAGAGCCTCTACATCTTAAAGGAAAAAATAGTTGCTGGGCGAGTAAATGGTACTGGTTTGAAAATCTACAGGGATGATTCCATCCCTGGGATTGAGAAATGACTATATGAAGGGAGAAAAGTCTTAGTGCTATAGGCAGTTAGGAGGAAGCACAAGACTTTAAAATACTCTGCCAAAGAAGGACTTCGGTGAGGAGGAAGTGTTGCACAGTATTTAGGAGGATGGTGTAGATGGAGGAAGTTGTGACGAAGAAGGAGTAATCGTTCTATAGGGAAGGATCTGAAGCAGTTCATCCAAACTATGACCATTGGGGGGAACGCATTTAATGGGCATATCTAAGCAAAGTTTCCACCAAATTCGCATTTATGAGGCGGATCTAAAGGAGATGATGGAGTTTTAAATTCAAAAAGGTTATAAATATGGCAACCCACTCCACATTCGAACACTTTTCTCACTGAGATTTCGACTGGTGAATTTTCGCTTAAATGTGAGCTAAGAGTTCTGTTGTATGAATTGGGAGAAGATTGAACAATAATTTCTTAGACGAGGGCTAGGATTCATCATGATTTCTACACCATCAGCGCATGTCACCAGGCTAAGGTCTTGTTGTAGCGGCTACAACCACCCTCCAAAATTTTTCCTTAGCTTCGTTTTGGAGCCTCCCTACCAACCTTTCACAACAACATGTCTTGCTTCGTCAAGTACACATGCTCTAGTGATTTCCTTGGAGGAAGGAAGCCTATTGATCAAACCTTGATGCCTTCCCCCCCACAATCTGTTCATATGGACTTGGTCCAATAGCAGGCTAAGCAACTCCTTCAAGAATTTGCACAAATATAAAGGGAAACCAGCCTTCCCTCCAGAAATTGTGTAATCTTGACTGGTAGCCTATTTGGCCCTAGAATTGCGGAATTTTGCTAAGAAAGATTCACCCAAAAAATTACACAATCCTTCCCAACTGGGCTACTCAACCCAGAATTTGTGCAAATATGTGCAGCAGCCAGCTCATCTGCCCAGAAATTGCACAGATCTTCTGAGCAGCTAGCCCAGCTCCCAGCCAGAAATTCGTGTTTTCTCCCAGCATTTGAGCAGCCTCTTGCATGTGCAACTAAGTTGACTCGTTCCTTCCGGGACCGAAAAAATAGACTTGCATGCATGGGATGGTTCTTTGAAGGAAACATGCAAAGGCATCCCTTCTTTCAGGGATTTATTTTTGGCAGTTGGAGGTTACATTCAAGGATCATTTTAGAAACCTCCCACAAAGTGTCGCTTTCCCTAGATTTGTGGCATGTACGTCACAACCTTGATTTTATCAAAACCCATCAAACAAACACTTCAGAGCTCATTCTTCAGATCAACCTTGCAGCTCTCACATCCCACATCGCATCTAGAAGCTTTTGGCACATTTGGCTCAGCTGTTTTGGGGTAATCCCACTTTCCATGTCTTGTGTTGCATTTCTGGCACATTTTGTTGTTTGCTTCATATGGCCGTTGTCTACTTGGTTTCAGTGAGTGCTTATTTTCTTTTTTATACATGATAGCTTGTACCAGCACCATTTCAGTTTTCGTTGACATCTCACTGTTGTCACATGCATGAAACTGTTTTTCACGAACGATCGTCGATTCCGCGACTCACCTCACCCAAATGCATGTTGTTCCATTTTCTTAATTTGTCATTCACTGTTTGCATGCACGATCATTCTCTTATACTTACACTCAGTATCACCATGCATTCACATTCACATTCGCTTTCAGTTTCCTATCAGTGAGTCTGGTCAGCCTCGGCATGGACTCTGCCTCACCAAGACAACATTGCGTAACCCTAAGAGGGAAGGCTTTATTTTCCTCTCAAGAAATACACATTTCTATCCAGTGACTGTCCTCCAGCCTTTCATTCTGTAATTCTAAGGGACAGTGACTACTGGCCCAAAAAATTGCGCAATGCAGTCACTAAGCCTGTAACCATTGCTAGCTGATATTGCACATTGCACAATTCCAATAGTCAGCAGCCAAAATGGACTGTGCATTACATAGTTCCAACAGTCAGTTAGCCTCCCAGTAGCCCAGAATGTTCCTTGTGTAATCTTGGCAGTCAGTCTCCCGACCTCTTGGCGCAGATTACGTAACCTTCATGATCAGTCACATAGGTAAGTTGTAAGTCAGTTCTCAAGTTCATTTTGTTTTTCGACTGATATATTTCTTGCCATGAGTGTTTCCATGTCTCTAGGTATCGCAGGTGTTCATTCGCCTCTCAATAGCACAAGTACAATGGTTTCCAGGAGAGAAGAGTCGAAGACACCGTTCAGAGCACACTTGGGGATGCAGTCGAACAAGTGTATGTGAGGTTGCCTACTAACGAAGACATCAGGTTGTTCGTAGACAAGGACATCAAAATATGACAGCAGCAGCATCACAACGAGCAACATCATGAACAGAAGTTGAAGGAAACATACTGGATGCAACTAAGGAAAGAGGAAGGATGTTGACAACACAGAGGTAGAACAAATTTGTAAGCTCAAGCAGATCTACTGATGATAAAAGAAACTTTGGAGACTCAGGCTATGAGGTGACGACGCGATCACACGAAGGCAGAGAATGGAACAAATAAGGAGTTTCATGTGCTGAGGCAGCAACTCAAGGAAGAACATGAGCTGCACAGACAAGCGAATGAGTTGTAGCAGGAATAGGAACAACAGGGGGCACAACATGCACTCATAGATGAAACTGCACCCATACAATTTATAAATCCATCCCAGCAGCTGGCATAGAGCAAACATGGTGAGCTGTGTTTTTGATCGCATGCAAGGGATTCAGCATCATGCATGTCATTGTGCACATGCATGTGATCCAACCCATTCAGCACACTCACCAAGGCGAAGACAAGAAGCTAGTCCAATTGGAGCTAAACATGTAGTGGATAGTTAATGCGCATGACCACCTGCACACACTAGAAGATCAGCATAGACACTATGCATCAATGTGTTACTAGTTCTTCACACCCAAGAAGACCATGTGCATGTTGGTAGACGAGTTGGATGGAGGAGCCATACTAATGCACCTGGATGCAACGGAGGCAAGAGTTCGCTTCAGCAAGATGTCACCATGGAGTGCATGCACACCATCACGGATGACCAAGATCGACATCAGCTCACCACCTTCACCATTATAAGCATGTCAAAGATTTGGTCTCACCACAACAAACCAAGTGTCAGTGATGTCTTGCATGGCTTGCTCAAGCAATTTTGTCTCACATGAGCACATGCGCATTGTAATGTAAAGTCTTGTCAAGTGGATGTTCAAGTGTCGATAGTTCGATGTAACAATCATAGAGTAGATGAAGAGTCATGAGGGTAGATGAACTGTCACAAAGGGGAATGTTAAGGGTCACCCCACCCTTTCCTATAAATATAACCTCATAACTCATTGTAGATGCTTTTGGTTAGCCAAGCTTCGATAGGAGCATCTTAGAGAAATCTTGGACATTATTGTAATGAACCTTGGCTTCTCCACTGCGCAGAGCTAGTACATCTCTTTGGAGGAGTAGGCGGTTGTGGTTGTAACGTTACACTATTGGAACTAGTGGTTGGACATGGATGTATTGTATGGCCGGAACTTACACTTAATATAACATAGCCAATAGGTTTCATGCATACATTGTATTGTATTCACTATCTAGTTTACTCTAGATGATATATGTATTTGTTTTCTTACGCATGCATGCATGGACTATTTTGTATAAGTATGTGTGACTCTTTCTGAAATGTGTTGTTGGTTTAACCATCACTTTGGATTTCTCGCTAGCTTTCTTTCCAACTTGTGATGCATCTTCACTCATGTGTTCCCTTCCAACCCACATAATATTACAAGTTTCTGAGGGGTGCACTCACCTCACCCTCAGTGTGTTAGAACCTCTCATGCATCTTCCTTGGCTTGCTGCAACTATCACACCCTTGATACCAACAGAGACATCTTACTTGCACCTGTGTGAAATCATGGTCAAGTCATTACCATAGGACCCACTGCTAGGACTCCTACACCAAACAATCTGAGGTCTAATTGGGACTTCTTACTGGGGAGATCCCCTTACATGTTGGTGGGTCCAACACTGTGAACAGATCCCCAAGGAAGCAAACTTTGGTGCAATCGTGTAGAAGAAGAAGCCTCCGATTAGGAAATCACCAAGAAAAATCACTAAGGAACAGGTAACTAAGGAGAGGTTGGACAAGAAAAGCAGCCGATGGAGCCCCAAGATTCAAATTTGGAGGAAGTGGCCGACGGAATAAAAGACCTCGACGCAGAATATGTGGAGCCAATATCCAGGCTGCCACCCTATATGTTGCCATGAAATCCAACCTAAAAGGTTACCAAGGACCCATATGATAGCAAATTCAAAGTTTTTACAACACTGTTACCGGATGCGATGCGGATTGAGGGAGAGTTGTTGAGAAAGGTGCCACAACTACACATGGAGGACTGGGATATAAACGATCAGAGAAAGTAGCCCCAGTTTGAGCCCAAAAAGTACCTAAAATTAGTTTACTATGAAGAAGTTGGAGTAACAAGGGTTGAAATGATGTCGTGGGCAGCAAGAATTTAATAAGTTGGGTTGTTGAATATGTTATATATTCTTCACTTCTGGCGTAGCAATATCAACACAATCTGTGTGCGCCAGCTGTTGGCATTGGTGCATGATGGATGTATGTGGTCGTGGATGAAAATCCATATTGATGATATGTTGATTAGAAGAATAACTGTGCTTCCCTACCAAGGATAAAACCCATCAATGCATTTGTCAAAAAATTTCAGGAGAAAAAACTGGCCGAGATAATGAAGAAGGATTAGGATCTAATCAGGAAGTCTTAGGAATTTTTCATCAGCTCCATTAATCATCAAGTTTTGCTGATCCAATTGGATATTGGTGGCCACCCACCAAGTCCACTTGGACCCCCACCATTGTTTCTTTCAGCTTTTCAATTTCCTTAATTGTAGCACAGTTTACTATTTTTAGCAGTTTTTCGGGTCCTGAACTTCTAGAGCCATTTTGAGGCCATAAACAACTTTTTTTTGGGAAAAATGGGAGCAACATGGCTCCATGGACTGATGATTCTCTTCCCAAAGTTGCAGTTCTCGGATAGATGTTTCTAACGAGATATTTTGCGTGTCAAACGGAGAACGTATGACAAAATTACAACCCCAGGAAGTTAACGTACCAATTTACCCAAATGGGTCCCACAGTTTGGCGTTTCATCTTCTAGGGTTAGGTTTTTGGATGTTTAGGGTTTTCCATTATTTCTCAATAATAAATAGGCCTTCGAGCCTCATTTTAACACAGTTCAAAGGCATGTAGCCGCCACATCTCTTCTCAAAGATAAGCTACCATCTCCCTAGCTCGTTTATTTCCATTTATGTTTGTAAGCATATTTCAGTATCTTACAGTAATGAATTGAAGTATTATTTCTGATGCATCTCTATATGTATGATTATATTTGTAATTTGTTGCGTTCCTGTTTAAATTCGAATCAGTGGTATCAGAGCGGTCTGCTCTTTTTTTGTCTTTCTTTGCATGTACCTAACGAGGTTGAGATATAATGATTTAAGGCTTGAATTGGTCGAACCTTTGCAAGAACAGCCTCACAAATCCCAACGGCCTCCCATGGCAGATGAAAAGAAAGAAGAGGGGACAAGAGATCCTATCAAAATATTGCTCGAAGAGGCCCTCGAGTGACAAAGGAACACGATGATGCACAACTTTTCCCAAATCCTTCAGCGGCTACCCAGGGGCGACACATCTACTTCCAACAGTTATTCTAGAAGCTCCACACCCTTTAAGGTACAAGTTAACTTTGACATTCCCCTATTTGAGGATTAGATAGATACAGACACCGTAGACAAGTGGTTAAATCTGCTAGAAGGGTATTTTTCTGTTCATGATTTTTCCGGCCTGGAAAAGATTACTTTCACTCTTCTCAAAGCCGCCCCCCACATCAAGGACTGGTGGGAAACATACTACGAGCAGAAGGATGAGAGTACAGCCTCACTATTTTCACCCGCACCCACTTGGGATTCATTCTGGACTGCCATCAAGGAGCAGTACTACCCTGTCAGAAGCTATGAGGATCAATACATAAAGTGGACCATGCTGCAGTAGGGAAGGGACCAAGACGTGCCAGAGTTTACCAATATTTTCCATACCCTTCGCACAAAGTTGGGTATCAAGGATTCGAAGAAGCATTTGGTACTCAAATATCGTGGCTGCCTGCACAAGTACATCCAGGAAGAAATAGAATTCCTAAACATCTCCTTGCTCGGCATGACATACCGATATACCATCAAGATCGAGCAAAAGTTTAAATAGAAGAAGCGAGACTTTGGATTTGTGAATCCGAAGCGAGGGAAAGGTGCCCCCAAACCACAGAAAAAAGGACAAAAGCAACACAGGGTGGCCCAAGACAACCCACCAAAGATGCAAGCAAAGAACAGTGTCGTGAAGCCGAAAGAGGACACATGAAAGTGGTGTGAGTTCCATAAGAGCTCCACTCACAACACAAGTGAGTGTCAGGCCAAGCAGTCACTGGTGGTCGAGCTAAAGGTTTCAAAATCAGATGCATGTTCTGACTCTGAGTCAAAAATCGACAAGAGGAATGACAAAGGGAAGAAGATTATCGATGCAGAGCCCAATGCCACCATTTCCACCACGAAGATCCAGAAGGAGGAATTTGAAGATCCAGAGGAGGAGGAGCGTCTCTTCCACTCCCAGATGTGAGTAAAGGGCTCCCCACTACAATTCATTATCGATAGCGGGAGCCAAAAGAACCTTATTTCGGTAGAGGTCGTGAAGCAGCTAGGCTTATCAACCACAACACATCCACAACTATACACCATCGGGTGGCTTCACCAAGGACGCGATCTTCGCGTGAGCCAGTTGTGTCACCTTCCATACAACATCAAGCCCTTCACGGATGAGGTATTGTGTGACATTTATCCCCTTGATGTTTGTGATGTAATATTAGGACAACCATACTCGTGGAAGCGACATGTTGTGTATGAATCAAGGCCCCGTGCCATTATTATTACTTTAGGAAATAAGATGTACGGGATACCAGAGGTAGCACCGCCTACCACCCTCTCTTTGGTTACTGCAAAACAATGCAGTAAGCTCATTTCCAAAATCAGGAAATTTGTTTTCCTAATGATATGCCCTCAAGGAAAGAAGAAGATAGTGGCCACGACCTCCAGACAAGGCCCCTCTGCAAGACAACTATAGATGGACAAGGTTGTGGAGGAGTACGAGGACATCTCCACCTCCCCTGCAGGGGTTCCTATGCACTGTCAGGTCAAGCACTCCATCGATATCACCCCACGTGCGCCGCTACCCAATGGACCAATCTATCCACGCTCCGTTCTGGAGAACAATGAAATCAAGAGGAAAATTCAGGAGCTGCTGCAAAAAGGTCACATCCATCCTAGTTCATTGCCCTGTGGGAGCCCGATTGTGTTGGTATAGAAGAAGGATGGGACTTGGAGACTCTATATTGAATATCGGGCACTGAACAAGATCATTGCCCATAATAGGTACCCGATCCCATGGATTGATGACCTCCTGGACCAACTAAAGGGGGGAAAATATTTCAGCAAGATCGATTTGAAGACAGGATATCACCAGGTACCGATCGAACCCTCTGATGTGTGGAAGATTTCCTTCAAAGCCAAGGAGGGACTTTTCGAATGGTTGGTTATTCCTTTTGGATTGACGAATGCTCCTGCACACTTCATGAGGATAACGGATGACATCTTTCGGCCATTCACCAACTCATTTGTAGTGGTATAGTTGGATGACATCCAGATCTTCAGCAAGAGTTGGGAAGAGCACCTCCACCACATTCGACAGGTTCTCCAAACACTACGGAAACACAAGTTATGTGCCAATTTGGAGAAATTCACTTTTGGCATGACCCAGGTTCAGTATTTGGGATACATTATTGATGAACGGTGGGTGCATGTGGATCTAGCCAAGATCCAAGTCATTCAGGATTGGCCATCTCAAACCACTCTGACAGAGCTCCGCAACTTTCTAGGTCTTGCCAACTTCTACCGCGGGTTCGTGTTGGGATTTTCTCATATCACTTGGCCCTTGAGTCATGTCACTATGAGAGGAGTGAAAGCAAAATTCTTTTGGTCTAAATCTAAACAGAAGGCATTCACAAAGCTGAAAGATCGCCTCTTCTCAGCACCAGTGCTCGCATTATCAGACTTGCAACAACCATTTGAGGTCGAGACAGATGCCTTTGACTATGCTTTTGGGGCAGTCCTTACTCAACACGGGCATCCAGTGGCATATCACAGTGAGACACTTTCAAACACATTCTGGAAGTATCCCACTTATGACAAAGAGATGTATTTCATTGTGCAGGCCTGTTGACAATGGAAGCATTACATTTTGGGGAAGGAAACGGTCATCCACACAGACCACCGACCCCTGCAGTTCATACAGACCTAAGGGAAATTACAGAATGATCGCCATCAGAAGTGGTCCACATACCTGCAACAATTCCATTTGAATATCAAGTATAAGAAGGGTAGCACTAATAATGTTGCACATTGCCTCAGTCGACTACCGATCATGGCATTAACCACCATGCTCAACTCTTGTGGGCACGAGACTTCTGATTGGCCACTTCTCTACAAAAGCGACCCAGAATTTGGCCACACATACCAAACATTCTTGGAGGGTCAGCATGCTCCAAATTTTCACCTCGAGGATGCCTTGTTATGCCACCTGGGTCACCTTTGTGTTCCTTCAAGCAAGCATTCCAAGATGATTTGGGAAGCACACTATAGTCGAGTTGTTGGGAATTTCAGGGTTGAGAAAATAGTGGCAGTACTGCAGAAGTATTTCTATTGGCCAAACCTTTGACAGGATGTTGGGAAGTACATCAGATCATGCACTTCATGTGCCATTTCCAAACCGACCATCAAAAAGCAAGGCCTCTATACCCCGCTGCCTAACCCTAGTTGACTTTGGGAATCCATCTCCATGGATTACATGTCAGGCCTTCCTTCTACTAAGCATGGAAACGACTGTGTTTTTGTGGTCGTCGACAGGTTCTCGAAGATGGCCATTATGGCATCCTGCAAGAATAATATCACAGTAGAAGCCACTACTAAACTCTTCTTTGAACAAGTGTGGGTACACTTTGGGATCCCACAGTCTATCATCTCAGATTGGGATAGCAGGTTCCTCAATACATTTTGGTCTAGTCTCTGGTCGATGCTAGACACCAAACTCACTAAGTCCACAGCCTTCCATCCTCAAACTGATGGCCAGGCAGAGGTTGTAAATAGGATGATCATACACATTCTGCACATGTACAACTCAAAGCATCCACACACATGAGATGAGAGCCTCCCCTATGTTCAGCACAGCTAGAATTGGGCTCTCCACAACTCGACTGGCCACAACCCTTTTCAGGTGGGCTTGGGATTCTGGACACTATGTCCCATTGATGTATCCATGCCACTTGCAGCTACTCATGCAGATTCAGCTCATGTCTAGTCCGAAATAGATAAGGTAAACAACTTCATTGAGCACATCCAATGTATTCACCAGTAGGTCCATGACATTTTGGAGAAATCAAATGCCAAGTACAAGCAACGACATGATCAACATCGGGTGCCACACAAGTTTCAAGTGGGCGAAAAAGTCTGGTTGCATTTGCAAAAGGAAAGCCTTAGCGGAGCCTATCGGAAATGCAGAACACTTCGATATGGTCCTTACACCATTACCAAGGCTGTGGGAGACAATGCATTTGAGCTTAGCATTCCCCCATTCCTTGGCCTGCACCCAGTGTTGAGTGTGGACCGCCATTGGCCATACTTTCCACCATTACTAGTCACATCCGACATTACAGAACAGCTAACACACACAGAGTTAAATCCAGACTGCATGGAACAAGCTGCAATTGATCATATCATGGACAAACAGATTAGGCACACTCACCAGTAGAATATCCAACGGTATCGAGTTGTCAAAGCAGGCCAACTCCTTCACCAAGGCAAGTGGCTCACTAGGGACCAAGTTCAACAGAAGTTTCCTCATCTCATGGAGGAACTCAACGCAATGGGGAACATTTCTTCCTAAGGGGGGAGGAATGATCCAGGTGGATATTGGTGGCCACCCACCAAGTCCACTTGGAACCCCACCATTGTTTCTTTCAGCTTTTTAGTTTCCTTAATTGTAGCATAGTTTACTATTTTTAGCAGTTTTTCGGATCCTGAACTTCCGAAGCTATTTTGAGGCCCTAAACAACGTTTTTTGGGAAAACTGGGAGCAACATGGGTCAATGGACCAATCTTGCTCTTCCCAAAGTTGTAGTTCTCGAATAGGTATTTCTAACGAGATATTGTGCATGTCAAACGAAGATCGTATGCCAAAGTTACGACCCCGAGAAGTTGATGTACCAATTTACCCAAACGGGGCCCACATTTTATCTTCTAGGGTTAGGTTTTTGGATGTTTAGGGTTTTACATTGTTTCTCAACAATAAATAGGCCTTCAAGCCTCATTATAACACAGTTCAGAGGCATGTAGCCACCACATCTCTTCTCAGAGATAAGCTACCATCACCCTAGCTAGTTTATTTCCATTTCTGTTTGTAAGCATATTTCAGTATTTCACGGTAATGAAATGAAGTATTATTTCAACTGCATCTCTATATGTATGGTTATATCTGTAATTTGTTGTGTTCCTGTTTAAATCCGGATTATGTGCGCTTTTTCATGCACATTTTGGCTGGCAAATTTATAAGTATCGGGTGCACGAGGTACCCACATCAGTCATATCATTGGCTACATAGTGCAGCAAGGGCGTCCAGTTTAAAACAGTAGGATATTTGTGCTAAGAATTTTTGGATGACTGCTGGGAGGCATAAGAAGAGGAAAAGAAATTCCACTATGTGTGGTTATTTATCTTGATAGCATTGACAGCTTAGAGAATTCCATAGGAGTCACAATTCCCCACTCTAGACCTTGACATCTGCAAGGCTACGAGGTATGCCTCACTGCAGTCTTCCAAGGAACCACCCCATGTTACAGAGAACAATTTTTTTTGGGTCTTGTTTGAGATATATTTGCACACCATGCTTAGCCAGAAACCAAGGTTGTCACTAGTTTTATTTGAACAATAGAGAGATATTAAAGACTTCAAGGCAAACTTTCACCATGTACACATCTACGCCAAGAAGGACCTAGAGGAGGTATGGTATGAGCTGCCATTATTGGTCACTAATGATGACGTCACTCAAGTGGTGAGTAATTGGCCAAGCGATTGGCTAAATCCACCCATAGAGGGAGTAGATACAAAACACGAAGGCACTAGTCGACCAACGAAATATATTTCAGGTGTGTAGATTGAGAAGTAGCCAACCAAGAAGGGAAACAAGAAGGTGACTGAGAAAGTCACAATCGAGCTAGATAAGGACACTGCGCCGGAAATAGAGCGTGAAGCTGAGCAGGAGGAATAGGCCACCGAAGGAGGCGATCAGGGTGGTGAAGACCCTTTTGTTGAAACTAAGGAGGTAGATTCCCCATTCATAGTTAAAAGGCAGAAATCAAGTACTGGAGGTGCGCGGAAGAAGAACAAGTCAGACAAATCTACTGGCGCAGAATCGGTCATCCTCACTGAGGGGGACATCTACGGTATTCGAGACATAGTCTGAGCTATGACGGAGGACATATGGGGGAACATTAAGGACAATATAAAGTAGTTTTGACAGAGGTCCAATAGTGCCTCAAGGTGTTGCAGGTTCAGGTGAGCGTGGTTTGAGTGAATGTGGTTCAAGCGAGCACAGTACCATCAAGCACACCTGCAGGCAGCCCACAGATAAAAATAATCACATTTGAGCTCCGAGTTGTGCCACTACCAGGTGGCTCTATACATTTTGAGATTGTCAACAATCGAGAGTGCGCGCAACACTGAAAGAATCTGAGTATCAATCTTGCAGCGCTCCCCATTCATACTTTGCATGAGTTACATCATGGTGTCACCGATGAACTAAAGGTGCGGGAGCAACGTGCTCTATTGGTAATTAAAGAAGTTAAAAATGAAAACCGACAAATGTTTGAAGACAAGAATCAAGCCATCAAGGATCGTGATGAGGAAGCTCAGCACAGGAAACAACTAGAAGAGGCCATCACCAAAGCTTGCAGCGAGCTACTGGAGCTCCAGATATAGACAGAGGTAGCACCCGAAGAGAAGCTCTAGAATCTTACGGAAGTAGTAAAATAATCAAATACATAAGTCAACAAACTAAAATTTGAGCTGGGAATGCAGATTATGGAGTTGCAGATGAGGCTGCAACAGATGATTGCACCAGAGGTTCGCAAGCAGCACGAAGCGGATACCAAGCCTATTATGGAGAATATAGCTACTACAATTAAGGACTGTAGCCATATCTTCGAAGACACTATGGAGATATGGGCCTCGTTGTAGGAGGACCCACTTGTACATAAGATATAAGAAGAGATCCACAACAAGAAGCAATAGTTTGACGAAATCAAAGTGACGGCATGAACCCTAGCACCTGCGCAACGATTTTCCCGTCTCTAGGAGGGAAAGTTTTTGTAGGGACGAATCAGTGAGTTGCAGCGAAAGGATCAGATCATTTCAGCATGGACATAACAATGGGCCGATGAAGTCATTCATCTCCCACAAACATTGGGGAGCAAGCTGAAGAACATAAGGTAGATGCAGAGAACCATCGGTCTTGCAACAACAAGGCTGACGACAAAGAAGCTGGTAGGGGAAGTACGACAGGCCACCACCCAGTGCGCCGAGATACTTAAACCTTTGAAGGACACATACAACAATCTCAAAGTGAATATTCAGGACATATCAGCTGAGTTACTCAGGACAAGTCACATCTTTATGTTGGGGGCCTATTGGGTAGGGTCCCCCTCGGTCAAAGTTTTGTCAAAGTTTTATAAAGAGCCCGCATTTTGAGAGGAGTGCGATTCACGCGATGTTTTAGGATTCATAGGGGCTTTAAGGTAGGTCAAAGCCTCTTATTTTGTAAAAGGATGAGATCAATTTGTATGTTTTGAGCTCCGCCAATGGTTTGCTGACCATGGCATTGTAAAGGAAAAAACTATATAAAGGGTTGTCTTAGTAAGTCAAAGGCATGATTTAAGATGATGGATATGTTTTGATGTTTTCGGGTTTGTAATTTTGTTTCTGTGTTAGAGAAAAGGGCAAGGCTCTTGCATCTGTGTGCGTGGAGACCTTGGTAAGTCTGTAGTTGTGTGCGCAGGGCCTTGTAGTTGTGTGTGCAGGGTAAGAAGGATTGTAATTGTGAAGATCTAAAGATAATAAAGAAGATTTCAAAGGCATATTTGTGTACTTACTTTTTGTACTTTACTCTGTGAAATTATTGTTTACTTTTGTGTTAAGAAGTAAAATATAAGTAAGAAGTAATATATGAATGTTGTTACTATTAATTACAGTTAAGGTCCATTGACTTATGCACATTAGATAGAGTTTAGATGTGTGAAGTAGACTTTTTATATTAATAGATCGGATTCAATAGAATATTAAGTAAGATCGTGTAGTGCAGTAATAGATCTATAGGTGAGTCAGAATAAGTCAATAGCCACACTCCATGGTTTCAGCATCCCCCAAAATCGCCTCAAGTGAGACTGCAATCTGTGTGAGCAGATCGTTGCTGAAAGGGTTGGTGATAAAGCGTTTTGTTGGTTAGTGCAGGTAACTCTGAACCTGGGTCTGAGCCCCTAAAGCCAACACATAACTCCTTCCAACATATTAGTCTCAAAGAGTTCGTCACAAGAGGGACTTCAAGGTATTTAGTGGGAAGGTGTTGTAGGGGCTACAACCATCCTCCAAAATTTTTCCTTAGCCTCGTTTTGGAGCCTCCCTACCAACCTTTCACAACACCTTGTCTTGCTTCATCAAGTACACAAGCATCAGTGTTTTGCTTGCACAAAGCCAGCCTGTCGATCACAGCTTGATGCATTCCCCTCATAGGATGATCACCCGAACTTGGCCCAGCTATAGGCTGAGCAACTCCCCAAAGAAATTGTGTATTTCTGGAGGGCAACCAGCCTTCCCTCCAGAAATTGTGTAATCCTGTCTAGTAGCCTATTGGGCTCTAGAATTGGGAAATTCGTCCAATGGGCACTCCCAGTGAAAATTATGGAATTTTCCCTAGCACGGCTACTCAGCCTAGAATTTGTGCAAATCTAGGCAGCAGTCAGCTACTCTACCCAGAGATTGTGCAAATCTCCTGGCTAGCCAACCCAGCTACCAACCAAAAATGCTCATTTTTCTCAATCAATTGAGCAGCTTCATGAATGAGAAGTTTGGTTGACCAGTTCCACCTGGGACTAAGGGAACTTGACTTGCATGCATATCTTTATTTTCCTGGAATAGAAAAAGGAAACATGCAAAAGGCATCCCATGATTCAGGGAGCTATTTTTAGCAGCTATAGGTTACATGCAAAGTTGTTTTAGAAACTTTCCTCCAGATGTCACTTTTTCCTAGATTTGTGACATGCACGTCATGAGCCCAAACTTATTTATTCGACGCATCAGAGCTTATTCTTTAACATCAGTCTTGGATATTTGACATCCCACAGCACATTCAGGACTCTTCAACACATCTGGCTCAGCTATTCACGGATAAGTGGCCTCAAGTTGTCTTTTTCAGCTTTTTTGTCGGTTTTCGTGTATTCGCTTATGTGAGTGTTGTTTTCTAAATTTATTTGAACACATGTTGTCGTTTACATGTATACTAGCTTTTCATAGCTCTGTTTTAGTTTTCATTGCTATCTCACTATTGTCACATGTATGAAACTATTTTGCATGAACGTTTGTCGAATCGGTGAATCACTTCACCCACATGCATGTTGATCTATTTGTTGAATTTTTCATTCATGTTTGCATGCACTAACAGTCAATTCTACTTTCACTTAGTGTCACCATGCATTCACTATCTTATTTTCTTTCAGTTTCCCATTGGCAATTCGGGCCAACCTCAGCCTGGACTCTGCCTTCACTAGGACAACATTCTGCAATCTAGTGAAGGAAGGCTTTGTCTTCCTCTCTAGAAATGCGCATTTCTGCCTAGCAATGTCCTCCAAGACTGTTTTGTGCATTTCTAAGGGATAGTGACTGCTAGCCCAAAAAATTGCACAATGCAGTCCCTGAACTTGCAATCATTCCCAACTCGAATTGCACATTGCACAATCCCAACAGTCAATAGCCAGTCTGGATTGCGCATTGCGCAAGTCCAACATCTAGTCATGCCTCCAAGATAGCCCATATTTCCTTTTGCATAGTTCTGGTAGCCAGTCACCTAGCCTCCCAAATGAAATTGTGAAATCTTGCCCATCAGTTTCCCAGGTGTGTGTTATGTCATTCCCCGAATGTGCTTTGTTTTTCGCTAACAAATTTCTTTCCATGCATGTTTCTTGTCTCCAGATATTTCACCTGTTCATCTGTCTCAATGGCTTCCAAGAGAACAAGATCACAGGACACTGATGGAAATGCAACTGGAGTAACAATTGAATGATTATCCTCTAGTCTGCCGATCTATGAAGATAGAAAGTTGTATCTAGACAAGGACATGAAACTGAAGTGGCAACAGGTCAATGAAACATTTGCAGACACTTTTGGGGAATACCATGAAGAGATTCAGGTGTACGTGAAAATTCACAAGTCTAGCTTGTACTAGATTGCATGCAGATACTCGGCGTTCCCATGCGCAAACATGATACACTGGATCGTCACTCACACTAATCCCGAGACAATAACCTTGAGAAGTGTCAGTGGGATGAAGGTTGCAACCTTCTGGGCATGAGATTATGATGAGATGTATAAGATGTCAAAGCCCGTGACTATCATGAAGACTCCATCCAGCTTACCCAACAGCAGTGCTAACTCCAAATACATTCTAAAGAATTGGGTAAAGGATCCAGCACGATTCAAGTTGACAGCCAACTAGATCTACAAGACAAAGATTTTGAGGAAGACGTACCAATACTTGATCATATTTTCTTGTCAATTGTATGGCCAAGCAAGCACGGAAACCTTCCCACAGATTTGAGTGGTTACACTAGACCAATTAGCTAGAGAACAAAAACCATGTAATTGGTTCAGCATACTGGCTCATCAGCTGATGGAATAAGTAACGAAGGCTCAACAGTCACCTAGAGGTATGCATGCAGATATTTACATGTCCACTTACATCTTAGATGCAATTTGTGCCTGACAGGAGTTCCCGAGTTTGGAGTGGGCATGGTCACTGGCGGAGACTGCTGTGAACATGTATTTCAAGTTGTTGTTCGAATGCAGCTTCAAAGGAGTAATCACATGGCTATCCGATAATTTTGTTACCCCAATGTACAAGATGATATTCGAATAGGATCCACCCTGCATGTCAAAGGAAGCAATGGAGGCATTGATAGGCATTGCAGATTGGTATGCCTCGTCGTCCAACTTTTTCATCCGAATTTTCAGTGTGGGGAAGTCTTCTTATGTTCTTCCAAACTTTTCCTTGGACATACTTGTCATGATGGAAGTAGCATATCACTTCTTGACAGGATTGACAGCTAGACTACATCAGAAGAATAAGGCACCTTGGACCACTCTTCCGTTGCGGATTGGGTTATATGAGATCCAGAGTATCAAGCAAGCAGATGTTGAAGCAGAACTGATGAAGAAGTACCCATTTGACCTCTAAAGCTACAATCCGTATGACCCACATTGCATTGTGAAATATCATTGCACGAGAGTTTAGTTCAACTGGATCCACGGGGCATGTCATTGGGCTGAGGAGGACCCATGGAGATATTTATATAGTTTCTCTAGACCCAATGAACCAGTCGGCTTCGCTGTGGAGTGGTTAGCAAAGCAACATGAAGCAGCATCACGGAGAGCACCAACAGTAGCAGCAATGGCAACAGAGGAAATCATACCAGTGCACGACAAAGGTAAGAGGAAGATTGTCGATCGCATGCAGGAGGAGCAAAGCTGAATGTTTCGAGTAGATCCACATGTAGAGAAAGCAACTATGGCTATAGAGGCAAAGAGGCAGCAGCGCGACAAATGAATCATGTAAAGGCATATGGATAAGAAGAGAATGGAAGATATAGAGAAGGAGTTGCATGAGCTGAGGGAGCAACTCTGAAAGGAACAGGAAATGCACAAACAAAAGAGGGAAGTTTAGCAGCAACAGACATAGCAGGGGGCGCAACATGTGCAAACAAATGAAGCAATGCCCATACAAGTAGTTGATTCATATGAACAAATGGTATTAGGTGAATAGGGTGAACCATCACAGGGGCAAGACTTCGCTCATGAGATAGAACAAGCACTTCAACAATTGGATGCAGACATGGAGCAACAGGAGTTGGAACAAGACACCGACCTCATGCCTCACCACAAAGAGGTCGACTCACCCGCTTCAATGCATCCAGATGATGAGAAAGTCTTGAATAAAAAAGGAGGCACTGAGATCCTTTGTGATCAGCTAGAAGAAGAGATGCACAACATCTTGTTTGATGAATCCCAACATAGAGTTGTGCAGTCTCGCAAAGTGTCAACTCCGAAGGATCATACATCTTCTGAACAAGTTGAGGAAAGAGTGATCATGACTGATGTATGAAATCATCGAGCTACCTTGGCTAATTCAACAAAGGTATATGTTGAAGCCACTAGCTCAAGTGTTCGCTTCCTAATAGCTGAGAATGAGTGAATGGCAAAGGAACTACAAATGGCCAAGCAAGGAGGAGACTTGGTGACAATGTCCACCCGAGTTGAACTGAAGAAGGCAATACTATATGAAGTATTGTCCCTTGACACAGTTATGCGAGCATTGTACTCCAAGTTTGGTACCGTGCACAAGGTAGTCATCCATCTCAACGGATGGCAGCAGCGATGTGCTAGAAGAGCACGTATCTTGATGAACTTTCATGTTGTTGTTGATGACATGCAAACATGGACGATGAAGTACAAGGGAGCCCCACTTCACTTTCCTAAGATGAT
Source organism: Pinus tabuliformis (assembly GCA_031772625.1). NCBI lineage: Eukaryota > Viridiplantae > Streptophyta > Pinopsida > Pinales > Pinaceae > Pinus > Pinus tabuliformis. The sequence goes on along the minus strand of CM062804.1, from coordinate 1,233,447,764 downwards.
GAGGATCAATGCAGTCGAGATGAAAGCATGTATCCAGAGTCAGATCCAGAATTATGAAGATCTCTTGTAGTTCATCACTAGCATACAAGCTTCCCATGCACGAGTATTCAAGAGTATGGATTTCGTGGTGTGCACACGTGCGATCCCATCACTTGGGACTATCATCGAGGTGAAGACAAAGAAACAGGTCTGAGTAGAGCTTGAATCATACTTCAACAAGTTGATGCACATCGCTACCTGCCCAGACTTGCCCATCAGTGCAGACATCATTCACAAGTATGTTACTAGTCTAGCCACATTGAAGACAATGATGCACATGCTTTCAGATGAGTTGGACAGAGGAGCTCAAACACTATACCTGGATGTTATGGAGGCAAGGGTCAAGTTTGTTTCAGGCAGATGTCACTGCAGAACACACAGACACCATAAAGGACTACAAATTTTTGCATTAGTATGTTACCATCAATCAACATGAAGATGTTCAAGAGTTGGAATTCCATGGTTGTCTAAGTCAGATTGATGTCTAGTTTGGCTTGCTCAAGCCAATTGTGTTCACGTGGGTACATGTGCATTGTAATGTTAAGTCATTTCAAGTGTAAGTCAAGTGTCAACATTAGATGCAACAACCATAGAGTAGATGAAGAGTCATGAGGATAGTTGAACAGTCACAAAGGGGAATCTTAAGGGCCACCCCACTCTTTGCTATAAATAGTCCCTCGTAACTCATTATAGAGGCTTTTGGTCAGCCAAGATTCCATAAGACTATCTTGGAGAAATATTGGACATTATTGTAATGCACTTGTTGGAAATACTGAGGGGGGGTGAATCAGTATTCCTTTTCAGATGTTATTTTTGTCAGTTAAATCATTTATATTTAGAACACAAAATGAATAATAGGAATAAATGATTTAACTAACATAATCTTTACAATAAATCAAGTAAAATGTGTATAGGGCTCTAACCAGTTGCCAAGCGCCAACTTCGACTTTTTGTGAGGCTCCAACCTCCAGGGCACCAACCCTGTCTTATCAAGGCACCAACCTTGGATTTAGGAGCACCAACTCCAAGGGCACCAATCCTTCCAATTCTGAGGCACCAACCCCAAGGGATCCAAACCTCTGCTATATACTATCTAGATATGTTTGGTAGTTATTCTCTACTCCCAACATCTTCTTCACTGAATTCTGTCTCTCTACACCTTCACTGCTACATCAATGACAACCTGTCTTCATATGAAGGAGTCTTCACAACTCTTCATATTGCCCTAACAGAGTCTGTAAAGTTACCTCACGATGATTTCAAATACGCATAATGATCTCAAATAATGTTTCCAAGATTTGTTGAAGCTTTCCAATAAGATATCTGTGATAAGCCTCAATGTATGCACAAAAGCAATTCTCTGTTTTCAAGCCTCTGTTCTTTACTGTTGTGGTAACTATTTCAAGCGTGACTGCTTCTCACTATTCTTGCTATCGCAATCTCTTAGTTCCAAAAGCCAGACTCACAAACACTTCAATGCTGGTGCTGGCTACTGCTCCCTTCAAACGATGTCAGATGAAACTTTATTTTCCCCTTCACATAATTGTTCTTTAGGTTATGTTATGTACTTTATTAATTCATCACAGGTCTGAGCCTTTCAAATATTATCCTAATCAACATAATTGCTTCTTCCTTCGGCTTCCTCCTGTCCTGCTGGACCTTCGGCTTCCTTCTGTCCTGCTGGACCTTTGAATTCCTTTTGTCCTGCTGGACCTTCAGCTTCCTTTTGTCCTGCTGGACCTTCGACTTTCTTTTGTCCTGCTAGACCTTCGGCTTCCTTCTATCCTGCTGGACCTATGGATTACTTTTGTCCTTCTGCTTACTTCTCTCTCACTCTATCTTCGGCTTCTTTTGTACCTTCATCGTCTGTCAGACCTTTCGCTTCTCGACCTTTTGACTTCTTCTTTCGTTCGCTTGACCTTCCAGCTTCTCTATTCCTTCAAGTTCACGAGTTGTGAACTGTTACCTCTTCTCTGTGATAGATGCCCAAGATACGTTACTCATATGGAGGTCCCACATGCCATGTCATCACCTTTAATTGCAATCACAACTTCCGGAGGTCTTCTCATAACATAGTCGATCCCTTACGGCCGACGGAGCGGATGCGATATGATCTTACGCAGTTGTTAATAAACCCGTCAGGTCCACAGCCTTATCGTAATCGACGGTTTGCAGGGCTTCAACTAGCACATGGATTAAAAATGGCCTTAACTCCCGTAGTTGACCGTGATCTAAGGGTTGACTATGAGATCGACTACTAGGATTGAGTGCGGGACTTCAGCCACAATCAAGGAAGTCTGTACTTTCCTACCCCCGCTCTTCTGATAGTTTTCTTCTTTACTCCTCTGTTATCACTGTTGCTCTTTGTTCTTTCGATAACACTTATCCTTGGGCATATGCAATAACCTGCTTCTCTTGCTCCGATGACTTATTTCTTTGATGGCTTTCGATAAACTCTTCATCTTACTCTTTGGCTTCTTGCTCCTGTTGCTTAATTGGATCTACTGCGTCATTTGTTGTTCAATTGTTGTTCAATTGACCTCCTGCATCATTTGTTGTTCAATCCACTTGGGTCCTCCATCTCATCATCATATATCAAACTTTCATCGCTATGAGCATTATGATCAATGGGCATCAATGGGCAATCATGTGTCAAATAATTTGCCATCACAAACATTGTTATATTGACATCAATGACAACCTAGATTAACATCACCTTGGCTTCTCCACTGCATGGAGATAGTACATCTCTTTGGAGGAGCAGATGGATGTGGTTGTAACGTTCCACTATTAGGGCTAGCGGTTTTACATAGATGTATTTTTTGAATGGAACTTACACTTCTTTATATAATAAAAACTAGCACGTTTTCATGCGTATGTTGTTATTGTAGCTGGACTATTTTGGTTGCTGTAGAAATGTATGTTGTTTAACTTACGTAGTTGTGTATGAACTATTTTGTATGAAATTGTATGAATCTTGTTGCAGATGTACTGTTGGTTTAACCATCACTTTGGATTGTCGGCTGACTTGCTTTCCAGCTTGTGATGCATTTTTGCTCGTGTGTTCCCTTCCCATCTGAGTACTATTACAGGTTGCCAAGGGGTGCACTCATCTTAACCCACATGTGTTAGAGCCTTTCATGCACCTTCCTTGACTCACTGTAGCGGTCACACCCTTGCTACCAATAGAGTTATCTTGCTTGCCTATGTGTGAAATCGTAGTCAAGGAATTACCATATGAACCACTGTTGGGAATCCAACACCAAACTATCTGAGGTCTAATTGGGAATTATTACCGGGGAGATCCCCTTGACATGTTGGCAGGTCCAGTACCGTCAACATTTTTTTTGCTAGAAGGAGGGCCTTATGACATGTTGTGTCCTCTCATCTAGTTTTGAACCTTTCCATACCTTTCATGGATTCTTGCACTATTCTCCCTCCGCGATGTTTCTCGAATCGTGAAGATGTCTCCATCACGGGGGAGTTTTTTGATCTCTTTTCCACTTACACATATGATGGTGAAGGCGAAGTGGCCTGGCCTGAGTACTTACATGACTTTCTTTCCATGCTTCATGAGGAAGATGGGTGTTCTAACAAACAGGCCAGCTTGCTGCTTGCACACACACTTTGCGAATCTCCACGTCGATGGTTGCTCATCCTACTGACTGACAGTGTGCACTCACTTGAGCACTTCTGTGATCTCATTGAAGACACTTTCTATCATTTTAATCCAGACTATCTTGACCAAAAACTATTACAGCAACGGAAGACTCTGCATGAATAGGTTATGGATTTTTGGCAACACTTCCATGACTTGCAGTTTCAAGCTCCAAGGAGTGAGATTAAATTTTCCTATCTTTGTTACTGGTTTTAGTATTGCTTGAGATCAAGCCTTGCTCAAAATTCTTCAGTGAAGGAGATGCGCAATCTTAGATGGATGCGGTTACTGTCTTGACTGACTGTCTGCCTTCCCTCATTCAACAACTCCACCACTGTAGAGTGATGTTGAGGATCATGCTCACACACTTTTTCATATTTCACATCCTCCCAACATCACTTCACTCAATTTTCGTGCAGATTTGGTTGTGAGTCCTTTGAGTTCTCATATGCATTATGTTCTACGACCTCGGTCTTTGCACTCAAGTGTTCCTCTAGGTGATATTGTCTTGTGTTTGTCCATTCCAAACTCCTCACTTGTTGTGTACGAGGAACAAACCACCGACAGTGTTGGTGTTGCGTAACCAACTTGCATTGTTATTCATGAAGAGTATGAGTGGGAGCTTGAGCATTAACACTCGGAGAAGGGTGACTTCCTTCCATCTGATCCCCCTCCATTCTTTCCTAAAATCTCTGGTGAACCTTCCATCCATGATTTCGCATGTGTGTCTTCATCCATGGATGCACCCATTATTGATCACTCACAAGACTCACCGGATGTTGGTCCATAATTCGATAATGAAGAGGATAAGTTATTCATTGAAAATCCACTTGATCTTTCATCTGCCCCTCTGTTTGATTCATCTAATCATGAGGATGTTGATGCAATCATTGATTTTTCTTATCATGATGGTCATGATCCATTTATTTCCATATTTGATCACGATCATGGTTCTATCGCAGTTGATCCTTCGAAGCCACTGGTTTATGATTATCTATCTGATGAAGAAGGTGAAACACCCAAGACTGTCAAGGAACTTTAGCCCAAGTTGATGGTTATGTAAAGCCCTCGCTCTCTTGGGGTTGGTCTCACTTCCGATACTATTCAATCACCCAAGGCTCCTCATCACTCATTTGTATGCATTGAAGATCCATCTCACACACAGATCATATTTCCTCCACTCGAACTGAACGATCCCATCGCTCATGCATTGGAGGAATCTTACATTGCAAGAACACATGTATGACGCAAGTTATCTTTGTTTCTTTCATTTTCTTACATGTCTCAGTCAAGAGTGTGCTTATGATTAAAAGTTTCATGCAGTTTCACGCAGCACTACGATAAGTCCATAGACCACTCATCATGTACTTGCACCCACTTATGTCCTATGGGCACTGTCAAACACGAAGTGTGGTTGTCTTCATTATTATATCTTTCTTGCTTGCTGGTTCACACAACTGGGTTTCTCACGGACCAAGCCTTCACCAACATGGGTCAACCAATGTGCTGGTGGCTGCATTCAAAATATCACTTCACGTGATCAAGCCCATGCACCATTAGTGTAGGAGTAGGAGTAGTGTTTTCCTTTATTCAGCTTGCTTGTATGCTTGTTTTCTTACTCGCTTTGTTTGTTTGTTTGTCTACTTGCTTATTTGATTAATTGCCTTACTTCCACTTTCACTTCTACTCTTGCTTCACTTGTTTTGATTCGTATAGTTCGCTTGTTTTGAAACAAGCTTGGTGAAGTACAAGAGGGCTTGTATAGCTATCACTACTTGGTTATCTATCATATTTCCTCTGTATGAAGAGCTTGTTACTTTTAGTCCATGATACGTCGAAGGAAAATACGTACTGTTCGAAGTGAACCTTAGTGAAAACACAGCACTTGCACACTAATTTGTGTCACCTTCTCTAGTCGGTTGTTTTTGGGTTAACCCTTGTCAGCTCAATCAAGTAGAGTAAGGTGAGGGGGAAAACCTTAACAGGAATGTTAGAGATATAATAAACTATTTCTATACTGGAATAACCTATTATGCTCACAATAAGTCAGGATCCCTCTTCCACCTCTGAAATGAATAAGTGCTATGCATAGTTGAAAAAATAAAAAAATAAAAATGAAAAAAATAAAAAGTCAAAAAATTCAAAATGAAAAATGAATAAGGCAAGAAGAGAAAGGCTTCCTACACAAGGAGGTGATGCAAGTAACTGGTACTGACCAGGCTCCCTGGCAGTGAAGCCATGCTTGTGTTCTTATGTGACTCTGCCGGGGTACTGTCCGGGCCTGTTAGAAGTGGAGCAACACCAGAGATGAAACTAAGACTCTGACGACTATACTGCTTGTGCACCAATATACCCCTCAATCCCAATTGAAACAACTGTGTTTCCTTGGCTTGCAATATGTGTCAATCGACCGAGATTTTGGTAGATGCTACATCTCTTACAATGAATCTAGTGTGAAACCAAGATGAGCTGAGAACTGAACAATACTTCCGGAGGTGTTAGACTTGCTTTTCAAGACCAAGGTCCATTCAGAGAGATGGAGTTCTACCAGTGTGTTGCCAAGTGTTGTAGTAGCTACAACCACCCTCCAAAATTTTTCCTTAGCCTCATTTTGGAGCCTCCCTACCAACCTTTTACAGCACCTTGTCTTGCTTCGTCAATTACATAAGCTTCAGTGTTTTTCTTGCACAAAGACAGCCTGTCGATCACATCTTGATGCATTCCCTTCACAGGCTAATCACCCAGACCTGGCCCAGCGACAAGCTGAGCAACTCCCCCAAGAAATTATGCATTTCTGCAGGGCAACCATCCTTCCCTCCAGAAATTGTACAATCCTGTCTGGCAGCCTGCTCGGCTCCAGAATTGCCCAATTCTTCCAGTCAGCACTCTCAGTGAAAATTACGCAATTTCCAGAGCAAGGTTGCTCAACCTAGAATTTGTGCAAATCTGGGCAGCAGTCAGCTGCTTTGCCCATAAATTGCACAAATCTCCTGGCTAGCCAGCCCAGCTCCTAGCTAGAAATGAACATTTTTCTCAAGCAGCTTAGCAGCTTCATGCATGAGCAGTTCGGTTGACCAATTCCACCTGGGACCAAGGGAACTTGACTTTCATGCATAGTTTTCTTTTCTCAGAATAGCAAAAGGCAACATGCAAAAGGCATCCCATGATTCAGGGGGCTATTTTTAGCAATTGGAGATTACATGCAAAGTTTTTTTAGAAACTTTCCTCAAAGTGTCGCTTTTTCCTACATTTGTGGCATGCGCGTCATGAGTCCAAACGTATTTATTCGACGCATCAGAGCTCATTCTTTCACATCGATCCTGGAGATCTGACATCCCATAGCACATCCAGGACTCTTCGACACATCTAGCTCAGTTATTCACAGGTAAGTGGCCTTAACTTGTCTTTTTCAACTTTTCTATCATTTTTTGTGTATTTGCTTATGTGAGTGATGTTTGCTTGAATTATTTGATCACTTTATGTCATTTATATGTATACTAGCTTGTCCTATCCTTGTTTTAGTTTCTGTTGCTATCTCACTGCTATCGCATGCATGAAACTTTTTTGCACAAGCGTTCGCTGAAACAACGAATCGCTTCACCCACATGCACGTTGATCTGTTTTCTAAATCTTTCATTCATGTTTGCATGCACTGTCAATCACTTCTACTTTCAATTAGTGTCACCATGCATTCACTATCCTATTTTCTTTCAGTTTCCCATTGGGGAGTTGGGCCAACCTCGACCCCGACTCTGCCTTAACTAAGACATCATTGTGAAATATGGGGAAGGAAGGCTCTGTCTTCCTCTCTAGAAATAGACATTTCTGCTCAGCATTTTCCTTGAGAAATATTTTGCTCATTTCCTAGGGACAGTGACTATTGGCCCAGAAAATTGCGCAATGCAGTCCCTCACCATGCAGTCACTCCCAGCTGGAATTGCGCATTTTGAAATCCCAGCAACCAGTCAGGATTGTGCATTACACAAGTCCAACAGCCAGTCTTCCTCCCAGACATCCCAGACTACCTTTTGTGCAGTTCTGGCAGCCAATCAGCCAGCGTCCCCAAAGAAATTGCATAATCTTGCCCATCCATTTCCCAGGTATGTGTTGTGTCATTCCTCAAATTTTCTTTGTTTTTCGCTAATAGATTACTTGCCATGCATGTTTCTTGTCTCCAGATCTTTCAAGTGTTCATCTGTCTCAATGGATTCTAAGAGAATAGGATCACAGGACACTGATGGAAATGTAGCTGAAGCAGAAGTTGAGAGAGTGTCCTTTAGTTTGTCGATCTATGAAGAACAAAGTTGTATCTAGACAAGGACATCAAACTGAAGTGGCAAGAGGTGAATACCTCGAATACCGTCAGGTGTACGTGAACATTCACAAGTTCGGCTTGCACCAGATTGCATGCAGATACCCAATGTTCCCATGCACGGACATGATACACTAGATCGTCACTCACACTGATCCCGAGACAATGACCTTGAGTAGTGTCAGTGGGACGAAGCTTGCAACCTTCTGGGCACAAGATTATGATGACAGGTATCAGATGTCAGAGCCCGTGACTTTCATGAAGACTCCATTCATCTTACCTAACAGTAGTTCTAACTATAGAGACATTTTGAAGAATTGGGTAAAGGAGCTAGCTCAATTTACGTCGACACCCAACTAGAACTACAAGAAAAAGGTACTGAGCAAGGTGTACCAATACTGGATCATATTTTCTTATCGACTATATGGCCAAGCAAGCACGGAAACATTCCCACAGAGTTGGGTGGTTGCACTGGACCAATTGCCTAGAGAATAAAAACCATGTAACTAGTCTGGCATACTGGCTCATCAGTTGAAGGAATAGGTAACAAAGGCTCGATAGTCACCCGGAGGTATGCATGCATATATTTACATGTATGCCTACATCTTAGATGCATTCTGTTCCCAATAGAACTTCTCGGGTTTGGAGTGGACATGGTCACCGGCGGAGACTACTGTGAACACGTATTTCAAGTTGTTGTCCAAATGGAGCTTCAAAGGAGTAATCACACAGTTATCCAATAACTTTGTTACCCCAGTGTACAAGATGATATTCAAACAGGATCCACCCTCCATGGCAAAGGAAGCAATGGAGGCATTGATAGGCATTGTAGATTGGTATGCCTCACCATCTGGCACTTTCATTTGAATGTTCAGTGCAAAGAAGCCTCCGCATGTTCTTCCAAAGTTTTCCTTTGACGTACCTGTCATGCTGGAAGTAGCATATCACGTCTCGGCGGGATTGATAGCTAGACTGCATCGGAAGAAGAAGGCACCTTGGCCCGCTCTTCCATTGCGAATTAGGTTACATGAGATCCAAAGTATCAAGCAAGTGGATGTCAAAGCAAAACTGGTGAAGAAGTACCCATTCGACCTACGAAGCTACAATCCGTCTGACCCACATTGCATTGTGAAAGATCACTGCACAAGAGTTCAATTCAATTGGATCCATGGGGCATGTAAATTGGCCGAGGAGGACCCATGGAGATATTGCTACAATTTCTCTAGACCCAATGAACCGGTCGACTTCGTTGTGGAGTGGTTAGCAAAGCAACATGAAGCACCAACATGAACAACACCAGCAGTAGTAGCAGTAGTAGTAGTGGAAGGAGGAAGATGTCAATCGCATGGAGGAGGTGTAAAGCTGCAAATTTCGAGGAGATCCACTTGTAGAGAAAGAAGCTATGTCTATAGTGGCAAAGAGGCAGTAGCGTAACAAGCGAATCATGTGAAGGCAGAGGGATAAGAAGAGAATGGAAGAAGTAGAGAAGGAGTTGCATGAGTTGAGGGAGAAACTCTGAAAGGGACACAAACTGTGAAAACAGGAGAGGGAAGCGTAGCAGCAGCAGACACAACAGGGGGTGCAACATGTGCAAACAGATGAAGCAGTGCCCATACAAGTAGTAGATTCATCTAAATAGCTAGCATCAGGAGAATAGAGTGAACCATCATAGGGGAAAGACTTCACTCATGAGATAGAACAAGCACTTCAATGTATACATGGAGCAGCAGGAGTTGGAACAGGACACTGACCTCATGCCACACCACAAAGAGGTCGACTCACCCACTTTAATGCATCCAGAAGATGAGAAAGTCTGGAATGATCAAGGAGGCATTGAGATCCTTGGTAATCAGTTGGAAGAAGAGATGCGCAACATCTCATTTGATGAATCCCAACATAGAGTTGTGCAATCTCGCAGAGTTTCAACTCTAGATGATCATATGTCTCCTGCGCAAGTTGAGGAATGAGTGGTCGTGACTGATGTGGGCAAACATCCAGCTTCCTTGGCTGATGCAACCAGGGTATATGTTGCCACTAGCTCAAGTGTTTGCTTCCTAATAGCTGAGAATGAGCAAATGGAAAAGGAACTAAAAACGACCAAGCAAGGAGGAGACTTGGTGACAATGTTCCCCTGAGCTGAACTAAAGAAGGCAATACTAGATGAAGTATTATCCCTTGACAGAGTTATACGAGCATTGTACTCCAAGTTTAGTACTGTACGCAAGGCAGTCGTCCATATCAATGGATGGTAGCAGCGATGTACTATAAGATCATGTGTCTTAATGAACTTGCATGCTGCTATTGATGACATGCAAACATGGATGATGAAGTACAAGGGATTCCCACTTCACTTGCCTAAGATGATGAGGGTCAATCTGGTCGAGCTAAAAGCACGTATCCAGAGTCAAATCTAGAATGATGAAGATCTTCCGCAGTTCATCACTAGCATATAGGCTTCCCATGCATGAGTATTCATGAGTATGGATGTTGTGGTTTGCACACATGTGATCCCATCACTTAGGACTCTCACCTAGGTGAAGACAAAGAAACAAGTCCGACTAGAGCTTGATTCATACTTTGACAAGTTGATGCACATCACCTCTAGCCAAGACTTTCCCATCAGTGCAGACATCATTCACAAGTATGTTATTGGTCCAACCACATTGAAGACGATGATGCACATGCTTTTGAATGAGTTGGACAAAGGATCCCAAGCAGTGTACTTGGATGCTATGGAGGCAAGGGCCAGTTTTCAGACAGATGTCACCACGGAACACACGGACACCATCAAGGACTGCATATTTTGGCATCAGTATGTTACTATCAATCAGCATGAAGATGTTGAGGAGTTGGAATTCCATGGTTTTCTAAGTCAGAGTGATGTCCAGTTTCGCTTGCTCAAGCCAATTGTGTTCACATGGGTAGATGTGCATTGTAATGTTATGTCATGTCAAGTGTAAGTCAAGTGTCAATAGTTGATGTAATAGTCATGGAGTAGGTGAAGAGTCATGAGGGTAGTTGAATGGTCACAAAGGAGAATTTCAAGGGCCACCCCACCCTTTGCTATAAATATTCCCTCATAACTCATTGTAGAGTCTTTTGGTCAGCCAAGCTTCCATAAGACTATCTTGGAGAAATCTTGGACAATATCATAACGCGCCTTGGCTTCTCCACTGCACTAAGCTAGTACATCTCTTTGGAGGAGCAGGCATATGTGGCTGTAACATTCCACTGTTGGGGCTAGCGGGTCTAAATGGATGTATTGTGTGACTGGAACTTACACTTCTTTATATAATAAGAGCCAGCACGTTTTCACGCATATGTTCTTACTGCAGTTGGACTATTCCAGTTTCTGTAGAAATGTATGTTTTCTAACTTATATAGTTGTGTACGAACTGTTTTCTATGCAATTGTATGAATCTTGTTGTAAATGTGCTATTGGTTTAACCATCACTTTGGATTTCTAGCTAACTTTCTTTCCAGATTTTGATGTATTTTCACTCATGTGTTCCCTTCCCATCCGAGTACTATTACATGTTGCCAATGGGTGCACTCATCTCAACCCACATGTGTTAGAACCTCTCATGCACCTTCCTTGACTCACTGCAACGATCACACCCTTGCTACCAATAGAGATATATTACTTTCCTCTCTACAAAATCGCGGTCAAGGCATTACCATACAATGCACTGGTGGGACTCCAACACCAAACGATCTGAGGTCTAATTGGGACTTCTTACTAGGGAGATTCCCTTGACATGTTGGCAGGTCTAGCACCATCAACAGAATGTTGTCAATTTAAAACCCCAACAAATGAGATAGATGCCTCTGCACCTGGGGTGTGTGAAAAAAATATAAATTGGATTTCTTATTGTTTATGATCATACCTGATGTTGCTTGTAAATCCTCCAACACTAGTCTATTACCACGTTCTTCTCACACATAAGGCTCCCCAAACAGTAAATGTTCATCCACGAAGTGATGATGTGTGGTAACGACATTTGCATCTAGGATCCTCAGACCGTGGATCAATCCGGTTCGTTCGTCCACTTGGATAGATCTCCTCAAGCCTTCACATTCTAATATAAACAAGAACAGGGACACAAAATCTCCTTGGTACAAGCCCCGTGATGCCCTGAACATTCGCATTGGCATAGATTTGAGCAAGATTGAGTAGAAAGGGGTGGAAAGCATTGCCCTATTCCACTGAATCCATGCTTTTTAAAAACCAAATTCATCTAATGTCCTGAAGAGAAATCGCCCATAAAGTTAATCATAGGCCTTAGACAAGTCTAGTTTAACCAGAATTCATAGCCTTTTATTGGTTTTAAGCGAATGTATAACTTCATGTGCAGCTACTGTTAGGGTCCAACCCTAACCCCTTTATTTATGTAATAGAGTCGAGTCATAGTTATAGTTAGTTAAAGAGTCAATAAAGCCTATATTAATAATTGTAAGTGGTTGAGCCGCATTTAAGAAAGGGACCACAGTTAGTTGCAAACGGGCCATGGTATTAGCTAGATGGTATTGAGAGAACCATGATATTGACCCATGGTATTGCATGTATGAATCCTATATAAAGGGCAGAGACTCCCCATTGACGAGCGTCGTGTCTTATTTTGCAATTGAGCTCTGCTCTGCTGGAGGTTACCCCCTCGAAGAGGCAAGTGAACATTTCTTTCATTTCTGAATAATAAAATACTTGCTATTTTTATCATATTGTTTTGTGTTTTGGGTTGTATTTCTTTGTATATCTGGTATTTTGGAATCTTCTCACAGTTCAAGAGCATAACAAGTGGTATTAGAGCACTTTCCAGGCCTGGCGGTATCTCCATTTTTGGGCAGAATTTCTTTTTAGGCTAGATACGTGTTCCAGCATATTTAAACCACGGGATTTTTCGTTGAGCGCATAAACCTGCGAATTTGGGGAGGCATGCATGCAGGAAATATAAGAGGTGGTCATGCTTATTCAACTCCCTTGTAACCCATGTGGGTACCCATTCGAGTAGTAGCGCATTAGACAGAACCACGCACGGACTGTCTTCACCCCCTAGGCTCACCTGAAACCTCGCCTTAGAGAAACCGTTGGTCATCTTGCTGCTACAGTACACCGAGAACAACACTTGGGGAGATTACTTGCATGTACGATATGGTAGTCAGGTAGTACGGCTAAGGGTACGGTTGATCCTCCTTAGTTAGTGCCCTAAAAGATTAGGTCGAGTACTACTGTTGGACCCTTATGTATATTGTGATCTGTAGCACCTGACACTCCTTGAGACCATAGTTCCCTTGTCTCTCTGAAGATTTCCCATTATATTCTTTGCTAGATCAGATCTAACAGTTGGGGTTCTATCGCTACTGCAACAGTCAAATCCACCAGTTGAGGTTCTATCGCCACATTACCATTAAGATCTAGCAGCTGGGGTTCTGTCGCAGCCGCAATCCAACTCACATTCAACAGTTGGGGGTTCCGCAGGCAGATCTGACCATTTGTGCTGTGAGGCTTGTGGCTCCTATACCCTGGGGCGATTCTCGTAGGGCTTTGGGTAGGATTAAGTTTTCTAGAAATTGGCCACTGCAGTACTAATAAGCGGGGAGTAAAACTCCATTCGAAGTAAGAGAGACTTAACCCATAAGAATCAGGACAACGAGTTGATCGTAGTGGTACCATTCACTTGTCAGCTTCAATTTTCAGGCGGTACCAAATTTTTTCAAAGTGATGACAAGTGACCGGGATCTATGTATGGTAGAAACCAAAGCTCAAGGCATGGCCAACAAGAAGATCGAGAGCCTTGAAAAATAGTTGGCCTCTTTCCAGAGCTTAGCGGATCAGATGCAGAAATTCATGGACACATTCAAAAGGATCTTGTTGGGGTTGCATTTGAAGGCACATGGTTTTGATGAATACCATGAAGGAGAATCTAGCCATCATATTCACTTCCATGGAAATCACCAACATTCCCACCCTCGACAACCCAAGCTAGACATGTATAAATTTGATGGCTCTAATCCGGCAGTATGGGTAGCACAAATGGACCAATATTTCATTATGAATGATATCCTAGATGATGAAACTAAAATACGTGTGGGAGGCCTTTACTTCGACCAAGAGAGATGGAAATGGTGGCAGTGGCAGCAGAAATGCTACCCTGGGAAAATTACTTGGCAGGTGTTCTCAAAATCCATTTGTGACCGCTTTGGCTACAAATCTATTTTTTTAGGTCGTCTTACCAAGCTCCGACAAATAGACATAGTAAAATACTACATTGCAGCCTTTGATACATTGGCCATCCACACAGAAGGTCTGGAAGATGAATTCTACTTGGAATGTTTTATAAGTGGTCTCAAAGAAGCCATCCAAGACCATGTCCGGATGCACCACCCACCTACATGGATGGGCACTTGCAAAAAGGCTATCAAAGTGGAACGTGCTTTAGCTGCCCAATCACCTCATCCAAATTTCATAGCCAAGGGATGCCCCACCCAGGCTCAGGGCACTATCTAAACACTTAAGGCTCAAAATGTGTCCCCAACAGAAATGGCTGAAAGAAGAAAACAAGGATTGTGCTACTACTATGATGACAAATACTCCCCGGGGAATAAATGCAAGGAACCCAAATTCTTTCAAATTGATGTTGCCGATAACAGCTCATCTGAGGAAGCCCCATCCCTTGAGGGACCAGACGAGGAAGATAAGGACACCAAGCAGGAAAATGAGCTCCCAGCTATGCTAGATATCCATTTATCTCGCCACATGCTTTGGAAGGAATTTCTACGCCCCAAACTCTCAAAATTAGAGGTTTTATTAAACATCACCCTATAGTAGTATTGATTGATAGTGGCAACACTCATAACTTTATCCATCAAAGAGTTGCCGAAGCTGTTCATTGTTTTTTCAGGGTAGTCTCTAATTTCCAGGTCCAGATTGTTGATGGGGGGACAATGAAATGTGAAGGCCGCTACGAAAATATCAAACTTCAGATGGGAGATTACCACCTAAAGACCCATATGTTTGCAATCAACATGGGTGGTTGTGACATTGTCTTGGGTGCTGAATGGCTTCGCACACTAGGCCCAATCACAATGGATTTTCATGGCTTATATATGAGTTTTAAGCAGAATGACCACATGCATACCCTCTGTGGACTCCAGGCAGGTGCTCCTTCTATCATTAGCTCGCATCGATTGGGAAAGTTGTTGAAAATGGGCCATCATGGAGTTATCACCAAATTTAATGCCATCCAAACCATCAAGCCCACTGCTCTTAAGATTCATCCTGAGATGCAACAGGCCTTAAACTACCACCAGCATATCTTTGACAAACCTAAAGAGCTTCCGCCCTCTATAGGGGAACATGATCATAGCATCACTTTGGTCCTAGAGGCATAACCACCAAATGTGCACCAATATAAATATCCTTTCACCCAAAAGAATGAAATTGAAAAAATCATAAAGGAACTCCTGGAAGCTGGTGTCATTCATCCTATCATCAGTCCTTATTCATCACCAGTGGTTATGGTGCTCAAGAAAGATGGGGAATGGCGTATGTAGAATTTTCTCTACAAATCAACGAGCTCACTAATATCATGTAGAAATTTCACCTGCAGATCCAACTGATATATGCAATGTACTAAAGCATAATACTAGATCTACATCTACCATAAACTTTGTGGAAGCTAATCAACCATGAGCAACATCAAGCATGAACACATATAACTGATAAGAAGGAATCAATCACATAACACAGAATATATCACTAGGGAAAGCACCAGCATAAAACCCCAACACTGTATTATCAATCAAGTGGAAATCCTCAACAACATACAAAAAGAATCAGCTCAATAGCTATCCTGCTCTCTCTGTACTCTGATGATCTATATCATGAACCAATCTAGCCCTGTATATAAAGGCTGCTCCTCTGGTCCAATCCCCTATTTCCTTGTGCAGTTTTGATTGGAATTCAATTACAAAACACATGTATATTGATCTAATCACACCTGCTGTCAACCTCAGGTCCTACTACGCAATCCTTGAGGACACTAGTTCCTCCTGCATGCAAGGAATATTCCCTAGGAAGATCCAAGCATCTGATAGTACACTGTCCCACATCTGATCTCAACTGGGTCTCTGACAGAACTGACATGCATCAGTTATCCATGAGTGAATACACAGTTATCTAAAATAATAGTTGTCACATGCATGCAAGCATCAACAAACTATATCTCATTAATTTAACAACCTGTTAAATTAATCTAACTGAACTTGACTAGTTTAAACTAAGTCAACTAATCCTCTCAATATATAACTCATCCTTAATTCCTCAATCAGTGGAGAAATTACTACATGTTCACACAAAGACTTCAGTTTGCTTTTCCTTAACTAATTAACTCATGGAGAATTAATTAATTAATATTCCAAATTGCTAGTGAGACCAAAATCGAATTTACTTCCTATAGATAGACCAGGGACTGCTATAAATAGGAAGGGACCCAGAACTGCTATTTTTAGAACTTTCTATTTTTAGCTATTTCACCTCTCACCTGAGGTGGCCAATGACCTCATTGGCCAAACTGCTATTTTTAGACATGCAATTTTTAGGAGTCCTATTTTTAGCACATTCTAAATTTAACATTTCTTGTTGCACATTTTTCAATACTCCCTCTCAACAAGAAAGGCTTCCTCTCGAACCCGATCCTGTAACTCTAGAACGTTCTGCATGCAACACATCTATCTGGTCCACTTGCTCCAACAACTCTTGGAACAAAAACACTCCTAATTGACCACTCTATTGGGCTAGGAACATACTCTGATGCTAAAACTCTACCTATTGTTGACAAGTGCTCCCTCTCTAACATCTGTGCTACTGCAACATCTCCATGCATCTCACACCATTACACACCTCTCTGTGCCACATAGCACTGTGCAAAACACTTGTGCCTCTCGCATTGTTGCAGCTTGCTAGCTATGCGTTGTCCTGGGATTCCCTGCACTGTTGTTCTCTCTACTGCTCCATCCGCATCTGTCTCTACCCAATCAGTCAGTTCCTGCTACTCCACATCAGGGCTACCGTAGCAAGGTCTCATCCAAGAGGTTTGGTACCTCAAGGATCCTACCCCTCCTCCTTTGGACATTCCCTCTACATCACCCCACCTCCTACCTGGAGGTATGGCTACATGTGACCCCTCTGCCCACCTGGCTCGAAGTTTCCCCCTACTAGAGATCTTTTCATGAGTAGATGTCTCTACTCGATCTCCATTTAGCTTCCCCTATTGTGGCTGCTCCACAACATCCTGAAGCTACTGCACCAATCCTGGCTCCTCCACAATCGTCTGAGACTTCTTCTGGTGTTGCATCTTGAGAGATAACATACCCTCCCTCTCAACCACCAAGTCTCCATCAGTTCCCTTGCTACTCAAGGATTTGCATGCATCTTGAACCTCAAGAGCATATAGGTTCTTGACCCGTGAACCAATCTGTTTCACTTGTCTAGTGATGATGTGTCTAAGGAAAACCTTTCCCTTACTGAAGACTACATCATAGCCTCTATCGTCCAGCATCACGATTGACACCAAGTTTCACTTCAGTCCTGGTACATACTTGACATCAGTCAGGGTAATTCAAGCTCCATGCTCCCTCTAAAAATAATCATTCCTACACCTGAGACACTGTACTTCTCATCATTACCCATCGCTATGAGTATCTGGAGATCTCTCTCCTCTAAGGTACTGAGAAAACTCTTGTCACCAGTCATGTGGAAAGAAGCTCCACTTTTAAGAAACCAACCACTTCCCACCATGGATGAAACCATGCATGAGAAGAGTGTGAAATCCAACTCAAATTGTGAAGCAAGTGCCTCACCTTCAGTTCCTTCCCCAGATCCCTTCTTGGATTTCCTCTGTGGACAATTTGCAACATAAAGGCCCATATCATGACAACAAAAGCATCACACTTTCGATTTGTCAACCTTCTTCCCATCATTGGAAGAACTGGATTCAGAAAGACAAACCTTCTCTTTCCCCTTCTTTGCCTTACTCACTAAGGCATAGTTCTCCTTATCCTCCAAGGATGAAGAACCATCTCTGGTGCTCCGTCTGATCTCCTCCTGCATCAAATCTGATCATAGTCGTTCCCAATTTGGCAGTTTCTCCCTTCCATTAACCGAGTCCTGGTAGCTATGCCAGCTCTTAGGAAGGCCAAGGAGTGCTAGACTCACCATATCATCATCAGCTGTCACAACCCCTACACTTGCAAGCTCATCCCTGCATGTGATGAGCTTGGTCAGATACATAGAGATCGTCTCACCCTTTTCACACTTGATCTTTCGAAGTTTGTCCTTCAGTGCCATCTTCCTCTGATCACTGTTATTCTGATATAAATATTTCAATGTCTTCCACATTTCATGTGGAGTCTCCTTCCCATGGAGACTCGAAACAATGTGATCTCGAACTCCCTCCAAGAGAATTCTCCTAGCTCTAGCCACACACTTCTTCCATTCTGCAACCTGAGTAGCATCAGTAGGCTTAGGGACATCTTGATCAATGAAGTCCTTAATGCCATTATCTTCCAATACTGCCTCCATGTGATCCTTCCAAGCTATATAGTTTGAGCTTCCATCAAGGTCATACTCAAGCCTCAAACCATAGAAAGCCATCAATGAACTGGATGTGATAAGAACTGAGATCTATGATCCAGGTGGATATTGGTGGCCACCTGCCAAGTCCACCTGGACCCCCACCATTGTCTTTCTCAGCATTTTCAGTTTCCTTAATTGTAGCACAACTTACTATTTTTAGCAGTTTTTCGGGTCCTGAACTTCCAGAGCCGTTTTGAGGCCCTAAACAACGTTTTTTGGGGAATCCAGGGGCAACATGGGTCCATGGAATGGACTGATGTTGCCCATTCCAACAATGATAGTGCTCGGATAGATCTTTCTAATGAGCTATTGTACACGTCAAACGGAGATCATATGCCAAAGTTACGACCCCGGGAAGTTGATGTACCAATTTACCCCCAAACGGGGCCCACAGTTTGGCGTTTCATCTCCTAAGGTTAGGTTTTGGAATGTTAAGGGTTTTCCATTGTTTCTCAACAATAAATAGGCCTTCGAGCCTCATTGTAACACAGTTCAGAGGCATGTAGCCATCACATCTCTTCTCAGAGATAAGCTACCATCGCCCTAGCTGGTTTATTTCCATTTCTGGTTGTAAGCATTATTTCAGTATTTTCCATTAATGAAATGAAGTATTATTTCCGCTGCATCTTTGTGTATATGGTTATCTCTGTGATTTGTTGCGTTCTTGTTTAAATCCGGATCAATCTATATCCCGAATAATAAACTTTGAATTCCTTCTTCTATATTGTTCTTCCTTGATCACTTGTGCTTCGATACCATGTAGAATTTTCTCTACAAATCAGCTAGCTCACTGATATCATGTAGAATTTTCGCCTGTAGATCCAACTGATATATGCAATGTACTAAAGCATAATACTAGATCTACATCTACCATAAACTTTGCGGAAGCTAATCAACCATGAGAAACATCAAGCATGAACACATATAACTGATAAGAAGGAATCAATCACATAACACAGAATATATCACTAGGGAAAGTACCAACATAAAACGCCAACACTGTATTATCAATCAAGTGGAAATCCTCAACAACATACAAAAAGAATCAGCTCAATAGCTATCCTGCTCTCTCTGTACTCTGATGATCTATATCATGAACCAATCTAGCCCTGTATATAAAGGCTGCTCCTTTGGTCCAATCCCCTATTTCCTTGCAAAATTTTGATTGGAATTCAATTACAAAACACGTGTATATTGATCTAATCACACCTGTTGTCAACCTCAGGTCCTACTATGCAATCCTTGAGGACAATAGTTCCTCCTACATGCAAGGAATATTCCATAGGAAGATCCAAGCATCTGATAGTACATTGTCCCACATCTGATCTCAACTGGGTCTCTGACAGAACTGACATGCATCAGTTATCCATGAGTGAATACACAGTTATCTGAAATAATAGTTGTCACATGCATGCAAGCATCAACAAACTATATCTCATTAATTTAACAACTTGTTAAATTAATCTAACTGAACTTGACTAGTTTAAACTAAGTCAATTGATCCTCTCAATATATAACTCATCCTTAATTCCTCAATCAGTGGAGAAATCACTGCATGTTCACACAAAGACTTCAGTTTGCTTTTCCTCAACTAATTAACTCATGGAGAATTAATTAATTAATATTCCAAACTGTTGGTGAGACCAAAATCGAATTTACTTCCAATAGATAGACCAGGGACTGTTATAAATAGGAAGTGACCCAGAACAACTATTTTTAGAACTTTCTATTTTTAGTTGTTTCACTTCTCACTTGAGGTGGCCAATGACCTCACTGGCCAAACTACTATTTTTAGACATGTTATTTTTAGGATTCCTATTTTTAGCACATTCTAAATTTAACATTTCTTGTTGCATATTTTTCGACAGCGCATGTGTCCAGAATTCAAGGCCTTCAACAAACTCACGGTCAAAGACAAATTCCCTATCCTGGTTGTTGATGATTTGCTGGATGAACTACATGGTGCTCAATTCTTTACTAAGCTAGATCTTCGCTTGGGCTATCACCAAATACACATGAAAGAAGTAGGCATTCCCAAGACTACTTTCCGAACTCATAAAGGCCATTATGAATTCTTGGTCATGCCATTTGGTCTCTGTACTGCCCCATCCACTTTTCAAAGCCTCGTGAATCACCTACTCAAAACATATCTCAGAAAATTTGTCCTCATGTTCTTTGATGACATTCTCATGTGCAGCCTCACTTGGGAAAAACATCTTTAGCATGTAGAGCTGCTCTTTCAACTGCACCGGAAGCATAAATTAATTGTCAAAGTGTCCAAGTGCTCTTTTGGCATGGAAGAAGTCGAGTATTTGGGCCACATTATGGGTTGTGAAGGTGTCCAGGTGGATCCCAAAAATATCCAAGCAATGCAGGATTGGCCCCAACCAAAGACCTTGAAGAGTTTGATGGGATTCTTGGGTCTCACAGGCTACTATCACAAATTTGTCTGCAATTATGGTCACATTGCTATACCCCTCACTAACCTTCTCAAGAAAAATTCATTCCTCTGGACTGACAAAGCACAACAGGAGTTTATGGCTCTCAAACAGGCCATGTGTTCCACTCCCGTATTGGCACTACCCGACTTCACCAAATATTTTGTGATTGAATGTGATGCTTCAGGTACTGGTATTGGTGTTGTCTTAATGCATGAAGGTCAATGCTTGGCTTTCACCAGCCAACAACTAAGTGGGAAACAGCTGGGACAATCTACCTATGATAAGGAGATGATGCCCATCTTACAAGTAGTAGATACCTGGCGACCATACTTATTGGGGCAGTGTTTCCAAATATTCACAGACCATCAAAGCCTCAAATATTTTTGGAGCAACGTCTATCCTTGCCCCAGAAAAATAAATGGCTGACCAAAATGTTGGGATATGATTATGAGATAATTTACAAGAAAGGGCACAAAAATGTAGTAGTGGATGCTTTATCACACCAATTTGAGGATGAAAGCACCCTGATATCAATTTCTCTCTCCATACCAGATTGGATTGAAGAAGCCCGCAAGGAATGGTTTTCACATCCCTCTCTCTCCCAACTCATTAATAACTTGAGAGCAGATCCTAATTCCATAGTGGGCTACTCTTGGAAGGATGATATTCTTCGCTACAAGGATAGAGTAGTGATATCGCCGACATCCACCCTCAAAACACGCATTTTGGCAGAGTTGCACTCATCTCCCACTACAGGCCATGCAGGATTTCAGAAGAATTATGCTCACACTCATTGTTCTTTCTTTTGGAAAGGCATGAAAACTGACATTCTTACTTTTGTAGCTAAATGTGATGTGTGTCAACGCCACAAAGGAGAAACAGTCAAGTCCCCAGGCACCTTACAACCATTGCACATCCCTGCCTCAATCTAGATGGATGTTTCTATGGATGGTCTTCCTAAGTTAGGCAACAAGTCTGTCATCATGGTGGTTGTGGACAGACATTCTAAATATGCTCCCCTACCCCACCCCTTTACTCCCACTTTGGTCGCTCAAGCTTTCATGAACCAGATATTCAAATTGCATGGCATGCCCACCTCCATTGTGTCTGATCGTGACTCGACCTTCACTAGTAACTTTTGGCAAGAACTTTTAAAGCTACAAGGCACCTAACTCCAACTAAGTACTTCCTATCATCCCCAAACTGATGGTGAAACTGATGCAGTAAACAAATGTTTGGAGACCTATCTAAGGTGCTTCACTTCATAAAAGCAACATCAATGGGTACAGTGGTTACCTCTAGCTAAATGGTGGTATAATACTAACTATCATGTAGCCACCAAGATGAATATGTATGAAGCAATGTATGGTCAACTCCCACCTTCACCTACTTATTATCTCCTAGGATCCTCTAAGGTGCAAGCAGTGGATCAACTCCTACAGAACTGTGCAACCATGCTAGCCCATCTCAAATATAATCTCCATCAAGCTCAAAATCGCATGAAGCAACAGTTAGACCAACATTGTTTAGAGCGCACATTTCAAGAAGGGGATCAGGTATTCCTGAGGCTGGAACCATACAAGAAAAGATCACTCAAAGACAAGGGCTATCAGAAATTAGCTCCAAAATTCTAAGGACCTTATCAAATACTTCATCGCATTGGAGAAGTAGTCTACATGCTACCCTTACCATCAACTTCCAAAATCCATCCCGTCTTCCATGTATCATGCCTCAAGAAAGTGGTGGGGAACAATTGCAGTATTCAAACAGTCTACTTAAATTGGATGAAGAACGTTCACTCTGGCTCCGACCTGAACAGGTCCTCAACACGCGAGAATGACATCTGCATAACCACACGATCAAGAAAGTACTCGTCAACTAGAAAGACACCTCTCCAGATGATGCGACCTGGGAACCAACCATTATTCTTCAACAGTTTCTGCAGCTTCAGCCTTGAGGACAAAGCTTCTTTTTATGGGGGAGGGCATGTTAGGGTCTAACCCTAACCCTGTTATTTATGTAATAGGGTCGAGTCATAGTTATAGTTAGTTAAAGAGTCAATAAAGCCTATATTAATAATTGTAAGTGGTTGACCCGCATTTAAGAAAGGGACCACAGTTAGTTGCAAACAGGCCATGGTATTAGAGAGATGGTATTGAGAGAACCATGGTATTTCATGTATGAATCCTATATATAGGATAAAGACTCCCCATTGAGGAGTGTTGTGTCTTATTTTGTAATTGAGCTCTGCTTTGCTGGAGGTTGCCCCCTCGAAGAGGCAAGTGAACATTGCTTTCATCTCTAAATATTAAAATACTTGTTGTTTTTCTCATATTGTTCTTTGTTATGGGTTGTATTTCTTCATATATTTGGTATTCTGGCATCTTTTCACGGGTCAAGAGTATAACAACTACAATCCCATCCATGATTTGCCTCCCTTCCACAAAGCCTGTTCTCTATGGACTTATCAGATGGACCATTAGAGGCTTGAGCCGATGCATGAGAATTGTGGACAAAATTTTGTAAATCACATTACATAAGGAGATGGGCCTATACCCTTTTTCTTCCTCAAATGCATTTGATTTGGGTATGAGGTTCAATAATGTTGCATTTAACCCTGGCCATAAGAATTGTGATCTTCTCGATTCCTCCACTAGATCTACAATTTATTGGGCCATGAAATGGAAGTAGGATTTAAAGACTTATGCTGTAAATCCATATAGTCTGGTACCATACTGTTGGGCATCCCTTTAACTACTAATTCGAATTCCTCTTTTGATATTTCCTTCATGAGGGATTCATTCTTCTCTTCCGATATTATTCTGGGGATTTTACCTAGCACACTATCCATAACTTCTTCCCTATCATAATTGTCTTTCGAAAGTAGATCCGATAAGTATCTTACCACTTCCTCCTCTATATATATATGGCGAACCACTCTATCCCATGATATGGAGATGAGAGAGTAGATACAATTATTTTAGTGTTCGACCATAGAGTAGTGGAAGAACCTCATGTTCCTGTCCCCTTCCTTGAGCCATTGAATGTGGGATTTTTTCCTCCATGGGATTTCCTCCTATTTCCTTCTTTCCTCTAGATCTTGAATGATTCTTCCTTCACAATTCTTGAGCTCTTAATTTCTCCCTTCACATATTATATTACCTTGCACTTCTTCCATCTTGGATTCTAGTCACTTCCTCTCTGCGAAGATGTCCCCAAAATCTTTACAGTTCCATGCTTTTATTCTTAATCTTAATTCCTTCAACTTCTTCTAAAAACTCTACATCATAGAATACCCATCAATCTAAATCACAACCCACCATTATTCAACTTTCTCCAAGAATCTAGGATCCCAAAGCCAGAAGCTTTCGAAGAAGAAAGGGTGATTCTTTGGCATATCATTAATACCTATTTCCAGTCAAATTGGCTAGTGATCTAATCCGATATTTGGAAAAATCATGGATTCTATCAAGAAATTCCTCAACATTATTTGTTTAGAAAGAAAAAAAATTTCCAATCAACTTGCTACTTGGTGGCTTTTTTCATGCCTATTGTTCCAAGTATAAGTGCCATTCTTTGCTTCCACATCTACAATCTCAACTCTTGTATTAACTCATCAAAATTTTCATCTATTGGATCCAATCTTATGTCAGGATAGGAGGTAAATCCTCAATTAAAATTGTGTTTTTGAATTAATATTTCTCATGGATATATACATAGAGGGAGAGACTCTTGGGCTTCACCTCCTAGTGTCTATTCATATTCCTAATCTCCTTATTTTCTATTTACATTATTTACATGAATTTCCTAATCCCAAAGATTAGGTGTCAACATTCCCCCCCTTAATCTGAAGGGATGTTGGTGAGTCCAAGCATCATTATGAATCTTTTGAACTTTTCTCTTCCAAGCGCTTTGGTGAAGATGTCTGCAATCTAATCATTTGTGGAACAATGACATAGATGGATTGTCTTGGCCTCAACATGATTTCGAAGCATATGATATTTTTTATTGATGTGTTTCATTTGATCATGAAACTTTGGGTTCTTGGCCAACTTTATTGCAGAAGTGTTGTCAATCATAAGAGGAGTTGAATGCATTTGTTTCTCCTACAAATATTCTAGAATTTTCCTGAGTCACACAATTTCCTTTGTTGCTTCAACTACTGCCATATATTCTGCCTCAGTTGTGGAATTTTCTTGAACTAGTTTTTTGTGTGATCTCTAATGGACAACTCCCGATCTAACTGTTGAAAAGTGTGCAACAAGAAATGCTTGTTGAGAGTGCAACAAGATGATGGAGCTTAGTGAAAAGAGTCGCCTTCACTAAGTGGGCCCGCAGGCTATTTTTGGCGCAAGTCTATTTTTAGACATATGGATCATGTCTATGGATGATTGATCAAGTTGGGAAAAATAGATGGACTTCTATTTTTGATGAAAGTGTGAGTGATCACAGTGTGAGTGATTACAGTGTGAGTGATCACAGTGTGAGTGATCAAAGTCAAAAATAGAAAAGTCAAATATTATTATCTCACAATAATATTTGGACTATAAACTTAATCTTATTCTCTTGGAACACTTCAGTTTGAGCTACGGAAGTGGCACATGTAGCTGTCAGAAGGAAATTCGTTTTTCTTATGAGTCAGTTGAGTTGTTGCATGCATGACTTCAGTTAGAACTCAAGTGAGTTGAGTTTAGTGGACTGGAGGTACAGTTGATGGAGTTGTGTTCAGTTTAGCTTTGTTAAACTGGTTGTATTTAGTCTAACTGATCAATAGACTAAAGATGAGTTGGGTGAATTAGTTATTAATTAATTCACAAGTTATTAACTCATAATGCAACTATAGAATACATCAGTTAACTCAGTTGCATGTCAGTGCATGTTCAGTTCAGCAGGGACAGGTGTTAGAGGATCAGATTGCTATCAGTTGTGACTATAGCTGTGCATGATGATTTGCACAATCAAAGGATTGAGTATGCCAATGAGTTTGCTCACGTATCTTCATGATATTATAGCTGTTTCTCACGTCCAACATAGTGTGGGTGACTATTTTGCAGTGTAAAATCGAGTTTGGGAAGCTATTCTCATCAGTTCTTGAGCAGGTATTGAGCAGTGGAGGCAGGCAAGCAGTGGAAGAGATTTGGAGATCAGATCTGAGCTGTATTGTGTGTAACAGAGGTGGAGATACTTGTGAGAAGTATTATGCTGTGTAATGTTACATGACTCAATCAATATAATATACAGATAGTGTGGGGTTTTTAGCGAGATGCTTTCCCCGGGATACATACTGTGTTTATGAGTTTGATTGATGCTTCTATGTGTGCCTGTGAATGTTTCTGCTTCTGTAAATTGATGATCAACGTAGAGGAGATTATGTATTATACATGTTCCGCTTAAATTGTATGATCAGGATAATCTCTGTTGAATATGTGTCATATTATTCAAAATTTCTACATGGTATCAGAGCTAGATAATTTGTAGAAAAAGTTTCTACATGGTATCAGAGCAGCTTGATTTGTAGGAGAGATTTCTACAGGATATCAAAGCGAGGATTGATCATCAGATCTATTATTCAGGAAGTGTTTACATTTTATTTCTTTAGGCAGAGTCTGTAATCGGGCCAGGTAGCCTCTGGATTCATCCTTCCTTTGGAAGGTGAGATATCCGGTGAATGCCCATACAGTCAATCTCTGTACAAGAAATAATTTGTTCTCACGAATTCTAGATCGGAAGCAGTTGAGTTTTGTGCTGGTGGAATTCGAATTTAATTCCAAAGCAAGAGATAAAAAAACTCAGAAACATTCAGTTCGAGAATGGAGATAGTATGCCCCAGTATCTCACGAGGTTCACTCAGAGTCGAGATGAACTGGGAAGTGTGGGGGTTACTGTTGATGATGAGGATGGTGAGTCTAGGACTCCTTGACCTTCCTAAGAGTTGGCATAGCTACCAGGACTCGGTGAATGGAAGGGAGAAACTGCCAAATTGGGAATGACCATGGTCGGATTTGATGCAGGAGGAGATTAGACGGAGCACCAGAGACGGTTCTTCATCCATGCAGGATGAGGAGAACTGTGCCTTAGCGAGTAAGGCGAAGAAGGGGAAGGGGAAGGCTTCTCTTTCCGAATCTTGTTCTTCCAGTGATGGGAAGAAGGTTGACAAGTCGAAGGTGAGATGCTTTCATTGTCATGAGATTGGTTCACGAGTCAGGAACCTGTATGCTCTTGAGGTTCAAGATGCATGCAAAGCCTTGAGCAGCGAGGCAACTGATGGAGACTTGGTGGTTGAGAGGGAGCGTATATTGCCTCTCAACATGCAGAGCCAGAAGAAGTCTCAGACGATTGTGGATGAGCCACGATTGGTGCAGCAGCTTCAGGAGGTTGTGGAGCAGCCACAACAAGGGAAGCTGAGAGGCGATCGAGTAGAGACATCTACTCATCTAGAGACCTCCAGTAGCGGGAAACTTCGAGCCAGGTGGGCTGAGGGATCGCATGCATCCATACCTCCAGGTAGGAGGTGGGGTGATGTGGATTGATTGTCCCAAGGAGGAGGGGCAGGATCCTTGAGGTACCCAACCTCTTGGATGAGACCTTGCTACGGGAGCCCCGATGTGTAGTAGCAGGAACTGACTGATTGGGTAGAGACAGATGCGGATGGAGCGGCAGAGAGAGCGACAGTGCAGGGAATCCCAGGACAGCGCATAGCTAGCAGGCTGTAGCAATGCGAGAGGCACAAGTGTTTTGCACAGTGTTAGGTGGCACAGAGAGGTGTGCAATGGTGCGAGATGCATGGAGATGTTGCAGTAGCGCAGATGTCAGAGAGGGAGCACTTGTCAGCAGCAGGTAGAGCTTCAGCATCAGAGGATGTTTCTATCCCAACAGGGAGGTCAGTTGGGAGGTGCAGTGCAGATGCGATGCTGGGAGATAGAACCAGCAGCAGCATGGATGCAGTCAGAGATCAAAGTGACAGAGGCTAGAGCAGTCAGATACTGAAGAGCACAGAGATGCAGAGTTTCAGTTGACAGAGGCAATAGCAGTCAGAGACTTTGATGACAGAGCAAGTGGACTGGCCAAATGTGTTGCATGGAGAACATTCCAGAGTTACAGGATCGGGTTTGAGAGGAAGCCTTTCTTGTTGAGAGGGAGTGTTGAAAAGTGTGCAACAAGAAATGCTTGTTGAGAGTGCAACAAGATGATGGAGCTTAGTGAAAAGAGTCGCCTTCACTAAGTGGGCCCGCAGGCTATTTTTGGCGCAAGTCTATTTTTAGACTATGTCTATTTTTAGACATATGGATCATGTCTATGGATGATTGATCAAGTTGGGAAAAATAGATGGACTTCTATTTTTGATGAAAGTGTGAGTGATCACAGTGTGAGTGATTACAGTGTGAGTGATCACAGTGTGAGTGATCAAAGTCAAAAATAGAAAAGTCAAATATTATTATCTCACAATAATATTTGGACTATAAACTTAATCTTATTCTCTTGGAGCACTTCAGTTTGAGCTACGGAAGTGGCACATGCAGCTGTCAGAAGGAAATTCGTTTTTCTTATGAGTCAGTTGAGTTGTTGCATGCATGACTTCAGTTAGAACTCAAGTGAGTTGAGTTTAGTGGACTGGAGGTACAGTTGATGGAGTTGTGTTCAGTTTAGCTTTGTTAAACTGGTTGTATTTAGTCTAACTGATCAATAGACTAAAGATGAGTTGGGTGAATTAGTTATTAATTAATTCACAAGTTATTAACTCATAATGCAACTATAGAATACATCAGTTAACTCAGTTGCATGTCAGTGCATGTTCAGTTCAGCAGGGACAGGTGTGAGAGGATCAGATTGCTATCAGTTGTGACTATAGCTGTGCATGATGATTTGCACAATCAAAGGATTGAGTATGCCAATGAGTTTGCTCACGTATCTTCATGATATTATAGTTGTTTCTCACGTCCAACATAGTGTGGGTGACTATTTTGCAGTGTAAAATCGAGTTTGGGAAGCTATTCTCATCAGTTCTTGAGCAGGTATTGACCAGTGGAGGCAGGCAAGCAGTGGAAGAGATTTGGAGATCAGATCTGAGCTGTATTGTGTGTAACAGAGGTGGAGATACTTGTGAGAAGTATTATGCTGTGTAATGTTACATGACTCAATCAATATAATATACAGATAGTGTGGGGTTTTTAGCGAGATGCTTTCCCCGGGATACATACTGTGTTTATGAGTTTGATTGATGCTTCTATGTGTGCCTGTGAATGTTTCTGCTTCTGTAAATTGATGATCAACGTAGAGGAGATTATGTATTATACATGTTCCGCTTAAATTGTATGATCAAGATAATCTCTGTTGAATATGTGTCATATTATTCAAAATTTCTACTAACACTCATAGCATAACCTGAAGTAGATACCCCAGTTCCTTTCTCTCCATCGAAGTCTGAATCAGAGTATCCAATCAAGCTGAAGTCGCCCACATGTGTATACTTGAGTCCAAAGTCTTGAGTTCCCTTCAAGTACTTTAGAACTCTTTTTGCAGTAGACCAATGTCCCTCAAAAGGCTTTTGCATAAACTTGGAGAGGATTCCAAAAGAAAATGAAATTTTTGGTCTAGTAGTAGTCAAGTAGTTGAGACTTCCTACAATATGTCTATACTTTGTTGCATCCCCAAATTATTTTCCTTCAATGGATGTGAGATTCAAATTATGTTCCATTGGAGTAGTCAAAGGATTGCACTTATCCATGCCAAACCTATCCAACATATCTCCAATGTACTTCTTCTGAGAGAGGAGTATAAACTTCAAATGTTGAGTTACTTCAATACCAAGATAGTAGTGAACATAGCCCAGGTCGGTTATTTTAAAACATTTCCTCAAATCCTTCTTTATGGATGAAATGTAGCTCTCATTGTTCCCTATCATCAAAATATCATCTACATACACCATAAGATATACAATTGTTTTTCCAACTTTCTTGACAAACATAGTTGCATCACTAAGATCATAATTTTTGAAGTTGAGCTTTAGAAGATGCTCAGTTAACTCTTCATAGTAGGCTCACTGTGCTTGCTTGAGTACATACAAGGATTTCACAAGCTTGCATACTTTGTGTTCTTGGCTCTTCACAACAAATCCATCTGGCTGGGACATAAAACATTCTCTTTTATATATCCAATCAAAAAAGTAGTTTTTAGATCCATTTTATGGACTTTCCAACCGTTCTGAGCTTCAAAGGCAAAGAGTGTATATATGGTAGCCCATTTTGCTGTTGGGGGAGAATTATCCTCATGATAGACCCCTTCCTTCTGTGAAAAACCTTTTACCACAAGCCTGGCTTTGTGCTTTTCAATTGAGCCATCAACTTTATACTTATTCTTGTAGACCCACTTGTTGCCAATTGGGTTGCTTCCTAATGGAGGATCAACCAACTTCCAAGTGCCATTCTTTATCAAGGCATCATATGCTTTTTGCATCACTTCTTTCCATTCATCATGATAAGTGGCTTCTTTGAAGGAAGTTGGTTCAAAATCTATAGACAAATTTAGTTCACAATCATAAGAAACATCCATTGATCAAAATCGTCTACATCACCTCCATTTTTCCTGGTGAATTTATTTTTCCCGTTTTTCCAACCTCATCAGGATGAAAACTTTCAAGTTTCTTTGTCATCCATTTTGGAGGACATTTTTGAGATGTCCCGAGTTGCTCAGTTGACTGAGTTGGGACTAAATCAAGATTGAGTCTCCCAATTCTGTCAATCACATCACTCAAATTTTCATTAGTGGTTGGAGCTTCAAGTAGGGGAGAGAGTGCTTTAGAAGAATATTCCACAGATTGATCCAATATAGGAATCCTCCCTTCAAGTTGTGGAATCTGATTATCAAATCCTTGAAATGAATTTACATGTCTGAATCTGTCCAAGAGATCAAGTTCGCTCTCAACAACATTTTCAACCTTGGATGATTCAATAAATATCACATCAATACATACAATAAAATTCTTTTAACTTCATCATAGATATGGTATGATTTGGAGGTATTTGAATACCCCAAGAAGATACACTTATGACTCCTTGCACCAAGTTTGTTTCTTTGTTCCTTGGGTATCAAGGCAAAGCAGGTGGAACCAAAGACCCTGAGATGTTTTACCAAAGGAATCTGGCCATACCACATTTCATAAGGAGTCTTGTTTCTAATAGTATTAAATGGACAACTATTCTTTATATGCACAACACAGAGAAATTCATCGGCCTAAAACATCAATTTTACATTCTTGAAAAACATCATGGAACATACCATATTTAAGATTTTCCTATTCATTCTTTCAGCTACTCCATTATGTTGGGGATTATAAGGCATAGTTGTTTGATGTTTGATCCCATGCTGGTGAAGATAGTTTTCAAATTCACTTGAAGTATATTCTTCTCCATTATCAGTGCGAATATAGCTAATATGATATTGTGCATCATTTTCAATCCATGCATGAAATTTCTTGAATGTTTGAAAAGCATCAGATTTGTTCTTCAATCAATAAAACCAACACATTCTGGTGTAGCCATCAATAAGTGTCATCATATATTTATTTCCATATGCAGAAGGAACAGGCATTGGGCCACATAAATATGAATGGATAAGTTCAATTTTTCTATGTTCTTTGGAATGAGAATCATGAAAAGTGTGTTTGTTATGCTTTCCTAGAATACAAACATCACATTGCTTAAGCTTCCTAGGAATTGTAGGGAAATCAGTAACACCACTTTTCTTCAACATACGAAGGTTGTCATAATTAAATTTTCCAAATATATCATGCCATAAAAAACTTGATGGAAATTTACCTTCATCATAATGAGAACTATATGAGAAGTTTTGTACATGAGCACAGGTACATTGCAGCTTCAGAAGTCTTTCTCTTCTATCACTATCATGACAAATAAGCAATCAAATTCTTTTCTGACCTCAACCTTGACTTCAAACATATGAATGGATTGTCCTTACTAGTGGATGTGGACAAATGAAATCAAGTTTCTCCTCAACTCCGAGAGGTATAGGACATCATGAGAAGAAAGTCTGGAAGACCAGGAAATTTAATCCTGATGGTGCCAAGCCCTTATGGATTAAGTTTTGACTTGTCTGCAAAGTATACTACTCCATTAACATTGTCAGTAAATTCTTCCAAAAAATATCTTCTAAAATTCATGTGGCAATTTTCCCCCAAATCAACCAACCAATCATTTTTCCAAGAAGCAATTGAAGAATTAAACAAGTCTTCAGTTACTCCAATATTATAATGTGACATAGCATAGTGAGTGGATTCTAGTGCTTTACCTTTCCCTTTGTAATTGGTTTTACCTTTGGCTTCATTTATTTCCTGCTCAATTTTTTCCCAATAAAACTTACAAGTGGATGCATCATGTCCATCTCTATTGCAATGAAGATCAAAATTTTCTCCTTGAAACTGTCTGCCCCCCCTGCCTCTAAAATTTCTTCTTCCTCTTCCTCTTCAGCCACCTCTTCTTCTAAAAGAATCTTGTGCATGATTCTTCTCTTTATGTGCAAGACACACATCTTCTTTAGAATATTGAGGAGTTGTGTTCTTCCCAAAAGCCTTCTCTCTAGCAAACTTCTTCTCAAGGGAGTCAAAGGTAATCTCCTTGAGGTTTCCATTTGCTTGCAATGACACAAGATAATTTGAATAAGTGGGATATAGTGCCTTGACATAAGATATAAGAAGAATTTATATTTGAACACCAGTTGTTTTGATATCATGCATAATAGATCTTACTTATGATGCTAAAGCAAGAGAATGATCATTTTTTAATTCAAGATTGAATAATTTAATCATCAATTGGAGACCTTCAAGTTCAAAGTGTGAGTCATAGAGTTCCTTCAACTTCTGAAAGGCTTCAAAATCATTTGAAAATGGTGAAATATGGCGACTCACCTCTTCATTTACAGATGTTTCAATCAAGGCATAGGCCTTGTTGTTCTTGTTTTCCCAAATGGTAATATCCTTATCTTAGGCGGGCTTTGTAGGTTCATTATCTCCTTCTCCTACACAAACTCCTTTCCACAACTCATTGAAAAGGAGAGTGTGTTTTATATTCTCTTTTCTAGAGAGAACTAATCCAACAATAGATATCAATGAATGCATTTAAAATTGTACTCTGCTGCCAATATATAAAATAATTATGTAAAAATTTCACTCTGATATATATAAGATAGAGGTATTATTTTGGGTAGTTGTTATATGGGAGAGGGAGTATGTGGGGGAGGGAGTATTTTGGGTAAGGAGTATATGAGGGAGGGGGTTCATGGGAAGGTATTTATGGAGGAGGGTTAATGTATAAGAAATGTTGACCAAATGGTGGTATGGGAAAGGAGGAATTGTAGTTTTCTTCAAGCTTTCAAGAAACTTCTCCTTTTAGCCAGACGTCGAGGGGCCATACACAACCATAAAATTGATCCATTCCTTTGACCAAGGAAATGTAATCGCCTTGTAATGTTGTCTGGTGTAACTATCCATTATGAGAAGATCACTTGACTAGGGTTCCATAACAACCCAATCCCACCTGTAGAGCCTCTCGCATCTACAACCATTGTTTCACAACCATTCCAACACTTATGAGCAATGCTTTCCAACTTGGTGCCAATTATTTTTGTTTCGTGCATCATCATTATCTCTGGTTTTTCAATATTTATCCTTGCCTTCAAGTAACGGAGCTTGTCGGCATTGTTCAAGATCCGTATATTCCACGATATAGTATTCATTGAGAGAGGGGGATAACACGGGGAAAATATTTCGTCAACTAACTCATTTTCCCTGAATTTAGTAAGAAATAATCGACTTCTTTGAGTGCCTCTTTCTTTGATTTTCTCCCTTTTTTCCCCCTTTGTCACCCACTAGGGTTTCTTCTTGGGTGAGACTCTAAGATCCACCCTCCTTACTATGGAGGATAATCTATTTCTCTGATTCCCCTTTCACCAGTATTTCACTCCATTTCCCAAATAAATCTCATAAGTGAACCAATTGCTTAGATGGAATATATTTGGCATCTTCCTAAACCCATTCTCTAAAGAATTCTAACATGTTTTCTCATCAGCACTAAGACGATTTTGTTTTTCCTCAACCTCAAGGATATTTCTTGTTTGTATCATAACTTTCTTACTTTTTTGGTCCTCCTCAATGTTCTCTCGTGATTTTCTTTTTGGTGCCACTTTGTCCAGTTTCATATGGCTTTTGAGAATTGTCAAAATGAAAACTTTTCATCGATGTAAAGAGTTGATTGAGTATTGGTCTGATAACCCATATAATGAAGTATGTGATGCCTTAGTATTGGATCTTATAAAACATGCATTGGATAAAAATTCCTTGTGCAAGGTAGAAAAAACTACATCTTCCTAGGAAGCTTGGAAGACCCTCGAAGTACAATTTGGTATAAGGGAAAGTGACATAAAACAACAAATTATATTACAGTCTATTGAAGAATCAATAGAAATTCAACTATAGGTCTGAGAGTAAATGAGAAATACTCTAGGAGGAAAAAAAAACTTGGAGAATCCCACTTAAATGTGGATGATGGTAATAAATACTATAAAAGTGAAATCCATCATGCAAACATGCATATGGATGAAGAAGACAAAAAATATTGTGAAGTGAGAAGTTGAAGCCTCTACGTGTGAAGTAGAGTAAGAGAATATAGATGCTCGAGAACCCCACTATAACATGGATGGTGAAGATGATGGTGAATCCCTATGTCACGAGACACATGTGGATGGTGACTAAAAGGTGAGTTGTGAATGATGTTGGTATTGGTACTATATTGTTCACTAAAATAACATTTATTAGTACTATATTGTTCCAATTTTTTTAGTCTTGGCTAATCCAATTTCTTTATTTCCTCTTGCCCCAAGTTAGATACATATGTGTCAATTTTTCTTGTGATATTACAGTTATGGGATGATGTAATTTAAGCATAACTGTTTGTGAAAGTCGGGCAATTTACTGCATTTTGAAACTTGTTTAGGTTGCAATTGTGATCGAACAATGTTGTGACCCAAATTTATATAATTTTCCCAAGATATCATATGCACTATTTAAAACTAAAAATGTATAGAGAAACTAACTATGTTATTCTAAAAAGCACTATATTCGTATATGGTACACACCCAAAATCATTTGTGGCTTTTCTCTCATCCTTTAAAGTTTGGATGTGGCATGAGTTAGCAATGTTGTGAGGGCTTTGTCCTCATTACATTATTGTGTTTTGGTAAAAAAATAAATTATAACAAAATTTTTCTTGGGATGTTGTTTATGCAATGGTTCTTGAGGAATTTCATGAAACACGGTGGTTGATTCAAAAAAAAATTCATAATTCTAAAGTATTATTCCATATAGAGAAATCACTTTTAACCATGGTGTTGGATGTTCCATTTGTTTTGAATATAATTCATCTTATATTACATTAAAATTCAACATCATTTCATCAATTGTTACATCCATGGGCTCATGTGTAGGTAAGATGGAATTCTCTCTCCAAATTGTAGCTTAGTGGAGTCCTCATTTGAATATAGATTTATACTTTCTTCTCTACAGGAAGAAATAGGTATAAGCCAAATGACAGTACAAAGTCTTTTTCCTTTTTTTTGATCATCTAAATTTATCTTAGAAATGCCCCATTCCATCAAATCTAACCAACAAAAATCAAAGACAATTCTCTTGAAATGTATTCTTTGAAGTACCAAGACACCTTACATCAATTTAATTCATTTTCCTCTTTATTGCAACTAGACAAGACATCAGTTAATTAATAAGAATGAAAATAACATTTAACCATCTTTATACTCTTTCTTGCAACTATACAAGACATCAATTAATTAAGAATAATGAAGATAAGATTTAACCACTGAGCTATGGTCAAGACTAACTTATCCTAGAATATAAGATTTAAAGTCACTTCTAATTTTCCATTTGGACTATCATCATTTTATCCAACTATGCCTAGTATCTTATGTTAGTGTCAGTCTTTGAAACTTTCCACCAGTGATCAAATATGCTCTTACAAAGTGGTCTCAGAGTGTCAAAGTCAAATTTTTTCATTTCATTGAGTTTCCAAGTAAAATTTGGTCACTAGGTATTAGGTCTAGGGTTTGTTTTCACTCCTTCCAAAGTTTTCCAAGTATCGATCCATGTCACCATTCAACTGAGTGTACCATCATTCAAAGAGTTGTCATCATCATTTCAGGTTCCAATGGGTCATTTTACACCTTGTTCGTGCTTCAGTTGTACTTTGGTAAGGCTCATTTCCCTCTCCTAGGGTTTTGAAGGTAATTTCTCTTAGATGGTCAAATCATCAACAAAACTTGTATCTTGATATTCACACACCTTCCCCTATCCTTAATGTACCTTATTAAACACTTCCCATCACTGATATCCCTTAAATTCCTCATTTTCCCACAAAGCCTAGTTTCTTGCTACAATTTGACAATTTTCTAGGTTAAGCCTGTGTTTTTCCCATTTGAACCCCTTCCCCTCACTCAACATTCAAAATTCCACTTTCCCCTTCTTCCTAACATCCCTCCCTACTTCCCAAAACTTTCTCAATAATTTAGAAGCCCCTTATCCCCTTCATTTCACTTCATTTCGACAAATCCCCTATTCCACACATCGAGATAGGTTTTACTCAAATGATTTTTCTGAGCAAGAAAAAATGAATTTGGAAAAATTGAGAGGCTTTTTGTCCATAATATGCTGATGAAGAAAAACCTCTTTCACTTTTTACACAAGTGTCATGGTTTTAGAGAAATGTCAAAAATATAGTTGCCTCAGGAGAGTTGCTGCACCTCTGGAGTGACCTTAGGAAAATCAAGATTTCTCCTAGCTTGGTTGGCCAAATGACTTTCTTGATGAGTGAAATGATAAATACACACAAATATATTTCCAATGAGCTATCATGAGCTCAATTTGGCGTTGATGAAGACCTTCAAAAATTGACTGCAACAGCACTCTGCATTTAGGCAGCCTCATTTTTCACATTTTGACCAGTCTTGGGCGATTTGACTTTTGACAGAGAAAGTGAACCCCAAATTGAAACATTCAAGTTGTTTTGGAAAGTAGAATCAATGATATTTCCAATGAGCTATCTAGCACCCAATTTTGACACCATGAAGGCCTCCAAAACCGGGTTTGAAAGCGGCACTGAGCATTAAATTTTGCAACACAGGAAAACCCAATAGGGCTTTTGATGGGGACCTCCATTTGCAAAATGGATTGCATTTTTGGAATCATCATGGAAAATATGAAAGCTCAAAAATGGCGAGGAGTTTTGGACAAGTTCTAGGTCTCCAAGAGAGCAAAAAAACCCCAAAAAGTTCCCTCTCTGCCACTTTTTTGCCACACAGGAAGCAGTCTTGGGAGAATCAAATTTTGGAGGGACAAATGGAATCCAAATTCAGAAATTCAAGTTGTTCCAGGAATTATACTTGACAAGCTTTCAAACGATCTATCGTGCACCTGATTTGGACTCTGAGAAAGCTTCCAAAATTGGCCTAGAAAAATTGTTGCACATTAAAATTTTGGTGCTATGTATTAAATGGATTTTGCCAATTTTTCCTGATTTTCCAGATTTTTCCTAGTTTTCTTGGGAGATCACTTTTTCCTCATTTCTTGGTAAAATGCAAGCATGGTAAATGATGGATTTTATGTAAATATGGTTGGAAACCACTTTATAATGTAGATACATCAAGTTCCAAGTGGTTTTGAGCTGTAATAAATTGGTTTCCTTGGTTTTAGAGGCAAGCTGTTCCACTGCCTATACTCATGTTCTTAGTTTAGATATGGTTGAAAACACCCCTCTTCTCATGGATTCAACCCTAATAGCTAGCTTAGTATTTTCCTTGCCTATGTCATGTACTTTTTTATTCATTTGTAAAGGTTGGACTTTGGCAGAAGTGTGGGACTCATTGAACATTTTGTATCAGCAGTTTGGCAAGGAATAAAACCAGGTTTTACAACTATTTTTGTGGGATTCTTGTGACAGTGAGTTTATGTATTGTTTATTCTTTGTAATGATTTTTTCTGATGATTTATATGTATCCACATCTCTCTATCTCTTCTAAACTAAATGAATCAAGGTGAATAGACAAAATACACTAAGTTACAGTGCTTTGTCTTGGGATTGTAGTTAGTTTTCAATGTTTTCAACTGTTTAAAGAGGATTCATAGTTTATTTATGCCCTCCTCAACTCCTCAGCTGTCTAAACTACCATATTAATCCTTTGCTAGTACATAAGCTCTTGTCTACCCTGCCTCACAGGACATTACTATATCCCTGAGTTGATTTCCCGGATCTAATCTACCTTCTCCAATTGATCTAACAACCAAAACCTAAAATCAAACCAGAAACCTTAATCTACTATACTTAGCCTAAAAGTAGCATTCATTTCAATCATCTCAAGCCCTAGTTGCCAATATTCTAATTGAGATTGACAAGGAGAGATCCCTCTCCTGATCTAGCAGGGCTAGCTACCAAGTTAAGCGTGGTTTGATGTTACCTAGACCTGCCTTCCTTCAGCCTGAGGTCAATCTAGGCTCTAACATATTGGTGACCATACTGGGGAACGTAGTTTTATGTTCCTCAGTAAAATGTATCAAGTTTATATCTGATTGTTGAAGGTGGACAAAGATCAGACACCGAAAGCCTAAAATCATTCACCTGGCGACTCCAGTGTCGAAGAATCCCAAGGTTCATAACTTTTATGGCAACTCTACTCTTCAAGAGTCAGTAGCCTGAAGAATTTCTTGGTGAATTCATTGTTATCTAAATGGATATCTAGATCGAAGGTATGCTCCTATGAGTCGATATCACATTCTAGGTTCCCAAATAAAATTCCTAAGGTAGATTGGCAAAGGAATTTGCCTATGTTTAAAGATGATGATAGGAATGATGCTGATTTACATCGGGTTAGATTTCACATGCATATTCACAAGTTGAAGGTTGATTTTCCTGAAGTCTGCTTGATGAAGATATTCATGGCCACTCTGGAAGGTGAAGCCCGATCTTGGTATGAAAGTTTACCGCATGCTAGTATTTACTGTTTGAAGGATTTTCATGCCATGTTCTTTGAAAGGTATAAAGAATCTTATCCATCATTAAATTTAGTTCAGAACTGTTGCAAACACGTTTATAGTTTTGTTGAAAAACTTGAGAAAGTTTATGAAGATGATGACTTCATGGATAATGAGATCATGGAATCCATGTATGAAAATCCATTTCAGCAGAATAAAGAGAGCTTAGAGGATACTTGTCAAGATGCTCAGGAAAATTTGCAGCAAGTTCAAGATGTTAGTTCAATTGAAAATGATGGAAGACAAGGTCTTATTTCAAATCTAGTCATAGCAGAAGACAGTAGTCAGGAAAATCAAGTTCCAATTTCAGATTGTGATAAAGTCAAGTTTGCTATTCCAGATCTAGATTCAGATCGTGATGATGAAGAAATCATTGTAGCCTTCTTTGATTTTTCCCTTCAACAACAGTCTCAAAGAGCCAATCACTTCGTTACACAAGATCATATTCAGTGTATTGTAGCTTCTTCTTTTCTTGAAGATGAAGGAATTTTACATCTTGATAGTCAACAAGAATCACATGAAATAAATCAGTAGTCTGAGGAAAATTTATATACTCCTTTGCTTGAAATTAATGAAGATATTCAACAACCTTGTGAATCTTTAGGAGGGAAAGAAGACAATTACTGTTTTAGCAAAAGGGAACAAAAAGTACTTTCTCCTCTGTCTGAAGATGAGATAGATCAACTCCTGAAAGGTCATGTTACAGCCCAAGCTAATGCAGGTCTGCAGTGTGCACATGGTCAAGAAGGTGTTGGTGAAACTTCTTCCACTTTTGAAAATGATGATAGTCTTGAAATTAGATTTATAGATCAACGAACAGATATTGTTTTCCTTCATGAAGATGATAGGGCTGTCATGTTTGATAATCTTGAAGAATGTTTTCTATTTAGGAATGGCTTAGACTATGAAATTGAGGAGTGTGAGCCTGAGAGACACAGTATGCCAGAATTCAAGTCAGAATTTCTCATGGTCAAGGAATTTACAACCAACACTCAGATAGCAGAAGCTTATACTTCTTTATGCCTTCCTATCAAACAACAACCAACTATTTTTTTAGATCATAATGAAGGGAGTACTTGTATTTTTGCTGCTAGATCTCAAGACAAGCTAGTGCTTCAGGATTTTCAAGATCCCTTCGACATTCTTTTGCAATCTTTAGAAAAGATGAATGTTGCCTGGTTTGTTAGCATAAGCCTTGGTTTCAGTTGTTATTGTGAGTTGCCTACATGTACATCATTCTACTTGCTCAGGCAAAGTGAGAGAAGAATTTTAGTATGTAGCCATCTGCTGGATTGGTTACATTGGAAGGCCCACTTCACATGATTGTACATATTTCATCAGTAGGCAGGTGGTTGTCATCATGATTTGAAGCCCTCAAATCTCGATGGACTGCTGCTATTAAAAAGCTTTGTAAGTACTTGTTTCAGTTAAGTAAGTCTTGAGTCATTTTTTGTTTTCGTCAGTTTCAAGATAGTTTCAGCTTCTAAGTGTCTAGTTTCAGCTGTTGAGTGTCTAGTTTCAACTGAGTGTCTAGTTTCAAATTTTGAGTGTCTTGTTTCAGTTTTGAGTTAGTCTTAGTTCTTAGTCATTTCAGTTATGAGTCTTGAGTCTTGAGTCTTGATTTTAATGTTTTGTTGCCAAGATGTTGATTCCATATTTCCCAATGGATAAGGCACTGGTCTGCTCTCCCAAAGATCTGTGGTTCTTGGCACCTCCAAGGAGCTACCATCCCCATTGGAGCCAATGTTAGTGTCAGTCTTTGAAACCTTCCACCAGTGATCAAATATGCTCTTACAAAGTGGTCTCAGAGTGTCAAAGTCAAATTTTGTCATTTCAGTGAGTTTTCAAGTAAAATTTGGTCACTAGGTATTAGGTCTAGGGTTTGTTTTCACTCCTTCCAAAGTTTTCCAAGTGTCGGTCCATGTCACCATTCAGCTAAGTGTACCATCATTCAAAGAGTTGTCATCATCATTTCAGGTTCCAATGGGTCATTTTACACCTTGTTCGTGCTTCAGTTGTACTTGGGTAAGGCTCATTTCCCTCTCCTAGGGTTTTGAAGGTAATTTCTCTTGGATGGTCAAATCATCAACAAAACTTGTATCCTGATGTTCATACACCTTCCCCTATCCTTAATGTACCTTATTAAACACTTCCCATCACTGATATCCCTCAAATTTCTCATTTTCCCACAAAGCCTAGTTTCTTGCTGCAATTTGACAGTTTTCTAGGCTAGGCATGTGTTTTTCCCTTTTGAACCCCTTCCCCTAACTCAACATTTGAAATTACACTTTCCCCTACTTCCTAACATCCCTCCCTACCTCCCAAAACTTTCTCAAGAATTTAGAAGCCCCTTATCCCCTTCATTTCACTTCATTTCGACAAATCCCTTGTTCCATACATCGGGATACGTTTTAATCAAATGATGTTTTTGAGAAAGAAAAAATTCATTTGGAAAAAATGAGAGAGCTTTTTGTCGATAATGTGCCATGGAAGAAAAACCTCCTTCACTTTTTACACAGGTGTCATGGTTTTAAAAAAATGTCAAAAATATAGTTGCCTTAGGAGAGTTGTTGCACCTCTGGAGTGACCTTAGGAACATCAATATTTCTCCTAGCTTGGTTGGCCAAATGACTTGCTTGATGAGTGAAATGACAACTATACACAAAGGGCTTTCCGATGAGCTATAATAAGCTCAATTTGGAGTTGAGGAAGACCTTCAAACGTTGACTGCAACAGCACTCTGCATTTAGGCAGCCTCATTTTGCACATTTTGACCAGTATTGGGAGATTTGACTTTTGATAGCGAAAATGAACTCCAATTTGAAAAATTCAAGTTGTTTTGGAAATTAGACACAAAAACATTTCCAATGAGCTATCCTGCACCCAATTTGGACACCAGGAAGGCCTCCAAAACTGGGTTTGAAAGAGGCACTGCGCATTAAATTAGTGGCGCTGCACATTAAATTTTGCAACACAGGAAAACCCTATAGGTGCACAGCGCCACCGGCGTTGCACTTTTGATGGGGACCTCCATTTACAAAATGGTTTGCATTTTTGGAATCAGCATGGAAAAATATGAAAGCTCAGAAATGGCAAGGAATTTTGGACAAGTTCTAGGTCTCTAAAAGGGAAAAAAACACCCAAAAAGTTCCCTCTCTGCCACTTTTTTGCCACATAGAAGTAGTGTTGGCAGAATCAATTTTTCGAGGGGAAAATGGACTCCAAATTCTGAAATTCAAGTCGTTCCAGAAATTATACTTGGCATTCTTTCCAACGAGCTATCCTACACCTAATTTGGACTCTGGGAAGGCTTCCAAAATTGGCCTAGAAAAAGCACTGCACATTAAAATTTTGGCGCTGCTCATTAAATGGATTTTGCCAATTTTGCTTGATTTTCCAGATTTTTCCTAGTTTTCTTGGGAGATCACTTTTTCCTCATTTCTTGGTAGATGTAAGCATGGTAAATTATGAATTTTATGTATATATGGTTGAAAATCACTTCATAAGGTAGATACATCAACTCCCAAGTGGTTTTGAGCTGTAATAAATTGGTTTCCTTGGTTTTAGAGGCAAGTTGTTCCACTGCCTATATTCCTGTTCTTAGTTTAGATATGGTTGAAACCACCCCTATTCTCATGGATTCGACCCTGATAGCTAGCTTGAGTAGTTTCCTTTCCTATATCATGTACTTTTTGATTCATTTGTAAAGGTTGGACTTTGGCAAAAGTGTGGGACTCATTGAACATTTTGTATCAGCAGTTTGGCAAGGAATAAAACCAGGTTTT
Source organism: Pinus tabuliformis (assembly GCA_031772625.1). Taxonomy (NCBI): domain Eukaryota; kingdom Viridiplantae; phylum Streptophyta; class Pinopsida; order Pinales; family Pinaceae; genus Pinus; species Pinus tabuliformis. The sequence continues at coordinate 1,233,404,793 of CM062804.1, read as the reverse complement.
ACAACTATTTTTGTGGGCTTCTTGTGACAGTGAGTTTCAATATTGTTTCTTCTTTGTAATGAGTTTTTCTGATGTTTTATATGTATCCACATCTCTCTCTCTTCTAAACTAAATGAATCAAGGTGAATAGACAAAATACACTAAGTTACAGTGCTTTGTCTTGGGATTGCATTTAGTTTTCAATGTTTTCAACTATTTGAAGAGGATTCATAGTTTCTTTATGCCCTCCTCAACTCCTCAGCTATCTAAACTACCATCTTAATCCTTTGCTAGTACATAAGCTCCTGGATACCCTACCCCACAGGACATGACTATATCCCTGAGTTGATTTCCCGGATCCAATCTGCCTTCTCCAATTGATCCAGCAACCAAAACCTAAAATTAAACCAGAAACCCTAATCTACTATACCTAGCCTAAAATTGGCATTCATTTCAGTCATCTCAAGCCCTAGTTGCCAATATTCTAATTGTGATTGACAAGAAGAGAGCCCTCTCCCGACCTGGTAGGGCTAGCTACCAGGTTAAGCATGGTTTGATGTTACCCTAGACCTGCCTTCCTTCAGCCTGAGGTCAAGCTAGGCTCTAACATCTTACACTGGGCCAATTTGAGGTTTTGGGATATTCTTATGATACAATTTCATCGTATCATAAGAGGTCCACAAAGTAGGAAAAAACCTTACTATGTAATCCAATGTCCATAATTTCAATGGACTAAAGATGATGTAAATTAAATCTATAATAAACTCTACCATTGTGAAGCATCTCAAAGATGAGAAAATCAAAGATTCAAGTTTTTTATCTTGTTTATTAGAACGTTTTGCAATTTATCAAAATTGAAAATCCCGTAAATTTTTCCCATTCTACTAGAGAACCAAAATAAGTAAGAATCATAGGGTAATGAATGTGAACTATAGCAATATCTGGATAGGGCAATTACATGAATGTGAGTATAATATCCCCAGTGACATTTCCCCATTATCATAAACATTGAAAAAGAAAATTTAACTAAACAAAAGAAGCTGAGTTAAGGACTGACGTTCCTAGGCTGAGGTTGACATGCTATCTGGGACACGTGTAAAGTGATAGGTGGCAAGCCAAAGGTCAAGGGCCAAATCAAATGAAGATAATTGGTTAGCAAGAATGACTAGTAATGATTGAACCAACCACCATAAAAAAAATCCAAGGATAAAGGACGTCTGGCAAGTTTTGGCAGGTCCTAAAAATGTGGACCAAACAAGGCCTAAACCACTAATATAACGGTCTTTCCTCAAGGGGAAACCCATAGTTATTAATTTCGCTAACTCATGAAGCCTTAAGTTTAATTTTGAATACATTGGAGGGACTTCAATAACCATGACGTAAAGATGAACCATATCAAATACTCAAGGTGGGAATCTACATAATTCATGTCATAGTGCACAACTATTATACATAACAAAACTTGGCCTTGGAGAAGGGAAGGGAATATTGAGACCTAGTAAACCAGGGGATGCTTGCAGAGGAAATCCACATGCAGCCAAGGACTCCTCAATCACTAGCAGCTGGAGATTTTTTTCAGGGTTTTGGAACATGGTGGAAGGAACTCCCAAGACACCTTGCCAAATTCCAGAACAAACCCTGAGGAGAGTCCAAATGGCAGGAAATGAGGTAGTCAAAGGAAACAACTTGCCAACAAAAAGCCAGGAAGGTAGGGGACCATCAGGGATTGGGCCAAAGAGGCAAGTCCTAACCAACTGGAAGGAGGACGTGAGCAGTAGAAAGGGGGGAGATTGGGACTAGTAAGGGACAAGGAAAGCACAAGAGGAAGCGAGTATGAGAAGGGTGAAGAGAGGAAGAAGGAGAAGAAGTGAATAAAGGAAGAACTGGTAGGCAGTGGGCACAGTTTAGTCAAGGAATTGTGGCAAGGAAAGAGGAGACCAATCTCAACATTGCGTGGTCGACAACATAAGGGCAATATGGGGACCTATAGCGAAAAAGGTCAGTTATCATGAAATTTCCAAGGATGAGTGTAATAGTTTTGTTATTCCACTGGTTGTTTCATAATATGTTTTCAAAACGAAAATTGCTTTAAAAAGGATCTATGAAAAATAGAATAATACACCAGAATAATAACTTAGTCCCTTACTAAGGTGTCCAACCCTGATGACCTTTTCAAATCTTCCCTAGATCACAGGGCACTCATACTTACTACACTAATAATCACTGGCCATAAAAGGGGTTAGGAATAGTCTGCAGATTGAAAACGATCAAAACTTGTGATAAAAATCTCCCAATTTCTTTCCAACTAGTTAATGGAGGAACATTGGTTAATGGAAGAGTGCATAGTTGGACTACTAACTCACTGTGGACAATACACCGTTAATAAAATGTTTAGGTCACCATGATGCTTATTTACACATAATGCGTTATCAGAATTGTGAGAATGAGTGAAAATTAAATGGGATGGAACACACACTATGGAATATGTCCAATAAGGCATCAATTACCCAAGTATCCATGAAAACAAATAATAATCATGTTTAGTTGTTGTTATATATTTTTCTTCTACTTCTATCCTCCTGGATTAGAATCCCTATCAATATCATGATCAATTATCATAGAATATAAAAAAGGTCACTGGATCTGAAAATGATTTTTCTCCTTGTCTTGGCATTTGTACAAAGTTATCTTGATAATTATCCCATCGAGTTGCTAGTTCTTGTAAAATTTCAGGTGTCTCCCTATGGTGAAGGTGTAAGGCACTATCTGTTACAATGATGTTGTCCCCTCTTTTAGGGGTGACTCAATTCCTTTTAAAGGAGTGGATAAACTATAAGTGGGAAAATTCCTCTCATTTGCAGAGAAAGGGGCAATATGAGACAATGAATGTTCAAAAATAGTGCAAAGCTCTGTTTCTCATCCTCTGCCACACCATTGGTGATTCTTGGTCCATATCTTGTAAATTAACCCTGACATATTGTTTGTTGAATGAACCACTAATATTGACAAATCGAAAAATAAAAGTAAAAAAGAACTTGTCAAATTAACTCTGCCTCTTTTGTAGGGAACATATTGGTAATGCCATCTTTAAATCCATGCTTTACCCTTGGATAATGAATAGTATACACCCTCCTAGGCCTCTCCATTTATCCATTTAAGGCTAGGAGCATATTCTTCTATGGGTAATGGTTGGTTCACAGTTTCCAATCTCTGACAAATGACGGGTCATATTTTTTGTGTGCATATATGCAATTTAAAATCCCTTGCACAAATGGTAGCTCTAACTTCCCCAACATACAGTCAACGGCCTCCTAAATCTCCCAAATACTGGAAGAATCTTAGACTGTACCTTAGATGATCTCTGCTATAGGCTTATGAACAACACCAAGTATTTGCAATATGCCCACCAGTGACTTGGACTCTGGACATCTGGTCCATTCAAGGATTACGACCATTCGTCGCAACATTCTTAGGCCTGATGAATTCTTTTTTAGTAACCCTTATATATGGCAGAGGTATAGTGGTTGAAAATAGACAACTTAGATATGCATATTTAGATATATGACTATACTAGAGTTGATGTGTTCTAGGAACCTGATAACACCTTTTGATTATTTGGAAAAGAAAATGGAATCCCAAGGCTTCATGAATACTGTAAATGCTAATTTGATATCTTAGTGGGGAACTATGCCTTCCCTGGCATTATTGTGTGTTGGCCTTTTTAGTTAGCTGGGCCTATAATTATGACGGGAATATTTAATATGTGTTGCAGACTTAGGTGAGCTTGATATAACGTGTAGTAACATGTGAATTGGGTCTTGCACTCTCTTCCCATTGTTCAAAAAGTTCCCTTCAAGGAAAAATTGCCTTAGCACCAACAGTAAAAGGGCCTACCTTACCTTGCTCCAATTGTTTAAAATTCTACCTTAACAAAGTATGTGTATTAGCCATAAGTTATGGTGGATTCTTCCTTACAGTTATCCACTAGTTGAGGAAGTTGATGAGGTTCACAATATCAATCTATTGTTTTTTGGTTCGCCAGATTAAATATGTCCCCTTTTTTTGACCCTTTTAGACATAAACTATTGGTGTAGATTCATTCTTGTGGAATTTTTTGAGGTAGAGCATTTTCGAGCGAAGTTATATGATGAGTCCTTATCATAGTTCTAGCATTGTGACAAAGGTGAATGTGCATAGTAATGATTGTTGTTCCAACAAGATAACTAGAAAATGCTCTAAATTATCCATGTTGTCAAAACTCCATGCATTAGGAGACAATCTTTTATAGTTGTTAGATAGTAGTAAGAAGGATTTATTCAATCTTGTACATCTCAATTTTTGATATCCAGTAGTAATGACAATCTTAAATAATCACCTGCATTACATAATAACTTGTTGTTTCTATATGAATGAGTCGCGAACGTATTGGATGCCACTAGGTGTTTTTCAATGTCAAAGTAGAGAGAGAGAGATTTGATCTTCCTTATGAATGCTTGATGTGATTAAATGGAGAAGGCTTGTTATTCCCTATAGTTTCTTGGCTTCTTTGTACTTCCTAGCTGGGTAAATGATCCTTATAGATAAATTTCTCATGACCTTGGAACTTGGAGGTAGTCTATCTTTTAGGTCTCAACGTAGGGTAGCTTGTGGGCGTAAGTGGAGCACGCTCCAGCACCAATCATATTTATTAAGTTATTCATAGAACAACTGGAAATCATTATTCACCTAAAAAAAAGAGAGATTTTCACTCCTCTATTGTTGAAGGAGGATTGTTACAGTGACAAAATTTAATATCAATATGTTGGAATCATTTTGTTTCCACATAATTTTCTAACTTACTAGTTTTTTCATGTTCCTAGTTTCTTATTAGCATAAAATCTAGTTGAATATTGATATCAGAAGCTAGCTCACTATCAACGTCGAAGCCAGTTGATTTTTTTTGTTGAAGCTAGCTAATTTTCAGTGTAAGAAGATAGTTTCTTATTAGCATAAGAAGCTAGTCGATTGAGAGTGTTGAAGCTAACTGACTGTTAGTGTCAAAATCTAACTAACCATCAGTGTCAAAGCTATCCAATTGTAGATGTTAGAAGCCAGATCCCATAAATGAGAAACTGTGCAAGGGAATCACTCTATGTCACGAAGGTTTCTTGGAGAAACTGCAAGATGATGTGATGGATCACTGCAACAATAAGTTGCAGGTGTTGATTGTTATGAAACCAGCTCAAGAAAAAGATAGAAAAGATAGATCAATGCCTTAGAATTCAGCCTCTTCAAGGGGGCAACCTCCTTTACATTACATAAATGAACAATTCTTGGATGATTCAAATGACAAAACCTCCTTTCTATATATAGGAGTCTAAGGAGTCACAATATAACCCAGCCGACCTAACAATAATAATATAAAGCCACAAAAATAACAATAGAGGGATTCTATGGGGCACATTAATAACAATATGGGGATAATAGGGGCACAACAATATTAATAAGGGGTACAACTACAATAGTAAAAGGGTAATCACTAGTATTATAGGGACCCAACATGCCCCTCTCCTTCAAAAAAGTGTTGTCCTCAACACTTGAGTAGTTCTGGATGCTTCTATATAAAATTCTCATCCTCCCATGTGGAATCTTCAGCGGATAAGTTCTTCCACTTGATAAGATACTCCGAAATTGATCGATTTCGTAGCTGTCGAGTTCTTGTTTCTGTGACTGCTTCTGGTTCCAATATAATTTTTCCTTCCTCGTCAAGTTCTGGCAATATTGTTTGAACTGGGAGCTTGTCGCCTATAACCTTCTTTAAACATGAAACATGGAAAACTGGGTGCAATCGAGAAGCTGCAGGAAGCTCCAATTTGTATGCCATAGTACCAATCTTTTGCAACACCTTGTATGGACCATAATACTTTGGTGATAATTTATTATCCTTCTTAGCTTGCTTGAGGGACATTTTCTTATATGGTTGTAGCCGTAGGAATACCCAATCACCTACATCAAAACTTCTTTTGCTGCGATGTTGATCTGCCTGTTGTTTCATTCTATTTTGTGCCAACACGAGGTTATCCTTTAAGAGTTGGAGGACTTGTTGTTGATGTTCGATGTGATGTTCCACTGCTTGAACCTTAGAATTTTCTCTTAAATATGATGTGATGGATGGTGGTTGATACCCATAAAGTGCCATAAATGGGGTCATTTTTGTTGCTGTATGGAAGGAAGTGTTATACCACCATTCAGCCAGAGGCAACCATTTGACCCATTGTGTCTGTTTATCAGATACAAAGCAACGAAGATATCCTTCCAAACATTTGTTTACTATCTCAGTTTGCCCATCAGATTGAGGATGATAAGATGAGCTATGAGCTAACTGAGTACCAAGACAAGAAAATAATTCTGTCCAAAAATTTCCAGTGAAAATGGGATCTCTGTCACTTACAATAATCTTTGGGTTTCCATGTAGCTTTTGAATTGTTTCCATAAATGCAGTAGAAACTGTACTGGCTTTAAATGGATGTGATAATGCACAAAAGTGTGCATACTTGGTAAGTCTGTCAACTACCACCATGATGACACTCTTTCCCTCAGACTTGGGTAAACCTGTGATAAAATCCATTGAAACCTCCTCCCAACGTTGGCTTGGAATGGATAAAGGTTGTAATAGACTCGGTGTCTTAATTGTTTCAACTTTATTTTGTTGGCAAACCAAACATTCTGCCACAAACTTTTGAATATCTGATTTAAGGCCATCCCAAAAAAATTCCTTCTTAACCCTGTGGTAAGTTTTTAAAAATCCTGAGTGCCCTCCTAAGGGAGAAGTGTGCAATTCCATAAGAATCTTTTGTTTTAGCTGGGAATTCTTACAGAGGTATAAGCGATCTTTGTACCATAACGAATCATTTTGCCAGCTAAATGTATCAGACATACTGGAATCTTGTTGTAACTTTCGAATAAGTGCCCACACTTCTTCGTCATTCTTCCATTCCTCCCTTGCTTCATTTATCCAATCTGGTTGGATAATAGAAATGGCACACAACAATGCTTCCACATCCTCATCCTTTCTTGAGAGTGCATCTGCCACCACATTTTGCTTCCCTTTTTTGTAGATGATTTCAAAGTCATAACCCAACATCTTTGTGACCCACTTTTGTTGCTCTTCAGAGGATAATCTTTGTTCTAAAAAGTATTTAAGGCTATCATGATCCGTTTTTACCTTGAAGTGTCTTCCCATTAGGTAGGGTCGCCATTTCTTAAGTGCATGGAGTATTGCCAACATTTCCTTCTCATAAATAGCTTTGTGTAAAAACTTTCCCTTGATTGGACGACTTTCAAAAGCAATGGGTCTTTCATCTTGCATTAAAACAACACCAATTCCATTTCCTGAAGCATCACATTCCACAATAAAGGTTTTTGTGAAGTCCGGTGTAGCTAAGACCGGTGCTTGGCACATTGCCTCTTTAAGATGTTCGAAGGCCTTTGTTGCTTCTAGAGTCCATGAAAATGCATCTTTCTTCAATAATGTTGTTAGAGGTGCTGCTATTCTCCCATAATTCTTAACAAACTTGCGATAATACCCTGTCAACCCGAGAAATCCTCGCAGATGCTTTATGGATGTGGGAATTTTCCATTCCTTAATGGCTTTAATTTTGCTAGGGTCTACCTTAACTCCTTCATGAGATACAATATGACCCAGATATTCCACCTCTTGTACTCCAAAGAAACATTTGGATCTTTTTGCATATAATTGTTTCTCCTCCAATAGTTGTAGCACCCTGTCAACATGTTCAACATGATCCTTCCAAGACTTGCTGTAGATTAGTATATCATCAAAAAATACTAACACAAATTTTCTAAGGAATGGTTTGAAAATTGAATTCATCAAACCTTGAAATGTTGAAGGTGCATTGGTAAGGCCAAAAGGCATGACCAAAAATTCATAATGACCCTCATGAGTTCTAAATGTTGTTTTTGGAATGTCTTCAATCTTCATTCTGATTTGATGATATCCTGAACGAAGATCCAACTTGGTGAAGTAAATTGATCCATGCAATTCATCCAGTAATTCATCAATGACAGGAATGGGAAACTTATCTTTAATAGTGAGCTTGTTGAGCTCCCTATAATCCGGACACATGCGCCATGATCCATCCTTCTTGTGCACCAATACTACTGGAGCAGAGAAAGAACTTTGACTTGGTTGAATTATACCAGCCTCTAGCATTTCTGCAACCATACGTTCAATTTCACTCTTTTGGGCATAGGGATATCTGTACGGCCTGATGTTTGGAGGAACACTTCCTGGAATCAGATGAATAGCATGATCATGATCACGAATAGGTGGGAGACCTTTGGGAGTCTCAAATACCTTGGAATGATTGTCCAAGACTTTTTGGAGATCTGGAGAAATAGATGATTCCAATGTGGAAACATCTAGCGAACATAATTGTGCAATTACACCTCTTTGTTCCTTTTTTAGAAGCTTTGTCATACCATTAGAGCTGATTATCTTTCCTGGTTTCCCTGCAATACCCCTTAATTCAACTTCCTTTCCTTCCACAGAAAATTTCATGAAAAGTTCTTGAAAATTAAAAGCTATTGTACCCAAGGATTGTAGCCATTGGACTCCTAGTACAACATCAGCACCTCCCATTGGAATGGAAAGCATTGGGCTAGTCAATACATATTCTCCCATGGATAGCTTGATATTATGGCACTTTCCAGAGCAATTTATTGTTCCTCCATTTGCAACCATCACTTGACACTCTGGTGCTGGATATAGGAAGCAATTCAATTCTTTTGCTACCTTACAATGAATAAAATTGTGGGTACTTCCTGAATCAATCAACACTATTACCTTTTTCTTCTTGATTTGTCCTTCTATCTTGATGGTTTGAGGAGTGGTAATTCCCACCAATGCATTACAAGATATGGTCGGATTCATTTCTTCTTTATCTAGGCTTTGTTCCTGGAGTATATCCTCTTCTTTTGACCTTTCTTGCTCCTTTTCTTCTTCCTCTTCACAATCTATGTAGAATAATTTCTTCTCAGCACACTTATGACCTTTAGTGTATTTGCTATCACAACTGTAACAAAGCCCTTTTGCTCTTTTTTCTTCCAATTGTTGTGGTGTCAACCTTATAGGTTGTGGAAGACTAGGGGCAACAACACTTCCGTCTTTATAGTTGTGAGTGGTATGCTTCCTGGTTGCCATAATTTTGCTTTCCATTTTTCTTGCTAACCTGAATGCCTTCTCTAATGAATCAGGTTCCCAAAGGCGAACATCATGTTGGATATTATCCTTTAAAGACCCTATGAACACATCAATCCTATGCTCCTCTGGAATATCTTTTACCCTTATGTTCAATTTTTGGAACTCCTCAATGTGCTCCATTATTGAACCCTTTTGTTTGAGACTTATCAATTGGCTAAAAAAAGTGTTGCTTTTTGTATCCTCATAATGTGCTATCAATTCTTCCGTAAAAATTGCCCAAGTGATAAATTGTTTACGAGAGCAAAGCCATTGATACCATACAAACTGATTTGGTTCCAAATATAAAGTTGCAATACGTACCTTTTGTGTGTTTTGCACATTATTGAGATCAAAAAATTGCTCCATCTGTAATATCCATGTTGCGGGATCCTTGCCATCAAACTTCCTCATATCGATTTTTGGAATATGGTGGGTCTTTGATCCAACATTAGAGTCTATGGAATCATGATTAACATTTCTTTTGTTCTCATCATGAGTTTCCTTTACTACCCTTTCACCATTAGTGACCCTTTCTTGTAGCAACTTATTCATATTTATCTTCAATTCTTCCATGTCTGTCTTCAAATCTATCTTCAAATCATCCATCTTAGCTTCCACGTCATTCATCTTAGCTTCTACACCTTTCTTTAAACAATCCATCTTAGCTTCTATGCCTTTCTTTAAACCATCCATCTTAGATTCTATTCCTTTTTGTGCAAGGGACAGTTGTTGCACTTGGTCTTGTAATTTTGATATATCATGTTGCATTTCTTCCTCTTCTTCATGAGTCATGCTAGAGCTTTCAGGTTCCTTACTAGGTGTTTGCATTTTCTTTCCTCAGGGCATCAGTTACCGATAATAATGCTCTACTATGCCCTTTGAATTCCTTCAAAATAAATTTTCAAACCAAGCTTAAGCAAAAATTTAAGAAAATCTACACACCTTTTTTCACTTTGTAGGAGCTCGATATTGCCTATGATGTATCTCCATACTTTCCAATCATCTAGATCTGAATTTTTGACCTATAGTAGCCCTCTGTGTCCTCTTTCCAGTGCCACAAGTCTAACCCAAATTGGATTCTCCAAGGAAGAGTTATGCGAAATATCCCACAGTGACTTGATTATAGACTAGTTCAGTAGAGTGAACTTGTACGACATGCCATGCGTCACTGGTTCGACCTTTGGATCTGAAAAATGCATACAAGAAACTACAGTCTATCCTCTTTCTGTACTTCTTACGAAATTTCAATCTAATCCCCAGAGAGAAAGTTATGACGCTTTTCCCCAGGTCACCTGTTTGGAATATAATTCAGGAGTCTGAAAAAATACCAACTTCCTCAGATCATATCTCCGCAAATATAGTTCAAACAGCTCTGAAATTCGGACCCGAGGTTCAGCGCGATTTCTTCTCAAATGGGTTTTTTTTTGTGACTTCTGAAACATTGCAGAAAAAAAGTTATAGCGAAAATGCCACAATGACCTGTTTGGAGCAGCGAAACCCTAGAATCCAAAGCTCTGATACCAAATGTTATGAAACCAGCTCAAGAAAAAGATAGAAAAGATAGATCAATGCCTTATAATTCAGCCTCTTCGAGGGGGCAACCTCCTTTACATTACATAAATGAACAATTCTTGGATGATTCAAATGACAAAACCTCCTTTCTATATATAGGAGTCTAAGGAGTCACAATATAACCCAACCGACCTAACAATAATAATATAAAGCCACAAAAATAACAATAGAGGGATTCTATGGGGCACAGTAATAACAATATGGGGATAATAGGGGCACAAAAATATTAATAAGGGGTACAACTACAATAGTAATGGGGTAATCACTAGTATTATAGGGACCCAACATTGATTGCCCAGTTTGTGGAGGAGTGTTTCTCACTAACCTGGAAATTTGTAGGTATGTTAGGGATGGAAATTCTTGTACTATTCCTCACCTTGTTGCAAGTAATCTTCTCGATAATCCAAATATATAAGTAGCCTCCACGTTGTTTTATCTATTTCCATCAAATGTTTTTATAAGAGTATGGGATTGGTAGATTTATGGTAATTTATAAATGTTTGTAAGAGTATAGGATAGGCATATTTTTGTTCATCTATAAATGTTTCATATCCAAAAGTAGCCTTATTTTTTATCCTTTTGTAGCCTTGTTAGTCATTCAAGTTATTTAGCTTGTGTTTTTGTTGGGCACTATTCAAAGTTAGATCCTCTCCACTATTTTACCGTTTCCCCTCAAATGTCTTTCATAAAAGCCTAGAATAAGCAAATTTCTGGTCATTTATAAATGTTTTGCATCCTAATGTAGCCTTGTTGGCCACTATTCATGCTATTTAGCTTAACTTACTATTGGCTACAACAATTAGCCTTTCTCATGTGCACTCTTCAAAACTATTTAACTAGCCCTCCACCTGGACTATATGATAATTATGGAAATGAATGCTATGAATTGTTTATTGGTGGGAGTTTGTTTTATCTTACATGTAATTTCTATCATGTTGACTAAGAAGAGAAACATGATGAGAACCTGGGTAATCACTTTTGAGTTATTAATGATTATCAATATGTCGGTGGAAAGTGTTGTTATTTTTTCAAAATCACTCATGGAGAATGTGATTACTTCATCAAACCTATAAGGTTAGAGGAGCTAAGAAACATATATATCCCTTTATAATTGATTCAATTCCAAGAGAATATAATCATATGGTTCCCTCCTTATGTCATAGGGAATATGGAAAAAATGTATTAACTTCCCTAATGGAATAATGATATATATATATATATATATATATATATATATATATATATATATAGATATATGGCTCCCTCCTTATGTCACATGGAATATGGCCAAAACGTATTAACTTCCCTAATGGAAAAATGATATATATATATATATATATATATATATATATATATCTATAGATATCTATATATATATATATATATATATATATATATATATATATATCAAGGAAAATTTTAAGAACCCCCCCTAAATTTATAAATATAATAAAGGGGCGAATCTCCATGGTATATAGGAAAAATGGAAGGCGATTTTATCAATAATATAATATGTATATATAATTTTTTGGCGAATCTCTCACCAGGCATGGCGAATATTTTACTCAATTATAAAATCTTCTAAGATCTTGGCGAGTCTTTCACTAAATAATAAAACTTTGTAAAGTCCTAGTGAATCTTAGCATAGGCTACATGCTGGTTTAATTCCCCCATTTAAATAGGCTACATTCCAGGTGAATACCATGGGTCAATACCATGTGCCATTTTGGTGAATACCATGGGTCAATACCAAGTGCCATTTTGGTGAATACCATGGGTCAATACCATGTGCCATTTTTGTTTTTATTAATTCTAATATTAGGGTTAATAATGGTTTTTTGCATGGTATTAATAACAATCTAGTCCATGGTATTTGTCCCATAGTATTTTGGCCATAGGTTTCACCTAAATATAACCCATTTTTTGAGTGTTCGTAAATATAAGGTGACTTATGGAGTAAATATAAAAAAATGTTTTATTTGTTTACCATACGTCTAGTTTATTTATATTTTTATTAATTTACCATACCTCTTTTACAAATATGGTATTTGGCCCATAGGATTCACTTAAATAAAACCTCTTTCTTGAGCCTTCATAAATAGAACGAGGGTTATGGACTAAATATAAAAAGAGGTTTTATTTATTTACGATACGTCTAGTTTATTTATATTTTTATTTATTTACCATACCTTTTGAGTAAGTATAAAAAGACGTTTTATTTATTTACCATACCTCCACTTTACTTATATTTTTATTTGTTTACACCCTTACATGTATATAAGGTGACTTATGGAGTAAATATAAAAAACATTTTATTTATTTACCATACCTCCACTTTACTTATATTTTTATTTGTTTACACCCTTACATGTATATAAGGTGACTTATGGAGTAAATATAAAAAATGTTTTATTTATTTACCATACCTCTCATTTATTTATATTTTTATTAATTTACCATACCTCTTTTATAAATATGGTATTTGGCCCATAGGATTCACTTAAATAAAACCTATTCTTGAAAATGGGCGAATGGATTCACTTAAATAAAACCTATTCTTGAAAATGGGCGAATGGAAGGTTGTAAGTCCTAATTTCAAGGGCTAAATTTACCTTTTTTACCCTCTCCCTTAAAATAAGGTGGGCTATTTGAGGTGATTTGTAAAAATGTACTATGATACAAAATATTCGCCCACTAAAAATTTAAAACCCCTTAATTTCGCAAAAGGGCGAACATTCGCCCCTAAAATTATCCTTGATATATATATATATATATATATATATATATATAGATATAGATATAGATATAGATATAGATATAGATATAGATATAGATATATATTTGTTCCCACCCTAGGTGAATACAGAATCCATTATAATCAATTCCATCTTATGAGCATATGATGATATAGTGCATTCATTATGCAATTAGATTACACAACTAGTTATGCTAGAACTAAGGCATTTGCTTGAAATGGTGACCTACTCCTAACAAGGCTTGAGGAAATTTCGTATGCCTATGTAGCTATATTTTTTACTCAATTTGTTATACCTGTCAAAATTATACTAGCACTAATGAAGTTCCTTGAAATCATGGCCTACTTCTAACAAGAGTTGAGTACATTCCTTATGCATATCTAGCTACTTTTGATTAAGAAATTTGTTATACTTGTGTTAGTTGTGTACTAGAGGGCCAATAATATTTATACTTGTGTATGAAAGAATAGAAATTATTTATACTTCTTTACTTTATTTTGTATATGAAAAACATTGTTACATAAATCACTATCCTCTACAGAAACCTAGCTAAATTAATTCTATAATAAATGCATAGAGGAAAAGCCTCTATGCTATATGAAGTCATTTCTATGTAAAATTTCTAGAGAAGTAAGTGAATGTTTTCACTTCAACCAAAAATTTCGCAAGATTGAAACTTTGTAGCCCATGATAATATTATTTGTTCTTGAAACTCAATCGTTTCACAAGTTCTTATCACAGGTAAGTCTAGTGGCATAGGTTCAGTTGTGAATGTTAATATAGCTAAGGTGAAAATATGATAGTTGGTTTTTACTATAAGTAAAGAAATTACTCATTGTTTGCAATAGTGATGTTTGTTTGAATTTGATTGTTGATGCCATATTTCATCAATGTCATTGGGCATTTTTCAATCATGCATTTAATTCTCTGGATCAAGCTGGTCACTCACTATTAGATGATTTCTAGAGTACGACAACACTATTTTGAGATACATGGAGATGGATATGAAACCATCTATGGAGTATTTGCAAATTAAAGGTTTTCTTTTGATTCCAATTTCACTAGACGCTACCTTATTGAATCGAAATAGAAATCCTTAGGTTGGATCTCAGTTTACATATTTTGTTGATAAACAAAGCTTAGGAACCTATATCGCTTCATTAATTATCTTACCAAAACCACAACACTTTCCACCGACATATTGACAACCATTAATAACTCAAAACTGATTACCCAAGTTATCATCATGTTTTTCTTCTTAGTCAACATCATAGAAATTACATGTAAGATAAAACAAACTCCCACTAATAAACAATTCATAGAATTCATTTGCATAATTACCATATACTCCAGGCAGATGGCCAGTTAAATAGTTTTGAATAGTGAACAAGAGAAAGGTTGATTGTTGTATCCAACAATAAGTCAAGCTAAATAGTGTGAATGCTAGCCAATAAGGCTACATCATGATACGAAACATTTATAAATGACCACAAATATGCCTATTCTAGGCTTTTGTGAAAGCCATTTGAGGGGATAAGGTAAAACAGTGGAGAGGCTATAACTTTGAATAGTGCCCAACAGAAACTCAAGATAAATAGCATGAATAATGACTAAGAAGGCTACAAAAGGATAAAATGAAGGCTACATCAAGATATGAAACATTTATAGATGAACAGAAATATGCATATCCTATACTCTTACAAACATTTATAAATTACCAGAAATCTGACAATCCCATACTCTTATAAAAAACATTTGATGGAAATAGTTAAAACAATGTGGAGTCTACATATATAGTTGGAGTATGGAGGTGGTTTACAACAAGGTGAACAAAAATACAAGAATTTCCATCCCTAACATACCTACAAATTTCCAGGTCGGTGAGAAATGCTCCTCCATGAACTGGGCCATCAACGCCTGCAACTTATTGTTGTAGTGATCCATCACATCTTCTTGCAGATTCTCCTAGAAACGTTCGCAGCACAGAGTGATTCCCTTGCATAGACAATTGGAGTTATTTTTGAAGATGGTCTGGACATTCCTAGATAGTTTGACTGTGGGAAATAGGATTTTAAATGTTATTTTCCACTATTTTCTCTGATCAAGTTGAAATTATTTTTTCCCATTTCATTTTGTATATCCAATGAAGGAAGTTAAGAAGCAACCAATTTGGTTAGTTAAGCCATGTTACACCATGTATACCCTCACATTATTATGTCCAAAGTGATGTCAACAAATGGATATACTAGTGTTGGGACGAAAGGAATTACTTATGGAGCCTATGATTACTTCATCAAGCCTATGAGCTTAGAGGAGCTAAGAAACATTTGGCAACATGTAGTGCACATATGAGGCCGAGAATTCTCAAGGATGACTTGGGAGAATGTGAGGATTGTGAAATAAGTGATTCACTAGACACCTCTTCCAAAAAGTGGAAGGCTACCGTAGTGGGGACTTTTCTGATGAGGTTATAGATGACATTAGCAATCTCAAGAGGGCACGATTTCACTGGACTATGCAAGAATATGTTATTGTAGTGAATCATTTGGGAATATATAGTAAGTTTGAACTTCCTTAACACGACTCTACCTAGGAGTGAAAGGTTATACTTCTGCTATTTTGCTATTTTACTGACTTAATATCGAGATCTCTTTGGAAAAATTAAACTTGTGTTCTTGACCACTCATCTCCTCCTACATTCTGTTAATCCAAGAAAATCCATACTTGAGATCCTTTTTCAATCTATTGTGCTCCACTAGTTGCATGACTTTCCCTTCAACTTCCTTTAACTTCTTTTCAAGAAAATTATAATATATTCCCCCATATTTGTCATCCTTCAATTTTTTATTGTTTTGCTTCAAATTTTTCATTTTGTTTTGCAACTCTTGGACTCCTTTTTGGAGGTTTTGTGTCTGTTTTGCAGCAAAGCTAAGTCGGTTCCAATACTTTCTGTTTTCCTCCTACAATATATCAATCTCTCACCCAAAAACATCAATACTTTTTGGGCCTTTAGCTTCATTAATTGCCACCTCTTTCTCTTGTAATGCAAGTGATCCTTCTTTAATGTGAAAAACCTCTTTGAAGTTTGGTGATTTGTTAGAAGTGCACCCACCTTTGAGTCAAGTATTTTCTTGTTTTAGTATTTTAAATCGAGACGGAAGAGCACAATGTTGGCATTATGATGCATGTGTTGTACTTGATGGAAAACCACTTGTAGCATAAAAACTCACTTGTCTATGGTAACTAGATGAATCTACAAGAGAGATATCATATGCGACAGAATGCATGGCAGTTGTGTTTACAAATGTGACAAAATGTAGGGCAGTTCAATGGAATCATTTCAGAAGTAATATGACAAATCACATTATAGTAGGTTTATTCAGAGGGAACAAAGTAATGGTACAAAAGAATAGGATGAAGGAACAAAGGAATACAGATCAGAATCAAGAAATTGAAGAAAGAGAATGGTTTAATAAGTATATGTTGGTTCACCTTGTCCAAGTAGCGTATACACGCGGGCTCATGGAACAGAAGAAGCGTATACGTATGCACACACTTTCACAGAAGGAAAAGTGTGTATGGGATGGAAAATCAAGGTTTTGGTCTGAGGTATTGGTCCGAGGTTTTGGTCTGAGGTTTTGGTCTGAGGTTTTGGTCTGAGGTTTTTGTCCGAGGTTTTTGGTCCGAGGTATTGGTCTGAGGTTTTGGTCTGAGGTATTGACAAAGGATCTAAGTATATAAGGAGGAGAAGATCAAAGGGCTATGTGCACAAGTAATGAATATCTCATGAAGTGTTAGATCAAAATAAAATATGCATGTTATGGGTTTCTAATGCTTTGCTTGATCTAGACTAAGTATGCACCTGAGTGTTTGATGATGGATGAGATCTAATGATGGATCAGGATCATAATGGCTTATCATTATGTGATCTGATAATGGATATGCTAGATATGATTGCTAACACACGTTTTATCCTTTATATGTGATAATCTGGGTATGTCTGAAGTCGTAAATTGCAACAAAGTTATAAGTAAGTATTTTAGATCTATACGTTGGTCCACTTTGGTGAAGGTGCGTATATACGCTGGTTCGGCTCTTCCAAGTAGTGTATGCAAAATAAAATATTGATGTTCAGGGATGATTGATCTATCAGATCAGTGTTGTTGTTTTACTATTGTTTGTCAATGATGTCTTCTTAGATTTGAAAGTAGAACTGAATGTATAAGGAAATTGAGTCTGATTTATTAATTGATTGAGAAAGAAGGGTGATCCTTTTTTATATCTGTTTAGAAATCTATAATATGACAGTATATCTTCAGAAGGTCATTGATTGGTATAGTTTGTGGTTCATAGGTTTTATGATTCAGATCTTTAGAGGTATATGAAGGTTGGGCTAAAGGAAGTAGTGTATTCACGTAGGTTGGCTTCATTGAAGGAGCATATACATTCTGACACATGACTTTTGAGGTTGTAGTTGGTTCTGGTTATTGATGCAGTTTTCTGGGTTCAGATTTGTGTACTGGTTACAGTGATCTGGCTGTTCCAGTTGATTGGTTGAATTTGATTAAGTTTGAATGAATGGTTGATTTAGTTGTGACAGAGGTTTAGTGATTGTCTGATTCAGTATGTTAGAGGTTTCAATGATTGATTGATTCAGTTATGGTTGATTCAGAGATTGATGATTGGGTTTAAGTTATGTTAGAGATTGATGATTGAGTTTCAGTGATTAGTTGATGCAAATGTATTTGATGGATGTATTACAGTGGTGATTTATTTTGAGTGTCAATGTTTCTGATGGGTCTAGTATGAAAATTTGATGAAACATGGTCTTCATATAGTGTTGTTGTGTACCAGGAGTATCGAGTCTGAAAATTTAAGAAATGTGGTCCCTAGAGGAAGAGAGAAGGTTGTAGCCTTTTGTAGGCTGACGCTTATGTACTAGTAAACATATCGGCCAATATAAGAGACAGGGGGTTGTAGCTCCCTTCCAGTGGAAGCTGGAAAATGAGAGAAGGTTGTAGCCTTCTGTAGGTAGATGCCTGCATACTCGTATGAGTCTGCACGAGTACAAGATTGTAAACAGATTATTCTTTATATTAAAAGAAGACAGAGATAACAGCATCAGGTGGTTTTTCTCCCACATTGGGTTTCCACCTTAAATCGTGGTGTTCATCTGTGTTTCTTATGTGTGATGGTTTATTCTATTATTATTACACATGGTTACCATTTAATGTTTATTAAAGTACTGATGCACTAATTAAAGATCAACATATGATGAATTAACTAAATCATAAGTTCGTTGGATATACGCTGGTTTCCTTAAGAACAGTTGTTTGCACACGCAAGTTCCCTTCACTGAAGTAGCATATATAAATCTGATTGTTAAATGGAAAAATTTATTCATTCGTAAATACTGATTCACCCCCTTCTCAGTATTATTCCCAACAATTGGTATCAGAGCAGGTCCTTTGGCAGAAGCTTGATCGCTTCAAGGAGATCCATAGTAACAATGGGAAAGAAGAAAAATAAGAAAGCACCTCGAAAGAAGAAGACACCTCAAGGGAACTGTGACGGTGGGAGAGATGATTGGCCATTATGTGGAAGCAACTCTTTAGATTTAGAATCACCACAGAATGAAGAAGAACAAGCAAAAGAATTATCAAGTACGAATTTGTTGTCCTCTGGTAATACATTTCTCTATTCATTTGAAGATAATGAATGTGACAGAGAAACAACTGAATTTGCTCTTATGGGTGAAAGAGAAAGAAATCAAATAGAGGCAAAGTTTTAAAAGCTCACATACACAATTAGAGATAAAAAAAGGTCTAATTGATAAAAGGGAATGTGCCTACAAAGAAGAAATTACCAGATTAAAATCTCAGTTGGACGAAGGAAACAAAGTAAGGAATCAATACAAGGAAAAGGAAGATCAATTTCAAAGGTTGCAGGATGAAGTAACATCATTGAGAAATGAAGTAAATGAGAAGGATACAACAATCAAGAAACTTATAGAAAGATCCATTTACTATAAAATTATTGAAGATGAGATAGTCTCTCCAAAAGAAGATCTTGAAAATTCAAACAATCAGAATGAAGAACAAGAAAATGAGATTCTCAAATTAGAACAACAAGTGGAAGAAGGAAGAAAAGTTGAAGAAATCATGAAGAAACAGTATCTGGAAAAGGAAGAGAAATATCAAGTTGAGGTAAATATCCTAAAAGGTAAATTAGAAGAAAAGGATAAACTTTTGAGATTTCAAGATAGTAATAAGATGTTGGACAATATTATTAGTAGTCAAACATCTCCTATCATCAAATCTGGTCTTGGTTTCCATGAAACTATTGAAGGTGAATCCATCTCACAAGATGAGGCAAGGAACTCTAATGCAAAATCTAAAATGCTTAACAAGGAGATAAGAGGTCAACCCCATCAATAGCCAAGGAAAGAAACGCTTTAAATAAAATCATTTACTCTTAACTATGGAAGTGATAATCAATTATTTCCTATGATGAATAATGTTGAATGTTTTATATGTCATAATTTTGGGCATGTTGCAGCCAGATGCAGAAGTAGAATGGTTCAAGCCAATAACCATCACACAAAAAGATCATCAGCTTCCAGGTACTTTAAGGGATATTGTTTTTCTTGCAATATGTTTGGTCACAAAGACATTGATTGCTTTAGAAGGAATATGAAACATATAAGATGTTATGCCTGTAACAAGTTTGGGCATATAGAAAAAGAATGCAGGAGAAAATTTCGGCCAACATACCAAAAGGAGCAAACTTCATCACACTCCAAGGTATGGAAGAAGAAGGAAGTACAGTCAGAAACATGTGGCATAGCTCAGTATACAGATAGAACATACTCAGGAGGAACTGAAAGTATGAAATTTCAGTATTCTAATTCTCATACACAGTTATCATGAAGGAAAGTCGCATATATATGCTAGTTCGAAGCTGCTCAGTCACGTATATGTTGGTTTGATGAAGAAGCAGTGGGATAGACTCAGAAAAGGGGTCTGATATGGTTCAGACAATTATCAATTATCTTTTTTGTCTAGATGATTGATGACTACAGTCAGTGAATGTTACTTAGAAGTGATTTTGACCCTCATAAGTTGTTGATGACTTGATGTATATCTGATTGATGATGATTCCTTGATGATTCTTACTGATATTTGCAATGATCAAATCTAACAATGAATAGTTGGCACAGGTTCAAGCGAAGAATATGTTATGCTTCTAATAACGCATTGTTGGCATTATGTTTAGAAGTATTTGGTACATAACAATTATTATCAATGGTGAGGATGCTTATGTTGTTGAAGTGTTTAAATGATACATCATGCTATGATGTGGTTATGAATTGCCTATGATAAAGTCTCAGATGATACTTGTATTGCTTGGGGTTACATAGTTGTTATTCAGATCAGATTTATGGATGATTGTGGATGACTATTTTGATGATGCATATAGTACATATGGTATGTTTCTTACATAGTGATCTTCATAAGGACAAGGAGAAGAACAAAGCTTGAGTACACAACTTCATGATGATAAGAGTCACTCATTTCTTTTATGTTGTTGTCATCATGCCTTCAAAGATGCATAAAGTTCATATGGTGCAGTTATGGTGCAGGATTCCCATAGTTCTTAGCTCTCACATGATATATTGGTTGAGGATTGTTGCTCTTGATGGTATCCAGAAAGTTTGACAAATGACTATGAGCTCATGGTTTGCTAGATACATATTGCTATCTCTTTGATGGATACACATTATGCTAGATACATGGATGATTACTTAAGTTGCATATTGATAAATATTTTTGGTTGGCCAAGAGAATGGTGTTATTGCAAGTCTCATGAAGGCATAGCTATTTGAAGACATGGATATTCGGAGACATGGCTCACTTAGTCACATAAGGATGATGCCTTCTTACTTTATGATGATAGGTTTGATATTCACATATGTTTATTATCATGGTTAATGCTTATTAGATGTGGGATGTTCCCTAGTGATGATACATGGTTGATATATTAAGGGTTCTTGTGGAAATATCATGCAGTTCTTGATAATGATGTTATGATCATAGA
Source organism: Pinus tabuliformis (assembly GCA_031772625.1). Classification (NCBI taxonomy): domain Eukaryota; kingdom Viridiplantae; phylum Streptophyta; class Pinopsida; order Pinales; family Pinaceae; genus Pinus; species Pinus tabuliformis. The sequence continues at coordinate 1,233,383,148 of CM062804.1, read as the reverse complement.
TGATGAATATGGTGTTTTCACATACATATGATATGATGTGAAAGATTTTGTGGATATGACATATGCTTAGTTGATTCATGGAAGGTCATGATAAAGCTTGTTGGGCATGGAATCTCCCCACAGCATGTTTTGGGGCTTAAAGCCCAAGTTTTTAGTACTACTGTTGTAAAGACTCTACAAATTGCGGGCACGGAGCACAAATTCTATGTTAGAGTCATAGGGTTGTCCACCCTAAGTTTTGAATGTAATGTTGGCCTACCCATGGTCTACGGACCATGGGATTCTATAAATAGAGCAAGGCTCTAAGTTGTAAAGTAGTTAGGAAGAAGTAAGTTGACAAACGGATGGAGTCAAGAAGATAGTGAGCATAGAGCAAGAGTCTAGTATCTTGGGTCATAGTAGTAGGAAGAGACTCTACAGTTGAATGCACAGAAGCCTAGTAGAGTCCGCAACTGAGTGCACAGACCCCTGCAGCTAAGTGCACAAGGTAGAGTCAGGTCTGTGACCAAGGAAAGAGATAGTAAAGAGAAGTTTGATTCCAAATCTTGTGTATCTGTTTTGAGTTATTATATGGTTGATATCTTTTTCAATTATACTATTTTATTTATCGCGCGCACTGGTATGAATGGTGAACACTGTTAAGTATAACTAAACACATGCAGATAAGCTAAGTGACCAACTAATATCGGGTTAATATTTAGCAATTGGGTGCTAAGGCAGATCGAGCCCCAAGTAGGGCTGCGCGAAGGTAGCATCACAAGCTGCGAGGTACCGATAGGCACGCGTAGTGACGTGTGCGTAGGGTCGAACCACAGACCACCGAAAATCATCAGACATCTCTAAGGTGTGGAAACCTGGTTCTAGCACCCTCCCATACTACTTCGGGTGAGACCTCAGTCCGCACTCCGCAGAATGTTACCGAAAGGGCCAGTAGTACCATGATTTGTTTGGCTAAATCACCTCTGAACTTGGGTCAGGCCCCTACAAGCCAACAAATGGTTCTGTTGCTGGGACCGGGATTTGCATAAGGGATGTCTGATGTCATGTCACTGGAATCCAACCAAGAAAGAAATTGAAGGGTGGTTGGACAAGAAGATTCACGAGTTCGCGGTGCAAGAAAATAGGAATCTGCGAGTATCTAAGGAACAGTGGTTGGAGCACTACTTATATACGGAAATCCACAAAATTTTCTTTGCATCCTTTCCTTCTGAGTTGTATGAGTGGATCGTGAAGCTAGTAGACAGTCAGGGAAGGTGTAGGCTCAACAAACCAATCGTGTGGACTCCAGAATTAGTGCACAGACTAGAAGCGTCAGGAGATAAGATCGCGCAAGCTATGGACCATTGGCTCGATCAAATTATAGGAGGATTTATCACTAAGTTCACAGTAGATACGACCATCAGCTACAGTGAGGCAGAATGACGCTTCCTCAAAGGACCGCGAGGTAAGTATATTAAATATTTGAACACTTGGATTAAGATGCTATTGTGTGAAAAGTGAGTTATGCAAATAAATTAATGTTTGGGACTACGCGAAGTGGGAAGATCTACAGAAATGGAAGTAGTGAATAATTAGAAACTAGTCCCTTAATTTCACCCTCGCGGGAAAGCGAGGAAGAGCTTGCGAAAGTTTCTTCGAGAAGCACAGTCAGTCTGATAAGGCAGTGAATTCCACGCTTACCACCTCCACCTACACCGCCACCTATCTCACCCTCTTCACCTCCATCTCCACCCACCCCACCTCCGCCACCACCACAGTTCAGTATGGCAAGTGCGATCAAACTGCCGGTATTCAGAGGAGTAGGGAATGAAGATCCAGACCAATTCTGGTTCATGGTAAGGGTGGTATGGGAAGCACAATGAGTCGTGGATGACAATATAATGAAGGCTACACTGGTAACATGGTACATTAAGCATTCTAATTACCATCCAAACACAGGAATCGAAGAGATCCAGGCCGCATTGAACAGGGAATTTAGCAGGCCAAAGTTGGAGACACAACCAATTATCGGGTTTAAGGAGATCGCGTTGCTCCCAGGCAAGACCCCCTAGGATCTAGACCAGAGGTTGAAAATTATGATTCGCGAAGCCAACATGACTTTGACGGATGGACAGCACCACTCCTAGTTTGTACCATCACTAACACCGCATTTAAGGACGGGGCTATCACAAGAAAAGGTTTCCACCCAGGCTGAAGCTTTGGAGATGGCAATGAGATTGCATGAGACCCCTATACAAGATCCTGGTCTGGGAGTCCAACAAATCCATGTGCAACTTCAAAATTTGTGTCTGGATATATATAATTTGAAACAGGATAGGACACCTCAGCGAGAGCCGCGCGAGGAGGTATGGTGCATAAAATGTAAAGGCCAAGGACATGACAAGGACCACTGTCTAGTTTTCGTGAATTACTTGGCGAGAGGAGGGCCAATGTTGTTAAGGCCTAAGGCACAAGCAAGACCAAGCGCGGCACCCGTACTATGGTGTGTGATCTACCAGATAGGAGGAAAACACACTACGGATAATTGTCATCTATTGCAGAAGTATACGCAGACGTCCCAAAAATTGTTTTGTAATTCCTGCAGGTCGATAGCCCATGATGAACACACCTGCAAAAGCTACGAACTAATGATGGATCGGACTCCTACCTATAGGGTACAAACTGAAACGCGAGCCCTCAACCCAAATGAAGGAATGGTGCACGCTGGATTTCAGCGATGCAAACGAGGTCAAGGTGGAATGGGACTAGGAAGGGGTCGCAGACAACTAATTTGTTATAATTGCGAAGGGCCAGGACACTATGCCCGCGATTTTACAAATCTGACGAGAACATCATGTTTGTACTGTACTCAATTTGATCATGAGGCAGAAGACTACCCTACATTGATAGCGAGGCTGCGAAAAAGGGGTATTCCAGCCTCCTCCGACTCAGAATTTGCAAATGGTGAGGTCTAAGCCGTGCGAAGAAGACCCGAATGTAAAAATAGTGCTTAGAAGTGGTATCACCACTGACGATGATAAAAGGTAAGCAGTAAGAAGAAAGTGCGTGGGTTCGCAAGGCTCCTACAAAGGAACCTAAATTTGATTTAGAACGCGCGAAGGAGACATTCATGGAAGCTAATAAGAGCTTCATAGAGGCCTCCACTTTAGGTAGTAAGGATCAACTAGAACCAAGGATGGATCCTTCAATGCTCACTACCTTTCTGGAGACATGCATGAAACTGCTATGCGACAGCAGAGTTGTAAAAGGACTACAGGAACTTATCGCTAGGTGCATGGGGTTAGGAGAACTGCACGTGGTCTAGAAACTTGGAAAGCATGCATTGCAAACAGGAAGGGAAATGAGATTGACTGCGCAAATTGGAGAGTATGAAATGGATTAGGTAATTCTGGATCTCGGATTGGACGCGAATGTACTGCCGAAACAAACATGGGAACACATGGGCAAACCCACACTATTGGTCTCCTATTCAATTACGAATGGCGAACCAGCAGAAGATCTTACCCATGGGAAGATTGCAAGGAGTAACGGTGGATATTGAAGGTGCGAGCGCACTGGCGAATTTTGAAGTGATAGAGATTGTCGATGACAGCAATCCCTATCCCGCGCTACTAGGAATAGACTGGGCCACCGATATGAATGGAGTCATAAATGTGAAGAAGTACAAAATTATTTTTGAGAAAAGTCACTATGCGTAGTAGTACTACTAGATCCAGCCGAAGGAGCGCGATACACTGAACCGGTGAGCGACGATGATAGTTATGACGATCTTGATTGTATCTACAAGATAACCGTGTAAGAACAAGATTGGGTGAATCCAACAAAAGATGGTAGGATTTCGTGGGAGCGCGAAAGCTCCTGCACTTCAGATTCGAACGAAGAAATAGAACGATGGCAGAATCGGCTGCACGAAGTAACAATGCTCAATTTTAAGACAATGATAAGATCACTACGCTACGTGACAACAGAGGTAAGGGATCTGCCTATGTATGATGGGTTGACAACGATGGATGAATTCTTGAACAAATTTGAAAGAGTAGTGCCAGAACAGCAACAGTTCGATGCTCTGAAATGGGCACTACATGCGACGCCCGCAAGGTGGTGGAGTACACATTAGAAAAGTTTTGAGGACTGGCACAAATGTAGAAGGATGATGCGCCTATGATTTGGGAAATAGCAGATGTGGCTAGTAGACAAGTATTACGGACGGGATGATCCACGTACACACCTCGCTAAATGGACCAAGGTCTATGGGGAAGAGCCACAGCCTGAATGGGTACATTTATTCTATCATACCCTGGATGTCATACCCATGAATTGGTATATTGAGACAGAGCTCCGCCATGGTACAAGTGAATGGGATATCTTGCATGAGGGATTTCTATTAACTTTCACATTTGAAGATTGTTGGTGGGATACGATTAATGATGTGCTATAGGCAGTAAAAGCAGCTATCTTCAAAATACCGTAGGAGCCAATGGAGGTACTTCAGCCAGAATGGATGACACAGCTGAGCTGCGCGCTGGAGCGTTACAATGTAAATGTTGAGGAGGATGATGAGGACCCACGAAATATTAACATTCCAGAAATGAAAGGCTGTCGCGAGGTTTAAGGACCATCGATTGAGGACCCTGACATCACCGTGCCACTAAAAACAAAGCAGGTAAACATTGGAACGGAGGTGGAGCCAAAGTATGCAACGCTTGGGGACTATTGGGATGATGCCACGGTGGATAAGGTTGCTGAGTTACTCCGCGAATACCAAGACTTGTTCCCGACCAAAATTACGGACTTAAAAGGGATCATTGGCGACTTAGGGATGATGAAGATCACCCTGAAACCCGACACGAAGCTGGTTAAGCAGCGGCCTTACCACTTGAATCCGAAATATAAGGAAAAGGTCCACGAAGAATTAGACAAAATGCTCGCAGCCAGAATTATTGAGCTAGTGGAAGAATCCAACTGGGTGAGTCCTATGGTAGTACAGGAGAAAAATTAGAAGGGCGAAATAAGAATATGTGTGGACCTCAGGAAGCTGAACGATGCTTGTGTACACAATCCATTCCTGACACTATTCACAGATGAAGTACTGGAGAATGTTGGCAATCAGGAAGCATACTCATTCATGGATGGATTCTCAGGGTACCATCAGATCAAGATCACGTTGGAAGACAAGAGAAAAATGACCTTCATAATAGAATGGGGCTGCTTTCAATATATCGTTATGTCGTTTAGACTGAAGAATGCACCAGCCATCTTTTCACGCATCATTGTGGCTACATTCAAAGAATACATCCATAAGTTCTTGGAGGTCTTTCTGGATGATTGGATTGTCTTTGGATTAGTTAAGCACCATGTAGCAAGCTTACGCTTGATGCTGGATGCTTGTCTCCGACACTAGATTGCGTTGAACCTTAAGAAGTGCACATTCCCCGTTCCCTTTGGGAACTTGCTAGAACATGTGGTTTGCAAACAAGGATTGATGGTGGACCCTATGAAGATTGCCATTATTTTAAATTTGGAAGCACCGCGAAGTATTAAACAACTTCGTGCTACCTTGGGACACACCGGATACTATAGGAAGTTCATCAAAAGTTATGCCCAAATAACAGGGTTGATGGAAAAGCTATTGAAAAAGGATGTTACATATTGCTGGAATGATGATTGCATGAAAAGTTTGGATGTCCTGAAGGGGAGACTTCCCTCCGCTCCAATCCTGGTGTTCCTAAAATGGGATGTGGAACTTCATGTACATGTTGATGCGTCGTGTATTACGATGGGAGCAGTACTCACACAGGAGGGTGTGGAGGGCGTGGATCACCCAATCGCATTTGCAAGTTAGAGATTTTAGATAGAGGAGGAATGACCTGTTGAAGAGTTTTGTGAACCCAACGTTTCGGACTGCCAAGTGAGTCCATCATCAGGGGACGCGACAATAGATAATCTTTAATCAATGATGTATCCATGAGCTGGGTTTAGGGTATATATATCTAGGTATTTGAAGAATGGTGTGAGAAAATTAGGTCGGCCAAAGAATTTATTTACTAATATATATATTTTTATTTTTATTTTTATTTTATTTTTATTATTATTATTATTATTTATTTTATTTTTTTTTATTTTTTTTTAATTAATTGTTTTGAACAATGATTTATTTACTTTATTAATGAGTTTAAATTAATTAATTAATTAATTATTTGTTATATTTAATTATTTATTTATTGTGATTATTGAATTTTTTATTTATTATAATTTCTTTATTCTATTTTAATTTTCTTTAACTTTTAATTTTTATTTTTTATTTTTTATATTTTTTTTTTATTAGTTTAATTATATATTTTGAAAAATATGTATATATATAAGTTTTAATTTAATTTATTTATTTATTTATTTGTTTGTTTGTTTATTTAATTATCTTTTTGTTATGATTATTAAATTATTATTAATTTTTATAACTTGTAATTTTTATAACCTTTAATTAAAGTTATAAAAATTATTATTAATTTTTATAGCTTTTAATTTTTTCTAAAACTTTTATTTTTTTTAACTTTTAATTTTAGTTTAATTATATATTGTGAAAAATATGTATCTATATATGATTTAATTTAAATTTAATTAATTAATTAATTATTTATTTATTTATTAGTTTTATTTTAATTATCTTTTTATTATGATTATTAGATTATTATTAATTTTTATAACTTTTAATTTTTATAACTTTCAATTTTTGATTAAAAGTTCTCTGTTGTATTTAATTATGTTGTATTTAATTATCTTTTTATTATGATTATTAAATTATTATTAATTTTTATAACTTATAATTTTTAATTTAATTATATATTTTAATAAAGTTGATATTTAATTTAATTTAATTAATTAATTATTTGTTATATTTAATTTTTTGTTTAATATGATTGTTAAATTATTATTAATTTTCATTTCTTTCAATTTATTTCTTTTATTGTAATTTTTTATTTTAATTTAATGGTATATAAAAGGTTTGATGAAATATGTATGGTTATTGTTATAATTATTATATATATATATGATACATTTTAATTTAATAAATCAATTAATTAATTAATTAATATATGATTAATTAATTTATTAATGTTTTATGATTTGATTAGGTTAATGAATTAAAGCTTAAGGAGGATGGTTAAGAGAAGTTTTAAAAAATTGATAGTTTTTGAGTTAATCTGAGGGGAAGGGGATAAACTGAGGGAAACGGTTAATCTGGGTGGCGATTATTGTTTTTTATGATTTCTAGTAAAGGTTTCCAAGAGTTACTCAATTTTAATCCATCATCACGGTTAAAATTGTTTTTCCTTTTTTCTATTTCAATGGCTTCTTTAATTTTTCTTTTAAGACAGTGTTCTTCTTTTCTAACAAGTTTGGCTTTTTCCATGCAGATGTAATGAGAGGAAGAGTGAACATGTTCAGCTAAGGCTGATTTAGAGATACTTTCTCTTCTTAAGTCAGCAGAGTGTTCTTTAATTCTAACAGTAAGGGATCTACCAGTTTCACCTATGTATTCCTTGCCGCATGAGCAAGGAATCACATAGACACCTTTCTGAAGGTTAGGGTTTATGGGGTCTTTAACAGAGTTGAATAATTGTTTGATGGTGTTAGCTGGGGATAATGCTACATCAATGTTATGTTTATTGAGAACTTTGGAAATTCTATCTGTGGTACCTTTTATGTATGGAAGGGAGACCTTATGAGTTGATAAATTTTGATCCTTAATATTATTGTTATTTTTCTTTATGGATAGGTGCATGGCTTTCTTTATGGTATTTCTATTGTAGCCATTTAGCTCAAACACATTGTGAATATGGTTGAGCTCATTGTTTAAATGGTCAGGATCAGATATTCTTATTGCCCTAGTGGTTAAGGTCCTGATGATGCCAATTTTCTGTTTAGGGTGGTGATGGGAATTTGAATGAAGATATCTTTCTATAGACCTGGAAACCAAGAGACCCTTCTCTTTTGGTTAGGAGGACATCAAGAAAGGGAAGCTGGTTGTTGGTTTCAATTTCAATGGTGAATTTTATATGGTCAGAGAGGCTGTTTAAATGGTTGAGGAATAGGTCAAGCTTTTCTTTTCCATGACTCCACTTAGCAAATATGTCATCTACAAACCTTTTCCATTCTTCAGGGGTGTATGGAAATGATGCAAGAGCCTTCTGTTCAAAGCGTTCCATAAAGATGTTGGCAATTATGGGGGATAGAGGAGAACCCATAGCCACACCATGAGTTTGTTCATAAATTTTTCCTTTGAAGCTGAAGTACGAAGATTTTAAGCATAGTTCCAAAAGATCCACAGTTTCTTTATCAGTGAGGTTTCTCATGATCTCAATGGCTTCGTCAATAGGAATCATGGTGTAAAGGGATACAATGTCAAAGCTGACCATGAGATCTTCATCTTTCATTTCAATGTTATTTATCCATTGAACAAACGAATAGGAGTCTTTGATATAAGAAGAGGTATTGCCAGAAAGGGGTCTAAGTTTTTTAGCAAGGTATTTAGCGAGCAGGTAAGTTGGGGAACCTATGGTGTTAACTATAGGTCTCAGAGGTATGTTGGGTTTATGGACTTTGGGAGCCCCATAGATTCTAGGAATGATGGAACTGCTAGGAATGATTTTCTTTTTAGTGGCATCATCTAAGGATGAATTTTTTATTTTCTTAATTACATCACGCATGATTTTCTCACTAGGATCTTTGTCTATTATTTTATAACAACCGCTATTGTTTAAATGATCTTCCATTTTATTGTCATAATCACTTCTGTTCATAATCACAGTAGCGTTGCCCTTGTCTGCCTTTAGGATGACTATGTTTTTATTATTTCTAAGGGTGTTTAAAGCTCTTTTTTCTTCTAAGGAAATGTTAGATGAAGGAGGTTTTGCAGTTCTCAGGATTTTAGCAATATCTTGCCTAATTTCTTCGCTTTCAGCTATGTCTAAGTTTTTTATGGCTACTTCGATATTACTGATAACATCTTCAATCGGAATTTTATTAGGGGTAATGGCAAAATTCAGCCCTTTTTTTAAGATGGATTCAGCTGCATGATCTAGGATGATGTCTGATAAGTTAATAACTAGGGCTTTGTCAGATGTCAAGATTGGATTGTGATGCGGGTTTTGAGTTTTTAAGCTGGTGAAAGGGTTATTAGCGAAGTTTTCTGTTTTATCCATAATATTATTTATGCCTGCGTTATTTTCATTAAGAGACAGGTTGGTTATGCTGCCGTGCCTACCTATTATAACTCTGCTGCTTTCATCCTGAGTCACTGCCATCGTATTGCTGCCTTGACTGCTTACTGCGCTGTTAAGAGATTTATCTGCTGGATTGTATGCCACCACCTTTGAATCCATATTCTCAGACCTTAATCGAAGACTGGATTGCGTTCTGGATTGCTGATCTGGAGTGCGTTGATCTGGAATGCGTTCTGGAGTGATCTGGATTGCGTTGATCTGGACTGCGTTCACCTCCGAATCCAAAGTCTCAGACCCTAATCGAAGACTGGATTGCGTTCTGGATTGCTGATCTGGATTGCGTTGATCTGGAATGCGTTCTGGATTGCGATCTGGATTGTGTTCTGGAATGCGTTGAAACAAGACTGGAAGGCTGATCTGAGAGCCGGTTTGCGAAGGAGCCAGTGTCAACAAATTATTGCCACTTCTGTTCATCATTATGGCAGCGCTGTTTATAGGTACAATAGCTACAGAATGTGAGTCTGAATCTGTTTCCGTGCTATTCAATCATTTCACTGCTTTGTTAGTCTGTAATATAACATGATTGCTATCAGGATTATCAACCAGTGTGTCTTGCGGTCTGGACATCTTTGAACAAGCGTTGTGATCTTCCTTAATGCAGAGTAAATTGTTTAACTTTCTTAGTTTCTTGGTGCTGTCTTTTATTAACCATTTGTCAGCTCTTATGAATGTAATTGCATCTAGCGATTGCCAAAAATCTTTTCTAAGATGCGCCGCAAGGTTCAGATGAGCAGAAAGAAGTTTCTCAGAAGTTTTTATTAATTTGGATCTGACCCAAATTATCTTCATGCAAATTCCCATCACCACCCTAAACAGAAAATTGGCATCATCAGGACCTTAACCACTAGGGCAATAAGAATATCTGATCCTGACCATTTAAACAATGAGCTCAACCATCTTCACAATGTGTTTGAGCTAAATGGCTACAATAGAAATACCATAAAGAAAGCCATGCACCTATCCCTAAAGAAAAATAACATTAATATTAAGGATCAAAATTTATCAACTCATAAGGTCTCCCTTCCATACATAAAAGGTACCACAGATAGAATTTCCAAAGTTCTCAATAATCATAACATTGATGTTGCTTTCACCCCAGCTAACACCATCAAACAATTATTCAACTCTGTTAAAGACCCCATAAACCCTAACCTTCAGAAAGGTGTCTATGTGATTCCTTGCTCATGCGGCAAGGAATACATAGGTGAAACTGGTAGATCCCTTTCTGTTAGAATTAAAGAACACTCTGCTGACTTAAGAAGAGAAAGAATCTCTAAATCAGCCTTAGCTGAACATGTTCACTCTTCCTCTCATTACATCTGCATGGAAAAAGCCAAACTTGTTATTTATTTGTGTTCTAGAATGCATTGAAACAAGACTGGAAGGCTGATCTAAGAGCCGGTTTGCGAAGGAGCCAGTGTCAACAAATTATTGCCACTTATGTTCATCATTATGGCAGCGCTGTTTATAGGTACAATAGCTACAGAATGTGAGTCCGAATCTGTTTCCGTGCTATTCAATAATTTCACTGCTTTGTTAGTCTGTAATATAGCATGATTGCTATCAGGATTTTCAACCAGCATGTCTTGCGGTCTGGACATCTTTGAACGAGCGTTGTGATCTTCACTATTGCAGAGTAAATTGTTTAACTTTCTTAGTTTCTTGGTGCTGTCTTTTATTAACCATTTGTCAGCTCTTATGAATGTAATTGCATCTAGCGATTGCCAAAAATCTTTTCTAAGATGCGCCGCAAGGTTCAGATGAGCAGAAAGAAGTTTCTCAGAAGTTTTTATTAATTTGGATCTGACCCATTTGATTTCATTTCTCAACAGGGTATCACTTAATTTTTTGAAACTGGAAAGATTTCTGAACCGAAGAGGATGTTTACAGATGGCAAATTTAGGGATGACCTTGTTATCTCTGCATTTTTTAAGAAAATTCAGATTAGAAATGAGTTTAGCTCTGGACAATCTTAATTTTTCGAAATCTGAAGCGCTATCCATCATATCCCTTCCATGGTAGGATTTGATGTTGTTAAATAGGGAGTCCATACAGGTGAAGATGGTTTTAGATAGAGGAGGAATGACCTATTGAAGAGTTTTGTGAACCCAACGTTTCGGACTGCCAAGTGAGTCCATCATCAAGGGACGTGACAATAGATAATCTTTAATCAATGATGTATCCATGAGCTGGGTTTAGGGTATATATATCTAGGTATTTGAAGAATGGTGTGAGAAAATTAGGTCGGCCAAAGAATTTATTTACTAATATATATATTTTTATTTTTATTTTATTTTTATTATTATTATTATTATTTATTTATTTATTTATTTATTTATTTTATTTATTTTTATTTTTTTTAATTAATTGTTTTGAACAATGATTTATTTACTTTATTAATGAGTTTAAATTAATTAATTAATTAATTATTTGTTATATTTAATTATTTATTTATTGTGATTATTGAATTTTTTATTTATTATAATTTCTTTATTCTATTTTAATTTTCTTTAACTTTTAATTTTTATTTTTTATTTTTTTTATATTTTTTTTTATTAGTTTAATTATATATTTTGAAAAATATGTATATATATAAGTTTTAATTTAATTTAATTATTTATTTATTTATTTGTTTGTTTGTTTATTTAATTATCTTTTTATTATGATTATTAAATTATTATTAATTTTTATAACTTGTAATTTTTATAACCTTTAATTAAAGTTATAAAAATTATTATTAATTTTTATAGCTTTTAATTTTTTCTAAAACTTTTAATTTTTTAAACTTTTAATTTTTTTAACTTTTAATTTTAGTTTAATTATATATTGTGAAAAATATGTATCTATATATGATTTAATTTAAATTTAATTAATTAATTATTTATTTATTTATTTATTAGTTTTATTTTAATTATCTTTTTATTATGATTATTAGATTATTATTAATTTTTATAACTTTTAATTTTTATAACTTTTAATTTTTGATTAAAAGTTCTCTGTTGTATTTAATTATCTTTTTATTATGATTATTAAATTATTATTAATTTTTATAACTTTTAATTTTTATAACTTATAATTTTTAATTTAATTATATATTTTAATAAAGTTGATATTTAATTTAATTTAATTAATTAATTATTTGTTATATTTAATTTTTTGTTTAATATGATTGTTAAATTATTATTAATTTTCATTTCTTTCAATTTATTTCTTTTATTGTAATTTTTTATTTTAATTTAATGGTATATAAAAGGTTTGATGAAATATGTATGGTTATTGTTATAATTATTATATATATATGATATATTTTAATTTAATAAATCAATTAATTAATTAATTAATATATGATTAATTAATTTATTAATGTTTTATGATTTGATTAGGTTAATGAATTAAAGCTTAAGGAGGATGGTTAAGAGGAGTTTTAAAATAATTGATAGTTTTTGAGTTAATCTGAGGGAAAGGGATAAACTGAGGGAAAGGGTTAATCTGGGTGGCGATTATTGTTTTTTATGATTTCTAGTAAAGGTTTCCAAGTGTTACTCAATTTTAATCCATCATCACGGTTAAAATTGTTTTTCCTTTTTTCTATTTCAATGGCTTCTTTAATTTTTCTTTTAAGACAGTGTTCTTCTTTTCTAACAAGTTTGGCTTTTTCCATGCAGATGTAATGAGAGGAAGAGTGAACATGTTCAGCTAAGGCTGATTTAGAGATTCTTTCTCTTCTTAAGTCAGCAGAGTGTTCTTTAATTCTAACAGTAAGGGATCTACCAGTTTCACCTATGTATTCCTTGCCGCATGAGCAAGGAATCACATAGACACCTTTCTGAAGGTTAGGGTTTATGGGGTCTTTAACAGAGTTGAATAATTGTTTGATGGTGTTAGCTGGGGAGAATGCTACATCAATGTTATGTTTATTGAGAACTTTGGAAATTCTATCTGTGGTACCTTTTATGTATGGAAGGGAGACCTTATGAGTTGATAAATTTTGATCCTTAATATTATTGTTATTTTTCTTTAGGGATAGGTGCATGGCTTTCTTTATGGTATTTCTATTGTAGCCATTTAGCTCAAACACTTTGTGAAGATGGTTGAGCTCATTGTTTAAATGGTCAGGATCAGATATTCTTACTGCCCTAGTGGTTAAGGTCCTGATGATGCCAATTTTCTGTTTAGGGTGGTGATGGGAATTTGCATGAAGATATCTTTCTGTATGAGTTTTCTTTCTATAGACCTGGAAACCAAGAGACCCTTCTCTTTTGGTTAGGAGGACATCAAGAAAGGGAAGCTGGTTGTTGGTTTCAATTTCAATGGTGAATTTTATATGGTCAGAGAGGCTGTTTAAATGGTTGAGGAATAGGTCAAGCTTTTCTTTTCCATGACTCCACTTAGCAAAAACTATCAATTTTTTAAAACAAAAACTATCAATTTTTTAAAACTTCTCTTAACCATCCTCCTTAAGCTTTAATTCATTAACCTAATCAAATCATAAAACATTAATAAATTAATTAATCATATATTAATTAATTAATTAATTGATTTATTAAATTAAAATATATCATATATATATAATAATTATAACAATAACCATACATATTTCATCAAACCTTTTATATACCATTAAATTAAAATAAAAAATTACAATAAAAGAAATAAATGGAAAGAAATGAAAATTAATAATAATTTAACAATCATATTAAACAAAAAATTAAATATAACAAATAATTAATTAATTAATTAATTAAATTAAATTAAATATCAACTTTATTAAAATATATAATTAAATTAAAAATTAAAAGTTATAAAAATTAATAATAATTTAATAATCATAATAAAAAGATAATTAAATACAACAGAAAACTTTTAATCAAAAATTAAAAGTTATAAAAATTAAAAGTTATAAAAATTAATAATAATCTAATAATCATAATAAAAAGATAATTAAAATAAAACTAATAAATAAATAATTAATTAATTAATTAATTAAATTTAAATTAAATCATATATAGATACATATTTTTCACAATATATAATTAAACTAAAATTAAAAGTTAAAAAAATTAAAAGTTTTAGAAAAAATTAAAAGCTATAAAAATTAATAATAATTTTTATAACTTTAATTAAAGGTTATAAAAATTACAAGTTATAAAAATTAATAATAATTTAATAATCATAATAAAAAGATAATTAAATAAACAAACAAATAAATAAATAAATAAATAATTAAATTAAATTAAAACTTATATATATACATATTTTTCAAAATATATAATTAAACTAATAAAAAATAAATATAAAAAAAAATAAAAATTAAAAATTAAAAGTTAAAGAAAATTAAAATAGAATAAAGAAATTATAATAAATAAAAAATTCAATAATCACAATAAATAAATAATTAAATATAACAAATAATTAATTAATTAATTAATTTAAACTCATTAATAAAGTAAATAAATCATTGTTCAAAACAATTAATTAAAAAAATAATAATAATAAATAAATAAATAAATAATAATAATAATAATAATAATAATAAAATAAAAATAAAAATATATATATTAGTAAATAAATTCTTTGGCCGACCTAATTTTCTCACACCATTCTTCAAATACCTAGATATATATACCCTAAACCCAGCTCATGGATACATCATTGATTAAAGATTATCTATTGTCGCGTCCCCTGATGATGGACTCACTTGGCAGTCCGAAACGTTGGGTTCACAAAACTCTTCAACAGGTCATTCCTCCTCTATCTAAAACCATCTTCACCTGTATGGACTCCCTATTTAACAAAAGTTAGAGATTGTCCGAAGCAGAAAATAACTATTCCACCACCAAGCATGAGGGGTTAGCGATGGTGTAGGCGCTCCAAAAATACTGACACTATTTACTCGGAGGACATTTAAAGATGTATACCGACCATTCCGTGTTGAAATACCTGGTCAATAAGTATGTGTTGGGGGGCGCATATGTAGATGGCTCTTACTGTTCCAAGAATATGATTTTGAGGTCATAGTCAAGTCGGGATGCCTAAACGCAAGACCGGATCACTTATCACGAATTGAGACGGGCAAGGAACCCACGAATTTGGAGGAGGGACTACCTGATGCATAGCTCTTTGTAGTGTGCGTCGTGGACAGACACTTCGAAGATATAATCCATTTTCTAACAATAGGGACTACGTCGAAGGAATACTCAGTCAAACAGAAAAAGGGATTGGTGGTGCGCGCGGTGTACTTTCCTGTCATTGTGGGGCACCTATACAAAATGGGAAATGATGAGATATTACGAAGATACGTACCTAAATTTGAACGAGGTTAGATCATCATGGAAGCACATGGGGGAGCTGCAGGAGGACACTATGCAAGACGCGTGACCGCGCAGAAGGTTCTTCGTGCAGGGTTATGGTGGCCAACCCTACACCAGGATTCAAAAGTGCACTGTAAGGCCTGCGATATATGTCAAAGGACTGGAAAACCATCGTGAAGGGACGAGATGCCATTAAATACACAAATGACATTGTAACCATTTGAAAAATGGGCAATTGACTTTGTGGGACCGATCAAACCTCAGGGAAAGATGGGCGCATGCTACATCATCACCGTGACAGAGTACCTGACACGATGGGCGGAAGCATAGCCGTCCAAAGACTACATGGCCACTACGACTGTGAAGTTTTTGTTCGAAAACATGTTGACCCGATTTGGCTATCTGAAAATCTTAATGAGTGATCGCGGAACACATTTCCTGAATGAAACCATCAGCGCGCTCACAGTTCCAAATGTATCATCAAAAAAGTACACTTTACCACCCACAAGCTAATGGGACAGTACAGGCATTCAATAAAATACTGGAGACTGCGCTAACCAAGGTGTGCAATGCGCAACGAAACGATTGGGACCTACGCATACTTGTCGTGCTATGGGCTTACAAAAAAACGTGCAAGAAATTGATGGGACAGGCACCTTTCCGGTTAGTTTATGGCGTGGAAGTTGTCATGCCGATGGAATACATCGTACCTAGTCTGTAAATAGCAGTGCTCACAGTGATGATGGACCCCGAAGCTCTGGAGGAAAGGCTCACGTAATTGGAAGAGCTCAAGGAGGAACTATTTTTTGTTGGATTTCATTAGCAGGTACAAAAGCAGCATCAAAAAGTCTGGCACAACCGCATATCAAGTTGCGCACCTTCAAGGTAAACGACTTAGTACTGTTGTATGACAGTAAGTTTGAAAAATTTTCGAGAAAATTCAAAATGCACTGGCTAGGACCATACGTGGTTAAGGAAGTCATAGATAGAGATGCAGTCTAGCTAGTCAAACTAAATGGAGAATCCTTCCTAGGCAAAGTAAATGGCAGTTGCTTGAAGCCCTAGATGGGTGGGCTGGCTATCTGACTAATTGGTCAAAGCATAGTCTTCGCAACCCAAGGAGCTGGACAAGGGCACGGAACTATAAGCATACGCAAAAAATGCCAATACAGATGTAAGGACACAATTCAGACATAGTGGTCTCAGAAGAATGGATGCAGCAAGCTCAACAAGCAGCAGCTCAGTGCGTTGTAGACATCAACACCATATGGGATCAGTTGGAGGGACTCTGCACCAAGATTGCTGCTCCGACAGAGTGACTCGAGGGCAAGTCAAGATGTTTGTGTTGGGGGCCTGTTGGGCATGGAATCCCCCCATAGCATGTTTTGGGGCTCAAAGCCCAAGTTTTGAGTACTACTGTTGTAAAGACTCCATGAATTGTGGGTGCAGAACGCAAATTGTATGTTAGAGTCATAGGGTTGCCCGCCCTAAGTTTTGAATGTAGTGTTGGCCTACCCATTGTCCGCGGACTATGGGATTGTATAAATAGATCAAGGCTCTAAGTTGTAAAGTAGTTAGGAAGAAGTAAGTTGACAAACGGATGGAGTCAAGAAGATAGCAAGCATAGAGAAAGAGTCTAGTATCTTGGGTCGTAGTAGTAGGAAGAGGCTCTGTAGCTGAGTGCGCAGAGACCTAATAGAGTCCGCAGTTGAGTGTGTGGACCCCTACAGCTGAGTGCGTAGGGTAGAGTCGGGTCTGTAACCAAGGAAAGAGATAATAAAGAGAAGTTTGATTCCAAATCTTGTGTATCTGTTTTGAGTTATTATATGGTTGATATCTTTTGCAATTATACCTTTTATTTATCACGCGCACTAGTATGAATGGTGAACACTGTTAAGTATAACTAAACACATGCAGATAAGCTAAGTGATCAACTAATATCAGGTTAATAGTAAGGGATTGGGTGTTAACACAGATCAAGCCTCGAGTAGGGCTATGTGAAGGCAGCATCACAGGCTGCGAGGTACTGATAGGTGCGCGTAGTGATGTGCGCACAAGGTTAAACCATGGACCACCGAAAATCATCAAACATCTTTAGGGTGTGGAAGCCTGGTTCTAGCACCCTCCCATACTACTTTGGGTGAGACCTCAGTCCGCGCTCAGCAAACTGTTGCCGAGAGGGCCAGTGGTACCGAGATTTGTTTGGCTAAATCACCTCTAAACCTGGGTTAGGCCCCTACAATCCAACAAGGCTCTTTCAACTAAGGAAACAGAGCAATTTGATCTTGATGAGATCAAAACAATGTAAACTTTGAAACGGGAACTATAAACTCAAAACAAGAACTCTGGCCAAAAAACCCCAAAAAAACATCAAAAACAGTGCTAAAAACGAAAAGTGTTGATGCTGGAATAACACCTATTTTTTTCTTGGGTAAATTTTCAACATGTTTTAAAAATGGTGGTGAAAACCAATTTTTTGCACAAAAATTATCCAAAAAACACCCTCAAAACGAATAGTGTTGATTCTGGAAGAACACTTTTTTTTTTCGAATGTAAAATTTCAACATTTCGAAATAATGGCGTAAAATATTTTTTCATGACCCCGAAAAACATTAAATTTTAAAAAAATAATGAAAACATAAAATTAAATTAAAAATTAAAAATTAAAACAATGAAAAAACACAAAACAAAAAAAAAAGTTTAAAAATATAACAAAACATAAATTAAGATATATAATAAAAACAAAACACAAAATAAAAATATAAAACTTAAAAAAAATCAAATATGAAAAAAAAATATCGATCATAAAAATGTAAAAATAAAAATAAAAAATTAATGGTAAAAATTAAAAAACTAAAAAAATTATAAATTATAAACAAATAAATAGCGAAAATAAAAAATAAAAAACCATCAAAATATTGGCAAAAGAAAAAAAAAAAATACGGAAAAGAAACAAAAAAAATTTTAAAAAAAACTAAGAATTAAGTAGGTAAAAAATAGAAAAAAAAAAATTAAGAAAAAACAAAAAAAATTAAAAACAACTAGATTTAAAAAAATAGAAAATTAACAAAAATAAAAAATAAAAAACGTTAAAAAAAAAAATATATCTCACAAATCGAAAAAGAATTTGGAAAAAAAATAAATTTAAATATATATAAAATTAAGTAAGTAAAAACAGAGAAATTAAAAAAAAACATTAGCAAAAAAAAAAAAAAAAAAAAAAAAAAAAAAAAAAAACTAGTTTTAAAAAAAATTAGAAAATTAACGAAAAGAAATTAAAAAACTAGTGAAATTAATATTAAAAAAAAAAGAAAAAAAAATCAAATTATAAAAAAAAAAAAAAAAACCCAAAGAATGCATATTTTTTATTAAAAAAAAAAAAAATCTAATTATTTTTTATTAAACCTACTATTTTTATTTTAAAAAAGGAAAAAAAAAAAAAAAAAAATTCAAATTTTATTTTAAACAATCTTTTTTTTAAACATTTTTTTTTAATTTTAAAATACAAATAATAAAAAAGATTTTAATTTTTTTTCAAATAAAAATTATTTTTTTAATTTCAAAATAAAATAAAAAAATTATTACAAAAAAAAAAATTATTTTTTAATTATTTTTTTTTTAACTGAATTTTTTTTAAACATAACCTTTTTATTTACTAAAAAATTAAAATTAAAATTAATTTTTTTTAAACAAACTTTTTTTTTTAATTAAAAAAATTATAATTTTTTTTAAACATTTTTTTTTTAAATTTAAAAATAGAAATAGTTAACAAAAAATAAAATAAAAAATAAAAAATTTTAATTTCCATATTTAATTAAAAAAATTATAAATTTTTTTAAACATTATATTTTTTAAATAAACATTATAATTATAATTTTTTAAAAACAAACTTTTTTTTTAATTAAAAAAATTATAGTTTTTTTTAATTTTCATATATAAAAAAATTATTAAAAAAAAATTAAATTAAATTTAAAAAAAAATTAATACGGAATTATTCGTTTTTTATTAAAAAAAATATATTTTTTTGGGCCGCTGCCCCCCGGCCGCCCGTGGTGGCGCGGCCGTGGGCGGAGGTGCCTGCGGGCAGGCCCTCCGCCCACGGCCGCGCCAACACGGGCGGCCGGGGGGCGGCGGCCCAAAAAAATAATTTTTTTTTAATAAAAAACGAATAATTCCGTATTAAATTTTTTTTTAATTTTAATTTTTTTTTTTAATAAAAAAAACAAATAATTCCGTATTAAAAAAAAAAAAAAAAAAAAAATTAAATTTTTTTTTTTAATAATTTTTTTATATATGAAAATTAAAAAAAACTATAATTTTTTTAATTAAAAAAAAGTTTGTTTAATAAAAATTATAATTATAATGTTTATTTTAAATTTTTTTTTTAATAATTTTTTTAAATATGAAAATTAAAAAGAATTATAATTTTTTTAATTAAAAAAAATTTGTTTAATAAAAATTATAATTATAATGTTTATTTAAAAATTATAATGTTTAAAAAAAATTATAATTTTTTTAATTAAAAAAAAAAAAAGTTTAAAATATTAATTTTTTTTTTTATTTTTTTTAAATAAAAATGTTAGTTTAAAAAAAATAATTATTATTAACTTATAAAAAAAATCAAAAGATCAAAAATATGCATTTTTTTGGGTTTTTTTTTTTTTTTTTTTTTTTTTTTTTTTAAATTTTAATTTATTTTTTGTTTTTTTTTTTATATATAATTTGAATTTAAAAAAAAAAATTCAAAAATAGGTATTTTTTTGATAAATTGTAAATGTTTTTTTTATTTTTTAATTTATTTTTTCATTTTTTCGTTAATTTTCTATTTTTTTTTAAACTAGTTTGTTTTTAATTCTTTTATTTTTTTCCTAGTTTTGCTAATGTTTTTTTCTTAATTTCTCTATTTTTACTTACTTATATATATATATATATATATATATATATATATATATATATTTTTTTATTTTTTTTTTTCCAAATTCTTTTAGGTTTTATGAGATAATTTTTTTTAACATTTTTTATTTTTTATTTTTATTTTTTTTATATATTTTTTTTATATTTGTTTTTTACAAACAATTATTTCATTTGGATTGAAAATTTAATTAACAATGTATAAATATGTAGAATATCGAAAATGCAAAATATCGACATTCTTCTTTAAATATACAAAACAATAAAAACCTCACTACAAAAAAAAATTAAAAAAAAATTAAAAACAAGATAATATGAAGAAGAAGACCACTTCCAAAATTATTAATTTTAAAAAATAATTATTTACATTCCATACAATAAAAAACTTTAAAGTCAAAAAATAGGTCTTTTAAAAAAAGGGTGCGATGCAGAATAACCACTTTTTTAAATCAACATGAAAATCACTACCATTCACTACCATTCTAAAACTTAATGCACATGAAAAAAATTAAAGTTCCAAAAACCATGTTCTAAAAAAACATGTGTATTCTGCATCACCACTTTTGAAAATCGGGTCATTTTTTTGCTATCTCTACGAAACGGGTAACAGTATCAGTTTCCGTTTCAAAGTTTACATTGTTTCAAGAGGATGAGTTGATATCTATATATGTCATACTTTATTACAAGTCGATGATATTTACGTTATCGTATCTGGGAACTGATGATGGACAGATATAGGTTGCTGGTCTGGATGATGCTAACAAATGCTTATGGTGCAGATCATATATGGTGTATGTCAGTTGCTGATGACTATCATGGTCTTGTTTAGATCTTTGGTATTTATTATAAATGTAATTTATATCATTTGATGTAAGGGTCATATAAAGGCCCATGATATAATAATATTTCTCTGTCTGTCATAGTCTTTTAATGAGTCCCTTTTGGTCATATGATATAATTTGTACCCCCACTATGCATGGGAAGGATGATGTAATAATTTCTATATTTCAGTCATGTATAAACATTTGGTATATCCCCACTTGGTTGGGTAGATGAGCCAAATTTGGTATATCCCCACTTGGTTGGGAGATTGATATATGTATTAGCCATTGGTGATAAGGAGGTCATACTCACTTAGTTGATTTATAGAGTCAATTTATTCTTTTGGAAAATATTTTTGCGGACTCTACATGTGCTCAGGGGTAGCATGGACGGTTTAGTGCATCTCAGCATGTACAAAGGGGGAATTTGATCAGAGAATTCAGCATGTGCCTAGGGGTAACATGGACAACATAATGCATATCAAAGGGGAAGAGTATCTTGGTCCGTCCTTTACCCTTGATGTCAAAGGGGGAGAATATTTTGGTGTTGCTTTAGTGTTGCTTTGGTGTTGCTTGTTATCTCTAACAGTTTCTACAGCTTGCAGTAATCAACAACCACATGGTTGCCATAAAGTCCAAAGGGGGAGATTTTTGGCATTATGATGCATGTGTTGTACTTGATAGCAACCCACTTGTAGCAGAACAACTCACTAATATATGGTAACTAGCTGAATCTACAGGAGAGATATCATATGCGATAGAATGCATGGAAGTTGTGTTTACAAATGTGACAAAATTTAGGGCAGTTCAAAGGAATAATTTCAAAAGTAATATGGAAAATCACATTATAATAGGTCTATTGAGAGGGAACAAAGTAATGGTACAAAATAATGGGATGAAGGAACAAAGGACTATAGATCAGAGTCAAGAAGTTGAAGAGAGATAATGGTTTAAGAAGTATATGTTGGTTCACCTTGTCCAAGTAGTGTATACATGCGGGATCATGGAACGGAAGAAGCATATACATATGCACACACTTTCACAGAAGGAAAAGTGCATATGGGATGAAAAATAAAGGTTTTGGTCTGAGGTATTAGTCCGAGGTTTTGGTCCGAGGTATTGGTCTGAGGTTTTGGTCTAAGGTTTTGGTCTGAGGTATTGGTCTAAGGTTTTGGTAGGAGGTTTTGGTCCGAGGTATTGAAAAAGGATCTAAGTATATAAGGAGGAGAACATCAAAGGGCTAAGTTCAAAAGTAATGAATATCTCATTAAGTGTTAGATCAAAATCAAATATGCATGTTATGGGTTTTTGATGCTTTGCTTGATCTAGACTAAGTATGCACCTAAGTGTTTGATGATGGATGAGATCGAATGATGTATCAAGATCATAATGACTTATCATTATCTGATCTGATAATGGATAGGCTAGATATAATTTCTAACACACGTTTTATCCTTTATATGTGATGATCTAGGTATGTCTAAAGTCAGAAATTGCAGCGAAGTTATAAGTAAGTATTTGTAGATATATACGCTAGTTCTCTTTGGTGAAGGTGCATATACACGCTGGTTCGAATCTTCCTAGTGTATGCAAAAGAAAATATTGATGTTCAGGTATGATTGATCTATCAGATAAGTGTTGTTGTTTTACTGTTGTTTGTCAATGATGTCTTCTTAGATTTAAAAGTAGAACTGAATGTATAAGGAAATTGAGTCTGATTTATTGATTGATTGAGAAAGAAGGGTGATCCTTTTTGCTATCTGTTTAGAACTCTGTAATATGATAATATCTCTTCAGAAGGTCATTGATTGGTACAATTTGTGGTTTAGAGGCTTTATGATTCAATATCTTTAGAGGTATACGCAGGTTGGACTAAAGGAAGTAGCATATACACGCAGGTTGGCTTCATTGAAGGACTGTATACATTCTGACACATGACTTTTGATGTTACAGTTGGTTTTGGTTGTTGATGCAGTTTTCTGGGTTCATATTTGTGTACTGGTTACAGTGATCTATCTGTTCCAGTTGATTGGTTGAATTTGATTAAGTTTGAATGAATGGCTAATTCAGTTGTGTCGGAGGTTCAATGATTGTTTGATTTAGTATGTCAAAGGTTTCAGTGATTGATTGATTCAGTTATGGTTGATTCAGAGATTGATGATTGGGTTTCAGTTATGTCAAAGATTGATGATTGAGTTTCAGTGATTAGTTGATGGAGATCTATTTGATGGATGTATTACAGTGGTGATTGATTTTGAGCGTCAATGTTTTTGATGGGTCTAGTATGAAAATTTGATGAAACGTGGCCTTCATATAGTTTTTTTTTGTATCAGGAGTATCCAGTATGAAAATTTATGAAACGTGGTTCCTGGAGGAAAAGAGAAGGTCCGAGCCTTCTATAGGCCGGCGCCTACGTACTGATAAACATATCGGCCAATATAAGAGCTAGGGGGTTGTAGCTCCCTTCCAATAGAAGATGGAAAATGAGAGAAGGTTGTAGCCTTCTGTAGGTATATGCCTGTGTACTGGTATGAGTCTGCACGAGTACAAGATTGTAAACAAGTTATTCTTTATATTAAAGTAAGATAGAGACAACAACAACAGGTGGTTTTTCTCCCACATTGGGTTTCCACCTTAAATCTTGGTGTTCATGTGTGTTGCCTACGTGTGATGGTTTATTCTGTTATTACTACACATGGTTCATGTTTAATGTTATTTAAGAACCGATGCACTGATTAAAGATCAACATATGATGAATTAGTTGAATCATAAGTTCATTGGATATATGTTGGTTTCCTTAAGAACAGTTGCGTGCACACACAAGTTCCCTTCACTGAAGTAGCGTATATAAATCTGATTATGAAATGGGAAAAGTTATTGATTTTTAAACACTGATTCACTGCCCTTCTCAGTATTAGTCCCAACACATGAATTTTCTTTTGAAGTCATCTTGTATCTATTAGTGTTCGTTTCAACCCCTCCAACTTCGTTGCCAAATTTTCTGCTACCTGAAACTTTGTATCAAAATTTTTAACTTTTTTCACTCAGTTTCTACACTTGAATCTCTAAACTTCTACACATCTCTCTAAGAAGCTCAAACTCTTCGAATAGATTAATATTATTTTCACCATTCTCCATGATGGTATCCCTTCTTTGTATGTTAAACTTGATGCATCTTCAAGTTTATCAACCTTAGTAGACATATGCAAGGAATAATCTTTAAGTTTCTCATTCTCATGTTTCAGGAAAACAAGTTCTTCAAAAATTTCTCTAAGTTTATCCTTCGCAAGTTGGTAGATTTCCATGTTTACTGACATTTGTTTTGGTTGTGAGCCAATGACCATCTCAAGAAGCCTTGAAACATAAATTTCAAGCTCTTTTTCTTCCTTGAGCTTGGAATTCAAGTTTTCAACAGTATTCCTCTCCACTTGTAGTTGAAGGGATTTTTGTGTGTGTCCATGGAGTTTTGCTTTCAATTATGTTTTTTTTTTTTTTTTCAAATGGATTTTATTCTTGTGTGTATCCTCTAATTTAACCTTAGCATCCCACCATTCTTTGATGCTTCTCTGCAATTCATATTTCATTGTTTGATTCTTTCTTTCTAGTTCAATAACAATGTGTTGAACTGCATCAATATATGCCTGCAACTTTTGAACCTCATGAGCTCGATTCTCTGCTTCCACAGATGGTTCTATGTTTGTTTCCTGCATTTTATTCAAAGCATATTCAAACCACTTGAGAATATTATCCTTAATTTTGTGAGTGTCACTTCTTAAAATATTCATTTGATCCAAAACTTGCTCCTTCAACAAGCATACTTATTTTTTCATAGGGGATATTAGGCCAAATATTGTTGCATCTTTAGCTCCTCCATTATTCTTCATTGTTTCAAAATAAAAAATGATTCTCTTAAGTTATTTTATTTGTGCAAATCTAACCATTGTCTCAGTCTGTTGTTTCTCCATCTCATGTTCCTAGGAAAGAAGCTCTTCCTAAAGCTCCCATGTTCTTGTTTCAAGCAATTTTCTTGCTTCATACATACTTTGATTTCCATATTTCAACAATGCATTCTCTATCTATGTAGATTGCAGGGCTCCATATAACTTCTCAATTTCTAATTCTAGCATCGTGGCTTGTTCAACATGCTTTTCCATTTGTCTTCTTGTATTCTCTCCTCCCTCTTACAACTGCTTATTTTCCTATCATAAAAAAATTTCCTGCATAGAAGTAGAAGACAATTTTTTCTCAGAAAATCTCTCTCCCTTTGCAAGCCATGTAATTCATCTTTCAAACATTTTCTATCCTTAACTACAATTGATATTTCAGCTTTGAGATTGATAATCTCCTCCTCCAATGATGACACTTGCAGCTGAAGTCCATTCACTGTCATTTGACCCATTGCATGTTCTTGTTTGACACTCTCTAACTCTCTTACCAACATCATGTATTCTTCCTCAACTACTTGTAGTCGTTGCTTGAGTTTGTCAAGCATATTATCCTTTTCTTTTATCAGATCAATACTAGTTTGAATTTGAACATCCATTTGTTGACACTTTTCCTGAAAAACACTTAATTCATCCTGCAATGCATCTACATGTTTTTTCTCCTCATTGATCCTTTGTATCAACTCCTGAAATTGCAACACCTCAACTTGTAACATTTGCAAATTTCTAGCACTCGTTTGGATCTCATTTTCAAGTGCCTTCTTTTCCTCATACAACTTGCTTAATTCTTCCATCAATTTCTCTATATGCTTGTCCCTTTGAGAAATGTTACCCTATAGTATAGTCACAATACTAAGTCGTGTATAGTCACAAGACTAAATTGTGTTAATTCTTCCGTTAGAAATATTTGATTTTCCTCTTCAGTAAGACACAACATTCATAGTAACTCAACGAAATTTTCACAGAACTGTAATCCTGTAAAGTTCTCTTATGCTCATTTTGCAAAATCAGATGAGCATCTTGAGAACTTGCTAAAGAATGTTTCAGATGCTTAATTTATTTTTTTAGGTTTACTTCTCTCTCTTCATTAGTTTGTAATTCTACTCCCAACCCTTGAGAAATCCCATGTAAAATGAGGATCTTCTTTTGATGATTTTCTAAGTTCTGGGATCTGATTTCATCCTTTTCATTGAGGGATCCTTTTTTATTGCAAAACATACAATTCCATCTTCAAATGTTTAAGATATGTACTGGCTGCCAATGTGACAATGGAAATGCATTTTTTAACTTCTTCAACAAGTAAGAGTTATGTTTGTAGGTCCTTTACTTTCTCAAAAATAATATTGAGAAACTGCATGCTTTCATCATTTATGCTTTCTGATTGCCTCCCAGCAATATCAGGTACAACAATAATGTTTTGAAGCTTCTCCATCTGTACTTTAAATTCCTTTTTAAATATCATTTAAGAGGAAAGTTTATTCAATAATGAAAAAAAAAATTGTTCTTTGTATGTGAATAATTGAATTTTCCTTTGTAGTTCTCACACCTTCTCTTCCACGACTTTATATTATTTGATATGTTTCACACATTCAACTGACAATGCAATGTTTTTTTTTTCCATTTTACATAGCATGCCAAGTAACTCTCCTATCTCAAGCTGAATTTCTTTCCATTCTGACTCTTTTTGTAGTTTGGTCTTTAGATCATTTCGTTTTTCTTGTAACAAGCAAACCTCCTTTCCAAAATTTTGTATTTGAGTATTGCATGTTGTAAGTTCATGTTCATTTTTTTCTTTCACACTTTGGAAAAAGCATAGTTGCTCATTGAGGTGTTCCACATGTCCATGTGAATTTGTCAACTCACTACTCAAGTTCATGTTTTCTCTTTTGACAAGTTGAGAAACCCTTTTCTGGAAATTGTGGAAATTTTCTTCCAGAATGTTTATTTGCTTAGTGCATTGTTGATTCTTAGCTATTAGGGTATTCTTATCTTCCTCCAAATCCTGGGGAAGTAATTGTTTCTTCTTCAATTCATCACCAATCCTTTGTACCTCTATTGTATGAGATGCCGATACATTTTCTATATATATCTTTCTATTTCTAAGCTCCTCCTCTACTTTTTCAGCAATATTTGACATTGCTAACTTTTCCTCCTCATAGTTTTGGCAAAGTTCACTCAATTTTTCATTTTCATGTTGAAAACTAACAATACACAACTAAATATTCTCTGGGTCTAGTCATAATAGTTTGATTTGCCTCGTGATCATTTGTCTAGGTCATTCCTTTCCTCTTTCAAGCAATAATTTTTTTGCTGCAGATAATTTCTTTGGTCCAAACGAAGTGCCACTTCATCCAACAAATTGACCTTTCCTTGCTTCAATTTAGAGACTTCCTCTTCTATAGTTTTAAAAGGCATTGATGCAAAATATATTTTCTCCACCAAAGCATCATTCTTGTTTTGGAATTGGAAAATAACTTACTCTAGAAGATTTATTTTTTTGTCAACATCCTTCAGCCTCTTAGTTCCCACTTGTATCTCCGTTGTCAGAGATTTCTCTTGTTTCTATGACTAAATCAATGCCTGTTGGAAGCTTGTCATAGCCGCATCAAACGTCTTATTATGGGTGTTAGTGTGAAATTTCTTATAAGGTGTACCAAAAACACTTCACTTAAGCCACTAGGTGACAAGAAACCCTAACAAAAACTTGATGGCTTCTTACGATTTAGATCTGCAATAAAAATGGAAAAACCTGTAACAAAAACATATACGATCCAGAATAGAAAGCAACATTAAAGATATCTAATGTA
Organism: Pinus tabuliformis; assembly: GCA_031772625.1. NCBI lineage: Eukaryota > Viridiplantae > Streptophyta > Pinopsida > Pinales > Pinaceae > Pinus > Pinus tabuliformis. Next base: position 1,233,355,073 of record CM062804.1, on the reverse strand, counting down.
ATGACACAAATGGAAAGACTTTAATTGAATAAATCCTTTATTGAAAACACCTAGTGAAGGAGATCTACAAAAAGGGTCTACAAATCCCCCTCCATGGGATGAGTCCTTTGATTTCCTTGAGGCTTCAGTAAACGATGTTCTCCCTCAATATGTGAAAAACCGAGACGAAATGTGGAGAACTCAAATGGGAGCTCAAAAGAAACAGGATGATAATGGTGAAGAATGAATGGAAAACCCTCCTACTTATAACAAAGTATCGAGTTAATCTTGAAAATGGATAATAATAAAATAATATTGACCAAATCAAGATATAACCGATTGGAATACTTTATTACATTTATTGGAGAGGGCAAGATATTTAAAATGGTCAAATATCTTTATTTAAAAATAATTAACAAATAAAATGAGTTATTAATTATTCCGTGAAGATTAAGAATGGTGTGAAATTGAAATAATTATTAAATAGTGATTTAACAATTGTTCCAATAATGGAAATAAGGAATAATAAATAAATAAATAGTGATGTATTTAATTATTCCTAGGGGACTTAGTCAAATGTGACAAGGAATAATTATTTAAATAATGATTTAATAATTATTCCTACAGAAAATTAAATAAATAATGATTTATCTAATTATTCTCATGGGTTTTTTTATTTAAATCAGAAAATAATCTAATAAAAGTGGTTTATTGAATTATTTTCCATAGTGAAAGTGATTTTACTATGGTAAAATTAGTCTTGCATGGTGTATTTTGATCCATCTAGTTAGAAATGTCTAGGTGATCATTTTTTGGTGATAACACTAGGCAGTCTCTTCTTGAAGTCTTATTTTAAGATTTTGTTCCTCATTACGTGTAGAAGTTAGTTCTTCCACTAGCAGGATCACCTCCTTGACTAAATGCTCCATCTCTTGTTCAAGGGTATTCTCATCCCTTTCTAAGTCGTTTTCTTTCTCTTCTATAACTTTCAAGTGTAGAGCTCAAGTTGATAACTCATCCTTAAGATTTTTGTTTTCTTCTTTTTCATCCTTCAGTTTCTCAGTTCCCACTTGTATCTCAGCTTTCAAAACTTTCTCTTGTTACTATTTTTGACTCAATCAATGCCTATTGGATGCTTTTCAGAACTAGGTCAAACATTCTATGATCATCCTTCAGCCTCTGAGTTCCTACTTGTATCTCTGTTGCCAGATTTTTCTTTTGTTCCTGTGATTGATTCAAGGTCTGTTGTAAGCTTCTTAGAGTTGCACCAATCCTCATGTTATGGGTTGTCTCTTCTTGTAGTCTTATTCTAAGACTTTGTTCCTAATTATGTGTAGAAATTAGTTCTTCCATTAGCAAGCTCATCTTCTTGATTAAATGTTCCCTCTCTTGTTCAAGGGCATTCTTGTCCCTTTCTAAGTGGTGTGATTTCTCTTCTACAACTTTCAAATGTAGAGCTCCAGATGATAACTCATATTTAATCTTGTTATTTTCCTCTTGTGCAAGAGCCAGTCTTACTTGAAAATCCTTGGCCCTATTTTCAAAAGTCTGATAAAGATTGAGGACATATTGATATTGAAGATTTATTTCCTCTTGCTCTTCATGTGACTTTGGAAGAGCTTTCTGAGTTTCTTTTTCTCCTTTTCCCAAGTGTTGAGCCCCCATCCTAACTTTCCCATCTTGAATACTTACTATTTTATCATCTTTAGGTTTATATTTTGGACTCACATCTTCATGTTGGATTCCTTTTCCAAGGCTCACCTCCAACTTCTGCAATTTTTCTTCCAAATTTTGAATTTATGTTTCAAGTTCTTGATGCTCCTCCAGTTCAACATTTAATTTTAGTCTCGGTACATGCCCTTATTAATCAAATTCACCATTCTTATTCTTCAAGGAGAATACTTACTCCTTCAACTCACTAATTTGTTCAGCTTGAGATGATGACTCTTCTTTCATCTTCTCGCTTTCTTCTTACACACAATTCAGCTCCTCAGTGGTTCTGTATTCTGTAATTATTTCATTCACCTTCTTTGAACCCTGTAATTTTTTAATTTCCCCTCCATCTGCCACCTCTTCAAAATATATTTCATCCCTATTACACATTTGGCTTTGTGATTTCTTTTTTCGGTCATAAGTGATTTTTATAAGTTCATCAACATCCAAATCACTCATTTTTTTTCTTAAAGTTGGTTTGGAAATGCCTCTCCCATGGTATAATGCATTTGGCACAGTTCCCCAAAGATGTGGTCACGTGGTTCTGCTAAAGGTCGATATGCTCTATAAAAATCTTTGACCAAACGTATAAGCTCTGGTCGTTTTTTGTAGAACATCTATGCACATTTGGAAAATGAATCTTCCTCCTCTTAAATCAGCTTCAACATGGCTTGGATCTTGATATCCATATCTATCAGGTTTTCTTGAAGCCATTTTTTATTTTTAGGGCTCACATGGTTATCCCACGATTCACCACAAAGAGGAAGGAAAGTGAGATTCCACAGCTGGTTTTATCATGCCACAGTATGCAATATGTTGAGGTTGTAAAATTGCTTCTCGATGAGGCCACTTCATTTGAACTTTTTCTGGGATAAGCAAAGCACCAGGCCTTGATGCTACATGATTGCTAATACTTGTACTTGTTGTAGCTCCCACAAGTTTTTGCAATATTCCACTCATTTAGAAAACAAAAGGCACCTTGAGGAGACATAGCTAAATCCATTGATGCTTCATCCACCATCATGAATTTACAAGTAAATCACAGTCATGCTCACTTGTAATAAAGCTGACTCAAGATTGCCAAAAGCTCCAAGTATTCTCTTTCATATTAAACTCACTCAATTTCTCCACACACACATTTCATATGCACTGAACCTCTTCTTAGATGCATCATCACTATCATTTGATGAGTTCCTCTCTCATCTTCTCCAGGATTTCCTCACATACAAAACCCTCTATTCGAGTTCTCAGCTTGAAACTTAGATTCTTACTCTGCCTACAATAGAGTTTCTCCCCTCACTTAATTCTCTCAAATTTTCTACAGGATTCACCTTTTTCATAAGACAAATTCATTCTAAACTACCATTGATTCTGATACACACACACAAATTGGAACTTATCAATTACATATACCCAAAGACAATATCAAATAACATGAAATTCTACACATACACATTCTGTTGAATACCTGTTTGAATTTATGAATGTGCCTGAATTCATGTGTTTGAAACATGATATTTAAAGTTGACTTGAGAAAGACATATAGTTGTTATGTTTATTTTTTTATGTATTATTATTGTTTATTTGAAATATGTTTTGAGATTCCAAAGAAGGTATTAGCTAAAAAGTCCATGTTTGTGGATATGCTAGAACTCTTAGTGACAAAGTTATAATGAATTTGTAGTTTTGTCAGCCCTATCATAGGAATGGTGGGTTAGCCTTATCCTTATTTTCCAAACATGGGAATGGTGTTCATTTGTGATATTCTCAAATATTGATGTATTATTGTAGTGATGCTCCTAGTCTCTAGTCATTCGATAGCAACCAAGTTATTGATTGCTACTCCCAATGGTAGAGAAGATATAAAAGACACCTTTGTGACTAAGATATTTAGAGTGCTGACTTACAAGAATTCAGATAGAGGCACTTTCTTAAATTGAGTCCTAGTCAAGTGATTGAACTCCTGCCTCTAATGATGCTAGATAAATTTCCTTTTTTAGATTCTTTCATGCAATCAGTCTTGATTATTGAATGTTGCATACTTGGGTAGTTGGTGGACACTGATTCCCAACTCAATTTGAGGTAAATTGGAAGGTTTTTATTTCTTTATTGGTCATCTTTTTATTGAAGTTGTTGATGACCGAATTTTGTATCTTTTCATTAGTGGACATTTACTTTTGTAGGCATTTCTAAAATTTCTGAGGGAAAGAAATTTATTTGAAGTATCAAATGACTTATTAGGAACTCCATTCCAATGTTCTAGACCTATTGTCAATATTTGTTTGGAGACAACTGCAATATTCTTCAAAGTATTTTTTTGTGATTTCTGGACTTGTTTCAGCATGAATTACACTATCTTGTTTCATTGTGTAACTATTGGGTTTTTCAAGTTCTTCAAGCTAATGTGGGCCAATTAGCATCACAAGATCTTGCAGATGAAATGAAATGATTACATTATGCAAATACCCATGTCAAACCCCACTTATTTAGTGTTGGTTTCAGAATAGTGATGATTTGAGGATTTTGCAGTTGATATCGAGGAAGAGGAAAACTCTTATTTTCAATAGACATATATTGGAAATTTGACAATTGATGATGTGATGCAAAATATTGCACATTTCAATTAGTCATCTGAGAAGAGGTATCTTTCTTTCTAACCTATAAGTTAAGCTAATGTTGGGATAAGGTCCCTAGGGTCAGTTTTGGGGTTAGTTAACCCAAAAAAAAATTAATTTTTTATAAAAGATGTAAAGTCTCCGCAAAATGTGGATGCGGAGTGTGTAGGCAGATAGGAGTCAAAGGGGTCTTAGCCCCTTGTTTGATAAGTAAATAGGTCGGTCTTGAGACTCACCTATGGTGCGCGAACCATGGTATTGTATTGAAGAAATCTATATATAGTTGAGTCATAGCGAGTCTAGAGGTAGTAGTCGATAATTTGGAGTCAAGGTAGAGACTATTTTGGGAAAGTGCTAAGGCAGGAAGGTTCTGCTTCCTGTACTTAGGCAAAGGGGGAAGGCTCTTGCAGCTGAGTGTGCAGGAGGACTTGGCAAGTCTACTGCTGAATATGTAAGGTGAAAGAGTCTGTAATCTGAACATTGAAGATAAATAAAGACTGATTTTGAAGAATTACCTTGCAATCTTAGCATTATTGTTGATTTTGTTTATGTTATGATCTGTCTTGTATAATATGCTTTCTATGGAATAATGAATAAATGTTGTGTGAAACTACTAAATCTAGCTTATTTGTGCATTATTTAAGTAATTATCCATTTTTGTGAAGATAAAGGTTATTTCTGTTATGATTTTTGATGAATTAGATAGATTTGCGTGAATATAGATCTAGGGTAATTGATTAATGCACAAAAGTTTATAAATTGTCTGTTTAGGGTCCGCAAAGACTAATCGCAAACCTTCGCGAAGGTCTGAAAACCATTTTCTTAGAATTGCAACATCAAGCCATAGAAGACTACCGATCTACATGAAGGCAGATCTGAGCTATAAGAGCTTAAGAACCACTTCTCACATGTCCCTCGATGAAGAAACCTGGTTCTAGAATCCCTCAATACTCCTTCGGGTGAGACTGCATCCAACGCTATGTAGGTTTTCTTCGAAAGGGCAGTAGTTAGGGTTTTGTTGGTTGGTGTGAATAAATCTGAACTTGGGTCAGTCCCCCTTAAGCCAACAAATGGTTTCGTTGTCAAGACCGGGATCTATCTAAGAGATGTGTGATAAATGGTTTCCTACAAAGAAAGAGATTGATAAGTGGATTGATTGAAAATCATATGCATTCGAGGCTCAGGAGAACAAGAGCCCTAAATTATTCAAGGAACAGTGGTTGCAGAGATTTTTGTACACAGACAAGACCCACGTGTTCTTCTATCTCTTCCCTAAAGAACTATATGAGTGGCTGTCTAAATTAGCCGATAGTCAAGGGACATGGAGGCTCGAAGGCCCTATAGTCTGGAATCCTGAAATGGTGTGACATTTGGAAGCATTAGAAAGCAATATCGCACGAGTTTTGGACCACTATCTTGATCCCACATTGGGAAGATTTGTGACGTATTTCGCAATTGATAGAAATATCAGCTATAGCGAAGCGGAACGAAGGATCTTTAAAGGACCATGAGGTAAGTATTTGAAATTATTGAAGACTTGGATTAAAATGTTGTTATGTGAAAATAGGGTTATGTAGTTACCTTCATATTTGGGGCTATGCGAAGCGGGAGATTCTTTAGAATGAACAAAGGATCCAACCTAGAATATAGTATGTTGATTGAACCCTTTCAAGCAATGGCAAAGGGGCAGTGCTTACTACGCCGTGAAGTGCAATTCAATTAATTACGCAGGGTATTCCAAGGATACCTCATCCATCCACCCCACCTTGACTCCACCTCCACCTCATACACCTACGCCTTCACCCCCTTCACCCCCTCCACCTCCATTCCCACCATTCAACATGGTGAACGCAATGAAGATGCCAATTTTTAAGGGAACATGGAGCGAACATCCAGAACAATTTTGGTTTGTCGCAAGAGCTGTTAGGACAGCACAACAGATCACGGATGATAATATTAATAAAGCGCAATTGGTTACAACCTTACAGAAACAAGCATTAACATGGTATATCAAGTGTTGCACTAATAACCCCAACGCGACATTGGCGGTTAGCCAGCTAGCTTTGAACAAGGAGTTCAGTAAGCCTAAGTGAGAGGCACAGTCTGTAATTAAATTTAAGGAAATCCAATAGAAGATAGATGAGACACCATGGGATTTTGGCTGGAGGTTGAAGTGCCTGATCAGGCAGGCCAATATGATAATCTCATATTCACAACATCGCGACTGGTTTATAGCATCACTCTTGCCACATTTAATAATACCTCTGTCACAGCAGAAGATAGAAACACAAGTGGAAGCCTTGCAGATCATGATGAGGTTGGATGCCTCACCTATACAGGACATGAATCTTGGGGTGCAACAAATTCATTCACAGCTAGAATCCTGCACTTGTAGTTGTAGATCCTGAAGAAAGCAAAAGAAGCTCAGGCGGAGGTGCACATTGGGATATGGTGTCTGAAATGTAAGATCCACAAACATGATAAGGATCATTGCCTAGTATTTAAGAACTATATTATAGGGGGAAGTCCTATTCTTCTGAAACCAGAGAATAATGTTGGGACGAGCATGGGAATTGCACTCTGATGTGGTATCTGTCAGGTTATAGGACAACATGCTACTGATAACTTCCATTTACTACGAAGTTTGTACAGACCCCTCAGCAGTTGTTTCGCAATTTTTATAAGTCTGTAGCACATGATAAATGCCATTGTAGGAGTTATGAGTTTATGATGGATATAACCCCTACCTACAGGATGCAGGGAAAAAACCGGCCTCAGGATCAAGGCACAAGAATAGCGCATGGAGGATTCTAGGGTCGAGGAGGAGGAAGAGGCGTTGGACCAGGTCGAGGGCATGGGCAGATAATCTGCTACAACTGTGGCGAAGCAGGGCACTTCGCATGAGATTGTGCAAATCCCATGCATCCATCATGTCAGTATTGTCGACAGTTTGACCATGTCATAGAGGAATTTCGGTCCTTATGGAAAAGATGCAAGAAAAGAAGGTGCAACCCCAACAACCTACATAGAACATTCAAATGATGAGGGTTGAGCCCTGCGAAGAAGATCAAAGCATAAATATCATGCTAAGGAGTGGTATGACTACTGGTACAAATAAAGGTAAGAAGCCTAAGAAAGATGGATGGGTATGAAAGGCTACTAAAAAGGAAGTAGATTTTGATCTTAATCGTTCTAAAGAGACCTTCATGGAAGAAAAGAAGAACTTCGCTGAGGCCTCCACTGAAGGAAGTCGAGAGAAAATGCTAGAGACTAATTCGGTGAAAGAAGTAGATCCTTCAATACTAGCTACTTTTCTAAAGACTTGTATGAAGTTACTGCATGATCAAAAAGTAGTAGAAGGGTTACAAGATATAATAGACAAGTGTGCTAATAAGGAAAAGACTCCTATTGAGTAGTGCACAGTAAGAAAGATTGGTAAGAATAAAGTGCGAACGGGGCATGAGATGAGGCTAACTGCGTAGATAAGTGAATACAGAATGGACAAGGTAATTTTGGATCTGGGGTCTGATGCAAATGTCCTGCCTAAGAAGACATGGGAAAGGATGGGGAGACCTGCACTACAGTGGTCTCCTATTCAGTTGTGCATGGCAAATCAGCAGAAGATTATTCCAATGGGGCACTTATATGTTGTAACGGTGGACATTGAACGTGCGAGCGTGCACGCTGACTTTGAGGTCATTGAAACATTGTATGATAGTAACTCATACCCTGCAATATTAGGGATTGACTGGGCTATTGATATGAACGGGGTAATCAAATTGAAGAATCGGAAGATGATATTCGAAAGGAAGTCGCTCAGGGTTGCATTGCCACTAGACCCTGTAGAGGGAGCGCGTTATACTGAACTTGTCCACGACTATGTAGAAAGTGACGATGATCTGGACCAGATATACAAAATAACAGCGCGAGATGAGGATTGGATCAATACTACAGCCGATGGATGAATTGTGTTGGATAGGGATAGCTCTTACACCTCGGATTCAGATGAAGGGCTTGAACACTAGCAGAATCATCTACATGAATTCTCTACGCTCGGCTGCAATATGATGACCAAATCATTGAGGTGTGTTTCGACTGAGGTAAGAAATCTTCCACATTATGATGGGTTGACTGATGTGGAGCTTTTTTTAGATGAATTTGAAAGGGAAGTACCAGAAGAGAATCGATTCCAGACATTGGAATTGGCACTGCGCGATATGCCTGCCTGTTGGTGGGGTACGCGCAAGGAGAGCTTTGCTGGATGGAGAGAATACAAAAGAATGATGAAGTTAAGGTTTGGCTATGCTAATATGAGAATGATAGAAAAATACAATGGGAAGAATGATCCGTGCGATCATTTAGCACGATGGACTAAGGCTTGGGGAGAAGAACCACAACCATAATGGGTGCATATTTTTTGTCATACCTTAGATACAATCCCAATGAACTGGTATTTGGAGATGGAGCTTCACCATGGCACGGCTGAATGAGACATTTTAAGGGAAATTTTTCTATTAACCTTCAATTTTGAGGATGTTTTTAAGATCATTGACAAGGCGCTACAAGAAATAAAAGTAGCTATATTCAGAACGTCAAAGGAACCGGTAGAACGGACTTAGCCGGATTGCAGTACACAGCTACGCCATGCACTGGAATGTTATAATGTGACTGCTGAACAAGAAGAGGATGATCCGTGGAATATTGCCATTCCTAAGACTGAAGGATAACATGAAGTCGAAGGACCAAAGGTGGCAAACCCAGACATATCAGAGACGTTGAAAACTCTACAAGTAAACATTGGATCTAACGCAGAACCTAAGTTTGCAAAGATAGGAGACTATTGGGACGAAGATACAGTTGATAAGGTAGCTGAGCTGCTACGCGAATGCTAGGATTTATTCCCAACAATGTTTTCATATTTGAAAGGGATCATCGAAGATTTAGGTGTTATGAAGATCACATTGAAGCCGGATGTGAAGTCTATTAAGCAGCAGCCTTATTGGCTGAATCCAAAATGTAAATAGAAGGTATGCCAAGAACTGGATAAGATGTTGGATGCTGGTATTATTGAGCCAGTAGAAGAATCAGATTAGGTAAGCCCAATGGTGGTCCAAGAAAAGAAATAGAAGGGAAAAATCTGCATATGCGTAGATCTGTGGAAGTTGAATGATGCATGTGTGCATGGTCCATTTCCAACACCGTCTACTGAGGAAGTGCTAAAAAATGTTTGCGGACAGGAGGTGTATTCATTTACTGATGGATTTTGGGGATATCATTAGATAAATATCGTGCCCGGGGATCAAAGCAAAACAACCTTCGCGACTGAATGGGGGTGCTTTCAATATACAGTTATGCCATTCGGATTGAAGAACGCGCCTGCAATATTTTCCCGGGTAGTGATTGCGGTGTTCAAGGAGTTTATTCATAAGTTCCTGGAGGTATATTTTGATGATTGGACTGTGTTTGGCTTAGTGAAATACCATTTTGCTAGTTTGCGCCTCATGTTGGATACATGTCAAAGGTATCATATCGCACTGAACTTAAAAAGTGTATATTTTGTGTGCCATTTGGGATTTTTCTCGGCCATGTCATATGTAACTAGGGATTGATGGTCGACCCAGAAAAGATCATCCTAATTGTGAATTTGGACGCTCATAGGAATGTGAAACAACAGCGCGCGACATTGGGACACACTAGGTGTTTTAGGAATTTTATCAAGGTGTATGCCGAGATAATCGCACCAATGGAGAAATTGTTAAAGAAAGATGTGATTTTTTGCTAGGATGAAGATTGTCAGTGCAGCTTGGATCTCTTGAAGGAGAAAATGGTGAAAGTTCCTATTTTGGTATTTCTCGATTGGAAAAAGGAGTTTCATGTGCATGTCAATGCTTCTTGTATTGCGCTAGGAGTTGTATTAACCCAGGAAGGTGAAGGAGAGATTAATCATCTGATAGATTTCGCAATCAGGAAGCTATCCAAAGCTAAGAAGAATTACTCCACTATAGAGCGCGAAGGGATGGCGATGGTCTATGCGCTGTAGAAGTTCAGACATTATTTGTTGGGTGGACACTTTGAAATGTATATAGATCACTTCGCGCTGAAGTACCTAGTCAATAAGCATGTGTTGAGGAACATATTATGATGGTTACTATTGTTCCAGGAGTATGACTTTGAAGTGATTGTGAAGCCTGGAATACTAAATGTCAATCCAATCCATCTATCCAAGATTAAAATAGGTGAAGAACCAAGTAGTTTGGAGGAAGGACTTCCAAATTTGCAACTCTTTGTGGTGCGCGTTGCCAATGATCATTTTGCCGATATCATTCAATTTTTAACAATGGGAAAAGCTCCAGAAGGTTATTCCACTCAGTAGAAGAAGGAGTTAGTAGTTCGTGTTGCAGATTTTTCAGTGATTGTGGGTCATTTGTATAAGATGGGAACGGATGAGATATTGTGAAGGTATGTTCCGGAGTTTGAACGCACTAGCATCCTAGCTGAAGCCCATGGAGGAGTGGCAGGATGTCACTATGCAAGGAAAGCGACTGTGCAGAAGATTTTACACGCTGGGCTATGGTGGCCAATATTACACAAGGATTCAAAGGCATATTTCAAAGCGTGTGATGCTTGCCAAAGGACGGGGAAGCCTTCACAGATGGATGAGTTGCCTTTAAATCCTCAAGTTTCATTGCAGGTCTTTGATAAATGGGCTATTGAATTTATAGGTCCAATACAACCACAGGTAAGAAGACGGTTGCAAGATACATCATTACTGCAACAGAATACTTAACTAGATCGGCGGAAGCGCAGATAGTGAAGGATTGTACAATGACCACTGATGTGAAATTTTTGTTCGAATATGTCTTAATGAGGTTTGGATGCCCTAAGATTTTGATGAGTGATAGGGGCACGCATTTTTTCATGAAACGATCAGTGCGATGCTCAAATAATTTCAGGTGTATCATCAGAAGAGCATGCCCTATCACCCACAGGTGAATGGAACGGTGGAAGCTTTTAACAAAATTTTGGAGCATGCATTGACAAAGGTATGCAATGCGCAGAGGAATGACTGGGACATGCGCGTACCTGTTGTGTTATGGGCTTATAGGACGACCTGCAAGAAGTTGATAGGACAAACGTCATTTAGGTTGGTCTATGGAATTGAAGCAGTAATGCCTATGGAGTATATTGTGCCAAGCTTACATATTGCAGCATTGACAGAGATGGCAGATCACGAGACCTTGGAGGAACGGCTCGCGTAGATCATGGAGTTAGAAGAAGACCACTTCCTTGCAAGATTTCACCAGCAAGTGCAAAAGGAACACGAGAAGGCATGGCATGATTGGCATATTAAGTTGCACACGTTTAAGGTAGATGATTTAGTGTTGTTATATGACAGCAAGTTCACGAAATTTCCAAGAAAGTTTCAAATGCACTGGTTGGGGCCATATGTTATTAAGGAGATCACGGATGGTGGTGCAGTTCAACTCGTGAAGCTGAATGGGGAACCATTCCCTGAAAAAGTTAACGGAAGTAGGCTGAAGTTGTACACAGGGGATCCTGCCCCTGCGCAATGACTATATGGAAGTAGGACAGTCTTAGTAATCTAGGTAGTTGCAAGGGATTGCAGGACTATAAACTACATTGCCTGATATAGTGAAGCTCGTGGTAGGAAGGTTGCGCGAAGGGCGACGGGAGTGTGACAAGTGGAGCTACGCTAGATGAGTTGCACCATGGAGGATGGTGTCGTGCAGATGGGTCCAAAATTAGTCATTGGGGTTACTATTCATGATTTGATGACCAAAAATCAGTTAAGAGGAGCAAGTAGGCATTATTTGTGGTGAAAATTTTTGGATATTTGCCACCAAAGATGCATCTATTATCAGAATTTGGGGGGAATGATCAGATTTGAATTCAAAACCTTCTATAAACTAAGCATGTTGGTTTGCTAAAGAACACTTTGCATTCTGAGTGTTGTATGGGTGCTTTGTTGTTTGAAGCTTATCAATCATCAATTTTGGGAGGAGTTCGTGGCACGCCCCTCATTCGCAAACTACACCGTAGAATCCCGAGAGAAGTTATAGAACGAATGACTTCTACAAACTCCACAAATGTTGTAAGTTCCAAAGTTGTTGTTTCTAATGCGCAGGGCCCTGAGAATTCAAGTATGGAAGCTACAACACCTGTGCCTACAACACCAAGGTCACCTAGGCTGAAGCAATCAGCCACAAAGGAGAAGCAGAAGAAGTGGATGTCGGTGAGACATTCATTGAGGAAGAACCCTAAGGTGTGATAGAAAGAGAAAAAAGATAAACAACCAGAGAAAGTGGTTGATTTGGAAGAGGAGGAACACTAAGGTGTGGAGGAATTGGATGCCGAAAAGGTCGAGCCTATCTCACGACTCCCCGTGTATATCTCTCCACGAAAGGGAAAAACAAAAGTTAGCAAGGACCCATATTCGGGGAAATTCACAATTTCGACACCCTTGTTGCCTAAACAGGTTGAATTTGAAGGAACAACACTAGCAACATAGTTACCAATCAAATGAGAAAATGAACTAGTACCTGTTTTTTTGAGGTAGCAAAAAATCACCCAATTTTGAAAAGTGGTGATGCCAGAATACACTTTTTTTAGCATATTTTTAGCACTTTAAATTTTCTTATGTATCAAGTATGAACATCTTTTTTTAAACGTTAGTGATTTTCATCTTACTTTTGAAAAGTGTTGACGCAGCATCAACATATTTTTTTAAAGAATTTATTTTTGACACTTTAATTTTTTTTATGTAGCAAGTATGAATACCTTTTTTAAATGTTAGTGATTTTCATCTTGATTTTAAAAAGGGTTGATGCAGCATCAATCCTTTTTGTTTAGAGGGCTTATTTTTTACACTTTAAATTTTCTAATGTATTCAGTGTGGATATTTTTTTTAAATGTTTGTGATTTTCATGTTGGTAATAAAACATAAAAAAAAAATAATAATAATAATAATAAAAAGAAACACGACAAAAAAAACTCAAAGAATAAACAAATATATAAAAAATACTAAAAAAAACCCATAAAAATGTAAAAATAAAACAAATTAAATTGTAAAAAAAGAAAAATTTAAAAAAATAGAAAATAATTAATAAATAAAAATATTATAAATAAATAAAGGAAAATATCTCAAAAAAGCATAAAATTTAAAGAAACAATTTGAATATTAATCAAAACCAAAAAAAAAAAAACATCCATAACATTTGTTTAATTTAGAAAAAGTGAAATACAACTACATAATAATAGTTATATATATATATATATATATATATATATATATATATATATATAAAATAAAAAAAAAAAAAAATTTAAAAAAATTAAATTAAATTAAAAAATCATAAAAATTATAAAATAAAATAAAAAATAACAATAATAATAATAATTGAAGAATTAAAAATACAAAGCATTAAAAATAAAAATATTTCAATTAAAAAACAAAAAAAAAACAAATCATAATCAAAAAAATTAACAAAAATAAATAAAAAAATATTTAAAACAAAAAAAAAAAAGTTAAAAAAAAATAAAAATAAAAAAACGAAAGTTAAAATATAAAAATTAATAAATAAAAAAATCCAGCCACCCTGGGTCAGGGTTGGCCGCAGGCACGAGCGGCTAGGCAACAATGTGCCCACGCTCGTGGCCAACCCTACCCGAGGGTGGCTTGAAATTTTTATATTTTTTTTCTTTATTAACTTTCTTTATTAATTTTCTTTATTATTATTATTTTTTTTATTTTTTTTAACTTTTAATTTAGTTATTTATTGTTTTATTTTGATTTTTTTTATTTTTATTTTTTTTAAGTTTTATTTTATTTTAATGTTTTTTAATGTTTTTTAATTTTAATTTTTAATTTTTGTTTTGATTTTTTTTTTGTAATTGTTCTTTTTTTAAATTGTTCTTTTTTTTTTTTTCAATTTAATTTTTTACGTATGTATTTTTTTTAAATGTTTTGTGTTTAATATATATCTATCTATATATATATATATATATATATATATATATATATATATATATATATATATATATTTTTTTTTTTATTTTTTAAAAAATGTCTTTTACTTAAAAAAAATGTTTTTATTTTTCTTTTGTTAATTTTTTTTCTTGGTTGAATTATGTTTTTTTTTTACTCATTTTATGATTTTTTTTTTGTCTAATTTTTTATATCTATAAGTTAATTTCATGTTATTTTTTACATTTTTTTTTGTTTTTTTTGTCCTTTTTCTATAGTTGATTTTTTTGTCATGTTTTAAAGTTATTTTTATTCTTTATTTCTTGTTATTATTTTTAAAAATATATATGTTTTTTTTATTGTATTTTTTTTAGAAATTTTTTTGTTGGTGTTTTTGTATTATTTTTGTGTTTTTTTTACTGTTTTTAATTTTCTAAAATGTTTTTTTTCCTTTTGCATTATTTTTTGTGTTTTTTTTATTGTTTTTTTTAATATCTGAATTTTTGTTTTCTTTTGTATTTTTCATTTTTATTTCTTTATAAATTTATATTTATATTTTGGCTTTTATTTTCATTTTTTTCTACAGGTTTTGTGTCGATGCTCATCTAATAACGTGATCCCATTATGGGAAATTTGGTAGTTGATTTTAAAATTTTCGTTATAATGAATCAAGTCTGCCCCCATAATGTATCAATTTCATGGTTAGTCTTTAAGTTTTCACTACAACAGGTCGAGTTCACCTACACCGCGTGTCAATTTGATGGTTGATTTATAAATTTTTGTTGCAATGTATCAAGTTGTCTTAGGCTTAGATTTTAAAATCGCTATACATTTTGCATTTAAAAAATAAATTACTCTTGAGTGTTCAGTTTTAAAGTTTTTTGTCATAAAAAATTTTCATAATGTCATGCTCAAAATATTTTGAAAACTTGAGATTTTTTTGTAGTCATAATCTTTGGTTTTAATTGCATGGTTGAAAAATTGTCATGATTTTAATATTTTTCTAAGTCATGATATTTTATCTTTAATGCTATGGTCAAAAACAATTACAATTTCAAGTTTTTTTAGAGTCAAGATATTTAATCTTTAACATGGATGGAAATAGTTGGAATTATCAAGGATTCGAGACATGATAATTTATCTCTAACATCACGTCCTAGAATTGTTGGAATTTTATAGTTTTTTGAAGTCTGAATATTTTCTCTTTATCTCCATTGCTAAAAAATGTCAAAATTGTAACCCAATTTTTTTTTTGTTATTCCAGAATAAAGAATTTTTTTTAAGGGTGTTTTTTCATCCATTTTCAAAGAAAAATGGTTTTTACTTCCATTTAAAAAAAATGTTGAAAATTTACCCTTAAAAAAAAATCATTATGGCATAAACAATTTTCATTTATGGGTTGTTTTTTCATGTTTTTTTGGGGTTTTTGGGCTCGAGTACCCGTTTTGAGATAATAGTTCTTGTTTCATCAGTAAATATGTTTAGCGTGCATTCCTATGTTGAAAATGGAGGATTAGACCTCACAGACCATGAGAGGTTCCCACATTTGGAAACAAGCAAGTATATGACAAAGATATAATATGAAGAGACTAGGGTTACACGATTGGAACCCATGAAGTGGGTCAAGCGTGTTGAGCAGGCGGGGTTGCTAAACATGCTCCATGTACAACATTTTCATAGATCAACGATCAACATAGTGTGTGTATGCCAGCTCTTCGCGCTGGTGCACGATGGATGTTTATGGCTTGAGGATCCCATCCTGATCATGAACATGTTAATCCATCGAATAACAAATTTTCCTTGTAAAGGAGCAGACCCTTCCAAGGAGTTTGGAGGGAAAAGTGGGGAAAAAGAATTAGTAGATAAGATGAAGGCTGAATATGGGCTTGTTAAGAAGTCGCGCAGATATTCTATCTGCTCTATTCAGGACCAGGTGGTGCAATTCGCACTTCAGATTCTTATAGGCAAGATCATGAGGAAATGTCATGTGGACAAAGTTTCAATGCTAGTAATATCACTAGCAGCCCATGGCGCGAAGGGTGTTCAATACAACTAGGAAAAGTATCTATGCAAGGAGTTCCTCGCGAACTGCCGGGAAGCTCAAGAAGAGAGAAAGCCCTTCCACTATACGTGGTTATTACTGTCTATTGTGTTAGTAGCTTGGAGATTGCTAAAGGACAAGCACTTCCCCCGTAGCCAAAATATTTACTTGAGGCAGAGAGGTTCGCTTCGATGTGGGCAACAAAGGATAAACAAAGGATCAAGGAGCTGAATTTCTTATGGATCCTAATGGAGATTTGTTGGGTTGCGTTATATTATTTCCATGACTAGCCCACGTCAGAGCCCCCCCCTTCTTTGCGCTGATTGCGTAGCGGGGGGGTCACGGGGGGGTGCTGACCCCCCCTGTCCGGGGGGTTCGAGGGGGGCAGGTAGCCCCCCTTTACGGGGTCCGAGGCAGCACCCCGGGGAAAATTATTTTCAACCCTATATTAGGTTGGGCGGACCTACCTATGGTTTTGTGCATGGTTTATGCACATGGTTTTGGACGCGATGGTTTTCGGTCCATGGTTTTGGACGCGATGGTTTTTTATTCATTGGTATTGAATGCTTTGGCATGTATAAATATGTATTGTAACATTGAAAGGAACATAATGAAAAATCAAGCTGGCAGCCCCGGTTTTGGGATCCAAGGGAAAATCTCTATGTATATGTGTTTTATGTGTTACGCTCTCACATTGTTTATTTTCTGTGTTTTAGAATTCGTATGCAGGTAATTATTGTAGGGGGTTAAAACCTATGTTTTACCTTCAAATGGTTATCAATCAGAGGCAAAGGTTTTCCCCAACCTTATTCATGCAATTAACGGCCTATGCGGAATTCAAGGCCGATTTCCATAATGTTTCCATCAAAGCGTGGAAGGACCCAAAGAACTATTATGGAACAAGCTACTATATTTGGTATCTGAGATAGATGTGCAGGAGATCGTGGGGAGTTGGCCATCAGAGTGGCGTGAACCCACGAAGCTTGGTGTGGGCACAAGTAAAGGTGCAAACAGCTTTGTTGCAAAGTCGACCGTTGCACAGAAGCGTACAGACGCAGCTCAGAAGGCAGCGTGAGCTCTCGCTGAGCAGAAGAAGAAGGAAGTTGCTAATAAGGTAGCTGAGGAGAAAGAGCGGGGGCAGAAGGAGCACACTGCAAAAGAGCAGGCTGAGAAATAACATGAAGATATAGAAGAAGTCGAAGAATCGGCTTCACAATGCATGGATGAGCAGGAGCTTTCAGGGAAGGAAGTAGGCAGTGGAGAGGAGTAGAGCACTTCTTTCACCTTGAGGAAGCATGGAAAGAAGTAGACTGGTGGGAAGCAAAAGAAGCATAAGTGTTATAAGTAGACACACATTGATCCAATGGTGCTTACAGAAGGCAATCTCGATGAGATTGGTATCAAGGTCTGCGATACCACAATAGAGTTGTGGAAGCAGTTCAAGTAGCAGTATATGCAGATGCTGGGGAGCATCCAAAAGGATTTGCATGAACTGCAGATCTAGATTGGTAAGATTCAAGCAAGCATTAGGCAAGTGATCAAGTTGCAAGTGAGCTTGACACAAGGAAGTGAAACATTCATAGAGTTGGAACAGACTCGAGACATCAGAGTCATACCATTGCCAGAAGGGTCCGTTCACGCAGAGTCAGATGAGGATCGCGTTGTGATCGGTACAATGAAGGACATGGGACAAAATTTGGCCTTGCTGCCACTCCAGACCCTCAATGCATTGCATCAGGGGTTTTCAGATGAGTTGAGGATTCGAGAACAGTGTGCCCTTATAGTCATAAGTGAGTTTAAGGTCAACAATGAACAAATGTTCGCAGAGAAGACTCAGGCACTGAAGGCAAAGGAGGACATGCAGACACGCAGCCATATCCTAGAGAAAAAGATAGAGTAGGCATGCAAGACAGTTCCCAAATTGAACATCCCAGAGGATGTCGAAGCTTCAGCAAAAGTAAGGAAATTGGTTGTTGCAATACGCGCATCAAAGGATGAAGTTGGCATGGTTACTTTTGATTTCAAATGAAGATAGTAGAGCTGAAGTTAAAGTTGATACCAACTACTCCACTAGAGGTTAGGGAGCAACACGGAGCAACAATCAAGGAAAATATGAACGCATTGGATACCATAGTCACAGACTATGCAATGATGTTCGACCAAGAAATGGAATTATGGACAAATATGTAGGAGAACCCGAACTTGTAGAAGTTTAACACCGATGTTCGAGAGACACAATAGAAGTATGATGAGGTCTAAGCGACTGCGCGCACTTTGGCATTGACACAACACCTCACGAAGTTATAGGAGGGCAAGCAGTTGCAAGCACAGACGGAAGAATTACAATGAAAATAGGCCCTTCTAAAGGCCAGATTATAGTCGTGGCTAAAGGAAGTCTGCCAACTTTCTCTGTCACTCTAGGAAAATCTAAAGGCACTCCAGCAGACACAGAGAACAATGTGCCTTGCCATGGAAGGCCCGACAACATAGAAGCTAGTCGAAGAAGTGCAGTAGGTTGTGGCACAAAATGTTGTTGAAGTTGCAGTATTGTAGGTCGAGCTAGGTGGTCTCCGCAACAAGATTAAGGCACTAGCTGAGTGACTCGAGGGCGAGTCACAATCTTTGTGTTGGGGGCTTGTTGGGATAAGGTCCCTAGGGTTAGTTTTGGGGTTAGTTAACCAAAATTTTGTATAAGTTTTTGTAAAAGATGTAAAGTCTCCATGAAATGTGGATGTGGAGCACGTAGGTAGATAGGAGTCAAAGGGGTCTTAGCCCCTTGTTTGATAAGTAAATAGGTCAGTCTTGGGACTCACCCATCATTTGCAGACCATGGTATTGTATTGAAGAAAGCTATACATACTTGAGTGATAGCCAATCTAGAGGTAGTAGTTGATAACTTGAAGTTAAGGTAGAGACTGTTTTGAGCAAGTGCTAAGGCACAAATGCTCCACTTCCTATACTTAGGCAAAAGGGAAGGCTCTCGTAGCTGAGTGCGTAGGAGGCCTTGGTAAGTCTGCATTTGAGTGCGCGAACCCCTGCATTTGAGTTCGCAGGGTGAAAGAGTCTGTAATCTAAGCATTGAAGATAAATAAACACTGATTTTGAAGAATTGCCTTGCAATCTGAGCATTATTGTTGATTCTATTTATGTTATGATCCGCCACTGTATAATATGATTTTTATAGAATAATGAATAAATGTTGCGTGAAACTGCTGAATCTATCTTATTTGTGCATGATTTAAGTAATTATCCATTTTTGCGAAGATAAGGGCTATTTTTTTATGATTTCTGATGAATTAGATAGTTCTTCTTGAATATAGATCTAGGGTAATTGATTAATGTGCGAAAGTTGATAAACTGTTGGTTTAGGGTCCACAAAGACTAATCGCAAACCTTTTGCTTATAATTGTAGCATCAGGCCATACAAGAATATCGATCTGCGCGAAGGCATATCTGAGCTATAAGAGTTTAAGAACCACTTCTCATATGTCCCTGGATGCAGAAACCTGGTTCTAGCATCCTCCAATACTGCTTTGGGTGAGACTACAACCTGCACTATGCAGGTTGTTACCAAAAGGGCTAGAATTTAGGGTTTTTTTGGTTGGTGCAAACAACTCTAAACCTGGGTCCAACCCCCTTAAGCCAACAGCTAATAATGTTCTCATCTATAAAATCACTTGCTGAATAATTTGTCTCTAAACATTGGAGGTTTTCTAGTATGAGCTATTTCTATTGGATCTCTTTCTAACAGTGACTACCACATCCTCGACAATTCAATAAACATGCAGGTTGTACTTGAGCTATATTTTTATTATTTTATTGATACCTAGAAAAGAAAGGTCTTAGAAAAATATCACTGGAGTTCAATAGTATTAGCTTAGTTTATTATCATTTCCAATTTTGATTGCTTCAAAACAAGTCCATTTCTGGTTTAATTAGCTCTGGTCATTAATATTGTTTCCCTATTCATTTCCTATTTCCAAATCTTGTCACCTACAATTGTCTTCTATCTGGTTGATTTATAGCCTATTTGAACATGTGTATCTACTTGAATATTAATATTGTGTCTGGCTTGGTTAATTTTACAAGGAAAAAGAAATCTTTGCTTGGATGATACAAAATTCCTATTTGATGAATATTGTTTTTTCCCAAGGTATCCAAAGAGAGAATTGGATATTACTACGATTCTCTTTGGTAAGTTTTCTTTGTCAAGCACTTTCATACCTCAATTTCTAGCTTTTGAAATGATGTTTTATATAAATATTGTGCATAAATTAGTTATTTTATTTATTTATTTATTTAATAAAATTCTTTAGTTTATATTAATATGTACAATAAACGTTACATGCATTTTATACCAAAAGGGGTCATACAGACATCCAATGCATGCATAGAGATGATGATGAGTCTGATCATGATATCAAGAATGAAGCCACTCAATGCCAAGAAGTAAATATGTCTAAGGCTTCAAAAGCTAACATGTCAAAGAACATAAAATGGAATCGTCACATTATTTGAATATCGATCATTTATGCAAATATATCTTTGTACTTCCCATGCGATATCACAAGTATATTTTATTACGCAAGTCTATAACAATTGGTCTTTGAACATTTTGTGAGTCTTGTTTCTCTATTATTTTCATATGAAGGCATAATGCAAAGAACTCAACTCTATTTTTTGTACATCTCCAATATCATATTTAAAAAGGATAGTAGCCCCTACCCCACACATACCGGGGGTTCCTTGACAGGCCCCATCAAAGAATTATCAGGCCTTCTCATAATCAATGCTTGGATCTTTGTGCCTTTTCTGGCGGTGGCCTTCAGCTTCCTTCAAATAGCCTATTTTTCATTCACGGGTAAAATTATTTTTGAAGACAACTTCTTGAAAACATTTTATACTTCTATGCAACCCAATTCTCTTGAAATTATGGTTGAATGAGGCCTTTTTGAAATTGCAGTATTTTCAGCAGAATCCTTACTACCACATCCCTGAATACAACAACAAATATGGAATTTATTCAAAAGGTTATGGCCTTGACAAAATTACTATGCCCTGGGGTCACGACGAGTAGATGTACCTTGTAAGTATAATTGTTTTATTTTTACTTTTTTCGATAATTGTATTTTTATGTGGGTACAAATGCTTGAAAATAATTTCAGGAGAAACAATTGTTATCATTCTGTATTTTTGAGGTTGTGGGAGTAAATACACTGGACAACATCAAACCACTTTTGAATGTTGGGATCTAGCCTTGCCAGCTTTCAGAGAGGGCTCTCTATTTATGATTTAATTGGTTTTTAGGTTTATTTTAGGCTACTTATGATTTTGGTTGGTTGTTTGTTTGAATTTGGCTGATTGGTTGGTTGATCTGATCAAATCACTTTCTTTCCATTGGGCTATGGAGCGAAATAAAACTGGAATGTTAGACCAAAAGTTCAAAGGAGTAATCACAAGGAAAGCTAGCTAGATTTACTTGATCTTTTAAATTAAATTATGGAATGGAGAAAAGGTGTTATTCAGTACGGATTGAGAAGCATTTAAGAATTTATCAATCAGACTTTCAGAAGAAAATATATGGATTGTAAACACAGTCCAAATAAGGTGTTCAAAAACATATCCTATTTTTCGCATCTCCTGTTTTACAATTAGATTTCAGATGAATAACTTAAGAAGAATAACAATGAAAACACAATTACAGTAGGAAAAACATCACCAGTGTTTCGTAACAGAAGCATCCTGTGAAAAGTCTTTTCATTAATGGTGCTCCAGCAATGTGAAAAAGGTATAGTGCTTGATAGAAAGAGTTATAATGTTCAGGGACCAACCCTCAATAACTTTGACAGAATGAAGTATTTAAACAAAATTTACAAAAGGATTAAAATTAATGCCTCAGTGACATGGAATTCTATTATTGACTTCGGACTAACAGACATGAAATAATGTGATCAAAAGGAATGAATTTGGTGGAGTGATCTGGACATCTGGCACTGCTTTGGAGTAGAACAGTTGCTGAGTGGCCACTATTCAGGTGTTTCACTGGTGAAGCTGACCTGTCTATTTAATCCTATAATTCACACAACTTATCCCACTGCTCCTCATCTAGAATGGAAATTTTTGTTACCTTGTGGTAGAACTCATTTACCTCAGTATACCGATAAAAAGTGGGTTTTACTGCAAAAACGTGTTTTATCTCATGTTGGATAAAACTCATGTTGCTAATAGCTTCATAAAAATCTCTCCCTATCATAGTACCTTTGATGTGGGAAAACTTGGTTGTGTCCTTTGAAATGTCTTGAACCTTCTTCTTGTAGTCTTCCCTATTCATTAATTTGTCATTGATCACAAATAAAGAAGGCAGACCTTTCTTGTTTTATGCATCTATTCTAATGAAAAAGCTGTTAACTGCTACCTCCAAAGTGTGACATTTCTCTATCAGTTGTACAACCAAGTTCTTCTTTGTTAGAACTTTCTTTACTTCCAGGATCGTTTTTGTTCTGTCATCTACTCCCAGATCATCCAACTCATATCTGTTTTTGGAATTGAGGAACTTTATGATGTGGTTGGTTGCATCAAGCATTTCTCCGAATTCAACATTGATAGTGGAAATGGTTTGCTTGACTTTCTCCATCAACTCCATCTGCTCGAATATAATCTCGATACATGGCCATATTTCATCTATTTCTTCAATGATATTATTCCATATAATCTCTTTGACTTGGGCCAATGTGTAACCAATAGAAGACTCAATTGCTGATTTCCTCCATACTTCTATCTAGTTTTGAGCTCTCTGTAGCTATGTTGCATGAAAAGTCTCAGTCTTTGTCTGATTATCTTATAGAAGATTTACTTGATCCTGCAACCTTTTGATTTCTGTGGTTTGGAGAGACATGCTCTATACTACATTTACCAACTAATCAACAACTACCCCAGTGCTTGTTGTAGAAGATGTGGCTGTAGGAATGGTTGTGATAGGGAGCGCTTCCAGAGGGACAAAAACCATTTTGGCAACTTGCTCCTTTTCTTTAATCATCTTTTCCATCTCTGTCTCCATTTTCTTCAACTATGCACTCTACTCCATGATGAGCTTCATCATGGTTGCCTTTTGAGTCTATGTTTCTTCAATGTCCTTGGCTAGAGGAACCTTTGAAGTTGGTAACTTCAATTGCTTCCTTAATGCTTCTATGTATAAATTCTTTTTCCTTACCAACTCTTCTATAGCATTGATGCTTGCAGGGTCATAACCTACTTTGATCACCAAGTCCTCCAAAGTTTCGATCCTGGTGTCTTTGCCAAGTGCGGATATTTTTTCCATCTTCAATTGTGATTGAACATTGGCTAATGTAACCTACAATTTAGATAAACTCATAGCAGTGTTAGTGACAATGGAGAAAATAATTTCCCCAGTTTGCTTGTGCATCTCCATTTGCTCAATGGGATGTGTGTCTTTCACATCAAATTCAAATGTTGACTTCTTGTAGTCTGATGATGTCTTGGGTTGGGGAACCTGTGCTTGGAGAAATGTCATTTTCATTTTTCCTTTCTCTGAATCAAGGGCTGAAAACAACCTTCTTTGAGAACTTGAAGTTAGATTCCAGAACTGATTATAGGCATTGATCTTCAAGGCCTCACTCCTCACTTTAATCTCTTTAAAAATATCCAATATACTTTTTTCTCTCTCCCCTATGGTAGATATGTCAGTTTGCATAACCTACTACTGATCTTTTGAAGCCGTGGAGGTAGTGGGAGACAATATGGTCTGATCACCTACTAATGAGGAAAAAAATGGCTCATTAGTGGTGATAATATTCTATTGCTCTAAATCCTTTCTAAGGCTTAGTTTTGAACTGAGTTTTGCCTTCTTCCTAAACATGATTTTGAAACCTTCACTAAAAAATTTCAGTCCCTGAAGGGGACTCTTCTTCTCTGCTTCTCTTTGTTGTTTTCTCCTGCATGTAGGAGTTCGTACTATGGAGGATGACACGAGCTACTCATCTGCCTCTTGTAGGGTGTTCTCAGCCCATTCTAGCTAGTTTTTATACTTCTCTATCTCTGGTCTGGTTGTGTGGAAATAAGCAGTAGATTTGTTTTCTACTCTTAACTTAGAAATGACCCCCAATGGATCATATGAACACGTGAAACTAAGGCTGAACTACATCTCTTTGAGTAGCTTATCTAATTCTTCCCCTACTACCCTATTGTTGCAAACGAAAGACCCTATGTGTGTTTTAATTTTGAATTGGGACTTCTTCTTGGAAACTACAAAGTGGATCTCATCCATATTGATCATTTGCCTTATGTACTCTAGAGAAAAAATCCTCATTGGGAGGAATTTAGGCAGCTTGTAAGGTGCAAGTTCACACCCAAATATTCTCAATTCTGCATAATTTTGTTAGAGGTACCAATCCCCTATCTAGACTTGGTCTGATAGCTGCAAAACCTTTCTAATTTCCTCACTAATCCTTGGCTCTGTCATGTTGCCTAAGAGACTAATTATTGGATGGACAAACATCTCTATGAACTATTTGTATGAGTATTATTTTTGTCCCTTCATCACCAGTGTTCTTCAGAAGATGATTGATTGCTGATTTCCTTCTTCATCGAGCTTTTGTAAAGAAAACTTGATGTTATATCCCTGAAAATATAAGAACATATAAACTAACACATAAGCATACTTGAATACCTCCTCAGTCTAGAATTTGATAAACTACTCATGAATAGAATCTGCAAGAAATTAGCTAAATTTAAACATGATGGAGTGCTTAGAATCAGTAGAGAAAATGGACAAAAATCCTATGATGGCCTCATCTACCCACTGATCTGAGTAATAGCCAAGGAGGTAAGAGATGCCTGTGAGAATTTGCTTGGCTCTCTCAGGGAAAATAGAGGAGGGATAAGGATGATTTTTCCTTGGTAATGGGGCATCTTCTTTCAAGAAAAGCTCAAGGGTTTTGGCCCTCTTAGAAAAATCCAATTTCTGGTATAGTTCAACAAGTGCTTCATAGGAAAAGGGGGTGGCATTCTCTACTGTAGGGGCTTGCATCATCTAGTCTATAGCTTGAGGAGTGATAGTGAACAGAATTTCTCTAGCGGGGGAAATGATGGCTCTTTAGCTTGGCAAATAACATGCATGACACTTCCTAAAAAATTCTCGGGTGTTGTGGGTATGGGTAAAAATATAGTGGGTAAAATTGGATTCCCATAGTTGAATGTCATCAGATTTATCTATATATTTGTCCTCGAGCCAACAATACATCTCAAAAAGGTCAAATTCGTAGAGAGTTTCATGGATCTTATAGTCTCTATCTGCCAAAGGGATGTGGTGGAAATCAATGGGAGGGTGGATCAGAGGACTCACAAGTTCCTCTGGTCCCTTGTCTTTTAGAGGCATCTTCGGAAAAGGCTATGGACAGTGGTGAAAACTGGATTACATATTTAAGTACACATAGAGGACTTAGGATTGGCAAACAAAACCAGAGGTAATAGCCTAGAACTGAGTGAGCGGGCAATGTTCCTAGCCTGGTGAAATGCTTGTAATTCGGAATAGTAGACCTATAGCAGAGCGATAGCAGTGGCAAGGTAAAAACTCAATGACTGGTTAATGATCAAAAGGAGGGATTATATAACACTCTGGTTTTCCCATTGATGGTGGCGTGGGTCCGTTGAATTAACGGTTAAGCGAATTGATTACTTAATGACTTAATTTTGGAGGGAGCGGATGTGATTGGTGAAGCCAACGAGAAAATGACGTGGCAGAAGGTGAGTGGCAGGAGCACAATGGATAGAGGAGTGGTTTCGAGAGGTGGAGAAACTGCTTTTTGGAGGGGGGGAGGCGATTAATGGTTTCACTTCAGGGGTGTGAGAAATAATGTAATGCTGGCATGTAGTGGCGGGCGCGGTTTAAAATATCACCCATTTCGGACCCCCCCCCCCCCCGGATAAAGTTCGGATGGTGCGGGGGGACTGAAATACACTGTGGGTCGTTGGATCTTGGGAGGTGGGCGCAGATGAGGGGATTGGTGGCAGATGTTAATGTGACGTGACGGGGCACTTGGTGGGGTCAACGGAAATTAATTTAATTCATAGTAGGGGAATAGTTGGGGTGTATGGTGGGGTAGCAAAACTTAGGAATAGGTGGGTGGACGAAAATATGAGCGGAGGGGTGACTTTGGGGGATTAAAACTTAGGAATAGGGGATTAATACACCAAAAATTAATTGATATATTAAACTTTAGAATAAAACTTTAATCCTTTGTCTTTTTCTTTTTCACATGAAAATAATAATTGAGATTTGACTTTAGGATAATATCTTCATGTTTTTCCTCTAACCACCATAGTGCTTCTACCTACCCTTTTGCATTCCATTCTTTTTCTAAGCGAACAGTTTCTCTTCTTTCTTTGCAGGGTGCACTTAAGCTAGTAGACCCAAATCATTTTTATTTTATGTACATCTACCTTATTATATCACTTATTTTTCCATTCACTCAGATTAAACTATTGAGTCAATTTTATCTCTACCTAGCTACTGATTTAACGAGTTTAAACTACTTGGTAAACCTTCATTCACTAATCTATTTAACTAAAATTTAAATGTGTCAGTCGTGATTAAACTGTATGACCTGAACATAATTTTAATCATTGTGGCATTCAAGAACAATTTGCACACAATCCTTATTTGAAAATGGAATAAAAGATCTAACTTATCAGTAGTGGCACTTGGACTTGCATCACTTTCAGTCTTATTTTCTATTTTTCTTTTGTGGGGTTCATATTTTCTTTTTTATTTATTTATTTTTCTAACATACCCTATTTTGATTTTATTTTTTTATTTTTTCTAGAAATCATTTGAAATTTATGTAGAATATAAAATTACAGATACAAAATACTCAATCACCTTGAGATCCTATAATTTATAGGACCCTAACAGTGGATCCAACTGGGGATGGCACTTCTCCAAGTGAAGTGCCAAGAACATAAGATTAGTAGCCTTGTGTACTTCATTTCTGTAATGTATTCAACTAATTTCTTTGTTGTTTAGGATACTATTGGTAACTCATCAATCTAGGCTTCATGCCTTCACTGTAGGCTTCAACCTTTATTGATAAGTTACCCAATCAAAGCCATAAAGACTATGATATTTACAATGATGAAAGGAAAATCTATAAGCTAGGAAATGTAGTGCTTTAGCATCCTGCCATTAACAGGACCTCCAGGTATCTATGTTCCATCAAGGTCTTTAAGGTAGAATGCTTTATTTCCCCTAAAATCATGAACAACATATGGCCCATTCCAAAGATTATCAAACTTTCCATGTCTTCCCTTGTCTTCTCTCCTTGAATCCCATCTCAAAACTTGGCCCCCAATGTTAAAGTCATCAGCTTTTGTTCTTCTGTCAAAAGTATTTTTAACATTTTCTTGAATAACTTGGGTATTGTGGTATACTTCCTCCCTGGACTGTTGCAACTAGATAGTTTGATTAATACTTCTCTGTACATCATTAGGTTCAGCTTGCACTTCTTGTATGATCTTCATTGCTGGGACTCCTGAGGAGGATGGAAGAAAATCATCCATCCCATAGACCAATTGGTATGGTGACATGCCAATAGACTTTTCAATAGTAAGTCTATCAGCCCAAAGTGCATTTACCAGCTTGTTGTGCCAAGACTTTTTGTTTTCCTCTAACAGCATTTTGATGATGTTTACCAAACTTTTGTTTGAGGATTCAGCCAACCCATTACCTTGAGGGTAATAGGTTGTTGAATGTCCCAAAGTGACATGGTATTTATGGTAGAATTCAACCATCTTTTTAGATTTGAAAGCTGCAACATTATTAGTGATGATTTTTCTAGGACAACCAAATCTGGAGAGGATATTAGTCTCAAGGAATTTAATAATGACAACATTAGTGGAATTTCTAGAAGGGGTGGCATCTATCCACTTGGTAAAGTAATCAATGGCTGTAAGAATCCACTTATGTTTGGTAGAGGAAGAGAAATGAATTTCGCCAATGAAATCTAATCCCCATTGTTGGAAATGGCTTTCGACAGAGATAGGCTTTAAGGGCAGGGGCAACAGTTTTCTCTTTCCCTAAAAAATCTGGCATTTATGACATAAAGT
Organism: Pinus tabuliformis; assembly: GCA_031772625.1. Classification (NCBI taxonomy): domain Eukaryota; kingdom Viridiplantae; phylum Streptophyta; class Pinopsida; order Pinales; family Pinaceae; genus Pinus; species Pinus tabuliformis. The sequence goes on along the minus strand of CM062804.1, from coordinate 1,233,326,620 downwards.
GACTTGTTTGTGAATGTCAAGGAAAAGGGTGGGCCAGTAGAAACTAGCTCTAAGGATTTTATTGGCAGTGGTTTTCCAATAAAGATGTCCACCACAGTCACTTTCATGGAATTCTTGCGTAACTTTATCTGCGTCATCCTTCAACAAGCATTTAAGTAAAATACCCCCAGCATCTTTCCAATACAAGACATTGTCTATAATGAAAAATTTAACTGCATTTAACTTAAGAAATCTTCCCTTTGTTTTGTCAAATGAGGAGGATCATCTAAATCAAATAAAACATAAATCAAGTCTGCATACCAGGGTGAGTTCAGAAATGCCTCATAAATTTGTGGAGGCGCCTGTTCCTCTTGATTATCTAATGAATCAATCAGGTTAATGTCTAATGCATGGAAATTTGACTCATCCATTAATTTGGCTAGTCCCTCACCTTTAATTAACTTGGTGGGCTTGATTTCTAAGTCGTATTCCAAAATGACAGCAATCCATTTTCCTCGCTTTCCATCAGGCCCATTATGTGTCAAAATGTCCTTAACCACTGCATTGGGTACATAAGCAATAATATGGGAATGCAAAATATATACTCTAAAATATTTTAATGCTTTAACTAATGCAAAGGCCTATTTTTCCATAATATTTTATTTCAAAGATGCATCTCTTAAATCTTTACTAAAGAATGCAATAGGCTATTCAAAGCCTTCACTATTTTTCTACAATAAAACTGCTGCAATGGTGTGTTCAGAAGCAAAAGAGAAGATTATGAAATCTTTGGTAAAATCTGGGCTGATGAATATTGGCACTTTGGTCAATGCCTGTTTAAGTAATTCAAAGGATTGTTTAGCCTCAATACTCCAATTGATTTCAGAGTCCTTTTTAAGCATGTTGGTTATGTTTCTAAGAAGTTCTGCCAGGTTAGGAATGAATCTCCTTAGGAAATTTATTTTAACAATAAAAGACTGAACCTCTTTGATGTTTCTTGGATGACTAATTTCGGTAATTGCTTCAATTCTATTGGGATCAATCCTAATTCCATCCTTGGAAATAATGTGACCAAGAAGTTTTCCTTCCTCAAGGACAAACAGTGTCTTTTTAGGATTGAGTGAGATGCCAAACCTTCTATATTTTTCAGGCACTCTTCTCAGATGTGCTAAATGTTCCTCATCAGTTTTAGAATAGACTATAATGTCATCAAGATAAATCACAATAAAATGTCCAATTTCATCAGCAAGGGAAATAACCATTTCTCTTTGGAAAGTGGCTCGAGCGTTCATTAACCCAAAGGGAATTTTCACATACATGAAAGTGCCCCATGGTGTAGTCAAGGCAGTTTTATACTGATCGTTAGGGTGCACTAAGACTTGGTTATAACCTAAGAAACCATCTAATAAGGAAATCCTACTAGACCCTACTACCTTTTGCAATATATGATCCATTTTAGGTAACAGGTAGTTGTCTTTAAGGGATACCTTATTTAGATTTCTGAAATCAATACACAGTCTGATTTCTCCAATTTTCTTTCTAGTAGGGACAATGTTAAACACCCATTTAGAGCATCTAATAGGAAGTATAATTTTTGCATCATACATCCTTTTTACTTCTTTCTCAACCAAAGGCATTAAGACAAGATTGATCCTACGAAGTTTTTGCTTGAATGGTTTTTTATCTTCTTTGATTGGGATTTTGTGTTGTATGATACCAGTGCCATATGCTTTCAGATCCTCATAACTCCAGGAAAAGACATCTGTGAATTATTTGAAAAGAGCTATATATTTTCGTTTTGTGATAATAAGCATTGATTTTGAGAGTTTTATCATTTTTGGGTTCTGTTCACTACCTATATTGCATTGTTCTATGTCTGCCCCTATGGGTTCCATTTTTGGCTTTTTTGCTACATCAATAAAATCAAAATGTTCTTCCAAAGGAGCTAGACCCCTTCACATAACATTTTCTTTGAGCTAAAGTACTTCAAAATCTTCTTTTTCTGGGTCAATTTCATGTAATTCTAATTTATGCACATCTATATTTACATCTGAATCATCAAGTTGTTTATCTACAGTAACATATTCAACAATCTGATTTTCTATTTTAGAGTCTAGAAATTCAATAATCTGGTATTCCTCTTCACAGTCTGAATCTATGATATTGTCTTCATACCCCTCCTTGGACTGCAAAAAAAATTCAATCTGCTTATCACTTCCAAATACCTGCCAATGTCTCACATTATCAAGTACAGCAGGACGGTGTTTAACCTCCACTGTATATTGTTTGTTTGGATGAGGCATTTGGCATGTGTGAGCTGAAAAAGAGAAACAATTATCCAATACATTATGATTCCTTGGAACGAAAGAAAGGTCATATTCTTCAAAAGTTCTTAAAAATTCAAGGACAACATTCTTGTAGTTTCTCAACCTAGGATGTTTTGCCACATATTCCCCCTTGATCCATTTAATAATTAATTCAGAATCTCCCTGAACAACAATTCTTTTAGCGCCTAACTTCTTTAATAGTTGTAATCCTAACTGAAGTGCCTCATATTCTACTATATTATCGGTGCAATGAAAATTGAGTTTATAGGAATGACCTTCTACATGATTGTCTCCTGGATTGGATACCCAAACACCTTCCCCTGAACCTACTTTGCTACAAGAGACATCAAAGCTCATGTTCCAAAAAGGTTCAATTTCAGTGTTTTGTTGCACAATTCGAGTCTGATTTTCTTGTTTTTATTCAATATCATTTTTTTCCTAGGTGACCTGTGCATCAATTCCCTCATCATTATAAAGAATAAAAGAGTCAAGCTCAGAATGAACATAGTAAAGAGGGTAGTTATGTGGTTTATCTTGACTGTTGACCATATACTTCATTAAGGTTTCCCTATACAGTCTTCTTTGTTGACCAAACACTGGTATAGTGTCATAAGTCATGTCCATTTGCAGGGTTCCTTGTAATTTTGATCCCCATGAGCGTGACAATAGCATGCCATACTTTGGGGGAATGTCTGCAACCACTATATCCATCACTAGACTCTTAGTAGGTATTTGGGCTAAAGAAACACACAAGTCTTTGATAAGACCTAGGCACCTAACTTTGTTACAATCAAAGGAATACAAATCTTTGTATTTCCTAGTGATGTCTAGTCCTAGCTTCTTGATGACTGCTATGGGCATTAAATAGGAGCTCAGGTTGATCATCACTCAAATTTACATCATTAGTTTTCTCCCCTAAGTTTAATGCCTTCAGGACCTAAGTCCTGTATACATTCTTGCTGACTAATTCGTTAAGGGGATAGAAATCTTCAATTTTGCAAGTTCATTTTCTATACTGAACAGTGTTTGATTTTTAAGCAGATTTGAAAAATCAGACTTATCAGCAATTAGTTTTGTGGCAAGTTCAGTTTGTTGGCTAGTAGAAGGTAGACCAGTTTGAGTATTTTTAGAAGTGGTACCAATGGTCCTTTTTGTAATAGGTTATGAAGGCTTCTTTCCAAGGGTTTCTATGGTTTTCTTGGGGGGATTTCTGTTGTTTTCTTTGGATCAGAATTAGACACCTTTTTGACAGGATTTTTAGCATTCTTTTTAGTTCCACTATCTTGATTTTTCTTACTTTTAAGATTGTACTGCCTATGTACCTCCATTATTGCATTTTCAAATCCTTGTTTGTATTCCTCTGACTCTTCAGAATCCATTTCAGTCTAGGCTATAAGAAAAAACTCTTGTTCCTCCTGAGTGAGGAAAAATGCTTCATCATCAGTAATCCCTAACAAATTAATTTGGTTATCATTCAAATCTTCTACAATATTCCCCTCATCATCTGTGTAATTTTCCTGAAAAGCAGGTTGAATCTGTTGATCTGGTCCCTTTTGCTCTCTTTGTTTAACTTGGGGAGTATTTCTTATAAAATTTTGGTTTCTGTTTTGTTGAACATTTTGGTTTTGACTTGTTTGATTTTTTTCATTTAGGTTCACTCTTTGCATCATTTGATTCACTACTCTGACTAGGTTATCAATCTTATGGTCAACAACAAAAGTAGAAGGTTCTTGTTTTATGGTTACTCTGTGTTCGGACTTCAATTTGGATTTTTTGGCCAAGATGTTGGCTTCAACTTTAATTGCATTTTCTTGCATTTCTTCCAAAGTTGTTGGGTCTCTTTCCCTAAGTTGATACTCCATATCTACATCAAAACCATCTAGAAAATCAATCACGGCTAGACCAAGGGAGGGCTTGATGTCTTATGGGATGGCATTGTAAACAATATTGAATCTTTCACAATACTCTTCCACAGTTTCATTGGATTTTCTTTTTAACCTTTTGTATTCGTTTAGGAGTTGAAGTGGGTTCTTCTTGATCTCCCATCTAGCTAGAAAATCTTGATGGAAAGCAACAAGATTGGCTATACTTCCTGCAGGTAAACAACTAAGCCACTTCTTCACATCATCTCCTAAGCTCTCGGCAGACAATCTCATTTTAACATCTACCTCATCCACTTCTTGGAGATCAAACACAACATTCATCCTATCTATGTGTTGTTGGGTAGTGTAAGCACCCGTATTATCAAAGGTCATGATTTTGGATGGATAATATGCAGGCATTGCATTTAGCTGGCCTAGTAACACCAAGGGTGCATACCTTCCTTCCATGACTATCCTGGTAGACTGAGATGAGGATGGACCTAGTGGAGGTGTAGTTTGGATAACTACAGGGATAGTAGGTATAGTAGTTTGAGAAACCAGAGGTAGGGAAGTTGAAACTACAGAATGAGTAGGACTGGGAGGCTGTAAATGTACAGACTGAGATGACTGACTAGACAAGGAGGTTGCTGCAACAGTTAAAGCAGAGAATTCAACAGACTGCTGAATGAAAGCTTCTTTTATAGCTTGGTCCAATACTGAAACTAGACCTTGTAATTTGGCAAATTGTTGTAAAGGTTCAAGATCGGGATCTGATTCAAGGCCTTGGGCTTGGGAGATATACGGTTGCAGTATGGCTTTATCTATGACAGTTTGACCTATGAAAGCCTCAAATTTGGATCTAAACAAACTTTGCTGAAAAGGCAAATCAAATTTTAAGTCTTGTAAAGTTTCGAACTTCTCTGGAAGAGAATTTGATCTTGACAAAGGAATATTTTCCAGAGGAGAATTAAATCTATACAGGGGACTATTACTACCTTGACTCTCGGTAAAGCTTCTTTTTCTCACTAGTTTCTCAGGGTCATCTACAATTTTAGCAGAGTTGGGATCAGGATGAGATTGATCCAGATTTAAACAAGAACACAACAAATTATAGATATAACCATGAATACACAAATGCAGCAGAAATAATACTTCATTTCATTAATGTAAAATACCGAAATATGCTTACAAATAGAAACGGAAATAAACCAGCTAGGGCAATGGTAGCTTATCTCTGAGAAGAGATGTGGCGGCTACATGCCTTTGAACTGTGTTACAATGAGGCTCAACGGTCTATTTATTGTTGAGAAACAATGGAAAACCCTAAACATCCAAAAACATAACCCTAGGAGATGAAGCGCCAAACTATGGGCCCCGTTTCAGGTAAATTGGTACACCAACTTCCCGGGGTCGTAACATTGGCATACGATCTCCGTTTGACACGCACAATATCTCGTTAGAAATATCTATCCAAGGACTACAACTTTGGGAAGAGAAACATCAATCCCTGGACCCATGTTGCTCCCAATTTTCCCAAAAAATGTCGTTTAGGGCCTCAAAACAACTCCAGAAGTTCAGGACCCGAAAAATTGCTAAAAATGGTAAATTGGCTACAATTAAGGAAACTGAAAAACTGAAAGAAACAATTGTGGGGGTCCAAGTGGAATTGGCAGGTGGCCACCAATATCCACCTCAATCAAAGATCTAGTATAAATTCTTCTCGGAGCTAGGGTTATGAAAAATCATCACACAAAAATCAAAATCAAGATCTATAATCTAACAGATACCTACAAAAGCAACCTCAGATCATGTATTTCATATTGATATAGCAGTTTCTTACTAAAAAATTGATATTCAAACCAGGGAATAATAATGTTTTGGATTAAAATGTATTCTTCCCCAGTATGGTCGCCACTATGTTATCGTTTTGTATTATTGAGGTTGCAGGAGTAAATACATTGGACAACATCAAACCACTTTTAAATGATGGTATCTAGCCCTGCCAGCTTTCAGAGAGGGCTCTCTCTTTATGATTTATCTTGGTTTTTAGGTTGATTTTGGGCTAGTTATGATTATGCTTGGTTGTTTGTTTGAATTTGGTTGATTGGTTGGTTGATCTGATCAAATAACTTTCTTTCCATTGGGCTATGGAGTCAAATAAAACTGGAATGCTGCAATTAACTTTCAAAGGAGTAATCATAGGGCAAGCTAGCTAGATTTACTTGATCTTTTAAATTAAATTATGGAATGGAGAAAAGGTGTGATTCAGTAGGGATTGAGAAACATTTAAGAAATTCTCAATCAGACTTTCAGAAGAAAACATATGGATTGTAAATGCAGTTCAAATAAGGTGTTCAAAAACATATCCTATTTTTCACATCTTATGTTTTACAATTAGATTTCAGATGAATAACATAAGAAGAACAACAATGAAAACACAACTACAATAGGAAAAACATCACCAATATTTCATATCACAAGTATCCTCTGAAAATTCTTTTCATTAATGGTGCTCCAGCAACGTGAAAAAGGTACAGTGCTTGATAGAAAGAGTTACAATGTTCAGGGACCAACCCTCAATACTTCGACAGAATGAAGTATTTAAACAAAATTTACAAAAAGATTACAATTAATGCCTCAGTGACATGGCATTCTATTATTGACTTTGAACTAACAGAAATGAAATAATGTGATCAAAAGGAATGAATCTGGTGAAGTGATTTGGACATTTGGGACTGCTTTGGAGGAGAACAGTTGTTGAGTGGCCACTATTCGAGTGCTGCGCTGGTGAAGTTGACCTATCTTGTCAATCCTGGAATTCACACAACTTATCCCACAGCTCCTCATCTAGAATGGAAATTTTTTCTACTTTGCAGTATATCTCATCTACCTCGGTATACCGAGCAAAAGTAGGTTTTACTGCAAATATGTGTTTTATCTCATGTTGGATCAAACTCATGTTGTTGATAGCTTCATAAAACGCTCTCCCTGTCAAAGTACCTTTGGTGTGGGAAGACTTGGTTGTGTCCTTTGCAATGTCTTGAAGCTTCTTCTTGTAGTCTTCCCTAGTCATTAATTTGTCATTGATCACAAATAAAGAAGGTATACCTTTCTTGTTCAATGCATATATTCTAGTGAAAAACATGTTAACTGCTACCTCCAGAGTGTGACATTTCTCTATCGGTTGTACAACCAAGTTCTTCTTTGTTAGAACTTTCTTTACTTCCAGGATTGTTTCTATTATTTCATCTACTCCCAGATCGTCTAGCTCATATCTATTTTTGGAATTGAGGAAATTTATGATGCGGTTTGGCTTTCTCAATCAACTCCTTTTGCTCGAATATAATCTAAATACATGGCCAGATTTCATCTATTTCTTCAATGATATTATTCCATATAATCTCTTTGGCTTGGGCTAATGTGTAACCAATAGAAGACTTAGGTGTTGATTTCCTCCATACTTCTATCTGGTTTTGAGCTCTTTGTATCTCTACTGCATGAAAAGTATCAGTTTTTGTTTGATGATCTTCTAGAAGATTTACTTGAGCATACAACCTTTTTATTTCTTCAGTCTAGAGAGACATGTTATGTACTGCATTTCCCAACTGATCATCATTTACCCTTGTGCTTGTTGTAGAAGATGTGGTTGTAGGAATGGATGTGATAGGGAGTGCTTCTAGAGGGACAACAACCATTTTGGTAGCTTTCTCATTTTTTTTAATCATCTTTTCCATCTTTGTCTCCATTTGGTTCAACTGTGCACTCTTCTCCATGATGAGCTTCATCCCGTCTGCCTTTTGAGTCTTTGTTTCTTCAATGTCCTTGGCTAGAGAATCCTCTGTAGTTGGTAACTTCAATTTCTTCATTAATGTTGTTATGTCTAAATTATTTTTCCTTACCATCTCTTCAGCATCATTGGTGTTTGCAACATTATAACCTACTTTGATCACTAAGTCCTCCAAAGTTTTGATCCTGGTGTCTTTGGCAAGTGCAGAGACTTTTTCCATCTTCAATTATGATTGAACATTGGCTAATATATCCTGCAATTTAGATAAACTCATAACAGTGTTAGTGACAGTGGAGAAAATCATTTCCCCTGTTTGCTTGTGCATCTCCATTTGGTCAATGGGATGTATTTCTTTCACATCAAATTCAAATGTTGTCTTCTTGTAGTCTAATGCTATCTTGAGCTGGGGAACCTATGCTTAGAGAAATGCCATTTGCATTTTTCCTTTCTCTGAATCAAAGGCTGACAACAACCTGCCTTGAGAAATGGAAGTCTGCTTCTAGAACTGATTGTAGGTGTTGATCTTCAAGGCCTCATTCCTCACTTTAATCTCTTTAAAAGTATCCAATATCCTTTTTTTGTCTCCCATGTGGTAGATGTGCTGGTATGCATAATCTATTGTTGATATTTTGAAGCCTTGGAGGTAGTGGGAGACAATTTGATCTAATCACCTACTAATGAGGAAACAAATGGCTCATTAGTCGTGATAAAGTTCTTCTGGTCTGAATCCTTGCTAAGGCTTCATTTTGAACCGAGTTTGGCCTTCTTCCTATACATGATTTTGAAACCTTCACTGAGAATTTCTATCCCTAAAGGGGGCTCTTCTTCTCTACTTCTCTTTGCTATTTTCTCCTTCATGGTAGGAGTATGTACTATGGAGGATGACACTAGCTGCTTCTCTGCCTCTTGTAGGGTGTTCTCAGTCCATTCTAGTTGGCTTTTATACTTCTCTATCTCTAGTCTGGCTGTGTGGAAATAAGCAATAGATTTTTTTCTACTCTTAACTTAGAAATGACCTCCAATGTATAATATGACCAGGTGAAGCTAAGGCTGAACTACATCTCTTTCAGTAGTTTATCTTCTTCTTCCCCTGCTGCCCTATTGTTGCAAATGAAAGGCCCTATATGTGTTTTAATTTTGAATTGGTACTTCTTCTTGGTAGCTACAAAGTGGATCTCATCCATATTGAGAATTGTCCTTATGTATTATAGAGCAAAATCCTCATTGGGAGGAATTTAGGCAGCTTGTAAGGTGCAATCTCACACCCAAATATTCTCAATTTTGTATAATTTTGATAGAGGTACCAATCCCCTATCTAGACTTGGTCTCATAGCTAAAAAATCTTTATAATTTCCTCACTGATCCTTGGCTCTGTCCTGCTGCCTAAGAGACTAATTGTTGGGTGCAAAAACATATCTATTAACAGTTTGTAAGAGTATTCTTATTGTTCCTTCATCACCAGTGTATTCCAGAAGATGACCAACTACTGATTTCCTTCTTCATCGAGATTTTATAAAGAAACCTTGATGTTGTCTCCCTCAAAATATAAGAACATATAAACTAACATGGAAGCATACTTGAATACCTCCTCAGTCTGGAATTTGATAAACTGCACATGAATAGAATCTGCAAGAAACTGGCTAAATTTAAACATGATGAAGGGTTGAGAATCAGCAAGGCAAATGGATAGAAATTCTATGATGGCCTCATATAACCACTGATCTGAATAATAGCCAAGGAGGTAAGAGATGATTGTGATAATTTTCTTGGCTCCCTCAGGGAAAATAGAGGACAGATAAGGAGGATTTTTCTTTGGCAATGGGGCATCTTCTGTCAAGAAAAGCTCAAGGGTTTTGGCCCTCTTAGCAAAATCCAATTTCTGGTACAGTTCAACAAGTGCTTCATAGGAAAAGGGGGTGGCATTCTCTACTATAGGGGCTTGCATCATCTGGTCGATAGCTTGAGCAGTGATAATGAACAGAATTTCTCCAGTGGGAGCAATGATGGCTCTTTGGATTGGAAAATAACATGCATGATGCTTCCTAACAAATTATGTGATGTTGTGGGTACAGGGAAAAATATAGTGGGGAAAATTGGATTCCCATTGTTGAATGTCATCAGATTTATCTATATATTTGTCCTCGAGCCATCAATACATCTCAAAAAGGTCAAATTGGAAGAGAGTTTCATGGATCTTATAGTCTCTATCTACCAAAGGGATGTGGTGGAAATCAATGGGAGGATGGATCAGAGGACTCACAGGTTCCTCTCGTCCCTTGTCTTTTGGAGGCATCTTTGGACAAGGCTATGGACAATGGTGAAAACTGGATTACAGGTTTAAGTACATAGAGAGGAATTAGGATTGGCGGACAAAAACAGAGGCAATAGCCTAGAACTGAGTGAGTGGGAAATGTTCCCAGTCTGGTGAAGTGTTTGTAATTCGGAATGGTAGACCTGTAACAGAGCGATAGCAGTGGCAATGTAAAAACTCAGTAACTGGTTAATGATCAAAAGGAGGGATTATATAACACTTCGGTTCTCCCGTTGATGGTGGCACAGGTCCACTGAATTAATGGCTAAATGAATGTGATTGGCGGAGCCAATGGGAAAATGACATGGTGGAAGGTGAGTGGCAGGAGTGCAACGAATAGAGGAGTGATTTCGGGAGGTGGAGAAACTTCTTTTCGGGGGGGGAGGTGGTTAATGGTTTCGCCTGAGGGTGGTGCGAATTAATGTAATGCTGACATGTAGCGGCAGGCACAGTTTCTGATACCGCCCATTTCGGACCCCCACCCCCCCACCCCTCTGATGGTAAAGTTCGGACGCTGAGGGATGACCGAAATACACTGTGGGGTGTTGGATCTTGGGAGGTGGGTGCAGATGAGGGGATAGGTGGCGAAGTGTTAATGTGACGTGACGAGGAACTTGGTGGGGTCGGGGGAAATTAATTTAATGCATAGTGGGGGAATAGTTGGGGTGTATGGTGGGGTAACAAAACTTAGGAATATGTTGGAGGATGAAAATATGAGCAGACAGGTGACTTTGGGGGATTAAAACATAGGAATAGGGGATCAATACACCAAAAATTAATTGATATGTTAAACTTTAGAAGAAAACTTTAATCCTTTGTCTTTTTCTTCTGCACATGAAAATAATACTTGAGATTTGACTTTAGGATAAAATCTTCATGCTTTTCCTCTAAGCACCATAGTGCTTCTACCTACCCTTTTGCATTCCATTCTTTTTCTAAGCTAACATTTTCTATTCTTGCTTTGTAGGGTGCACTTAAGCTAGCAGACCCAAATCAATTTTATTTTATGTACATCTACCTTATCCTATCACTTATTTCATCATTGACTCAGATTAAACTGTTGAGTCAATTTATGTCTACCTAGCTACTGATTTACCAAGTTTAAATTGTTTGGTAAACCTTCATTCACTAATATATTTTTATAAATTTAAATGTGTTCAGTCATGAGTAAAATTGTATTACCTGAACAGAATTTTAATCATTGTGGCATTCAAGAAAAATTTTCACACAGTCTTTATTTGAAAATGTAATAAAAGATCTAAGTTATCAGTAGTGGCACTTGACTTGCAACACTTTCAGTCTTATTTTCTATTTTTCTTTTGTGGGGTTCATATTTTCTTTTTTATTTATTTACTTTTCTAACATACCCTCTTTTCATTTTCTTTTTCTATTTTTTCTGGAAAGCATCTGAAATTTATGTAAAATATAGAAGTACAGATACAAAATACTCAATCACCTTGAGATCCTATAATTTATAGGACACTAACAGTGGCTCCAGCTGGGGATGGTACTTCTCCAAGTGAAGTGTCAAGAACATAAGATCAGTAGCCTTGAGTACTCCATTCTCTAATGTCTTCATCTGATTTCTTTGTTGTTTAGGATACTATTGGTAGCTCATCAATCCAGGCTTAGGGCCTTCACTGCGGGCTTCAACCTTTGTTAATAAGTTACCCAATCAAAACCATAAAGACTATGATATTTACAATGATGAAAGGAAAATCTATAGGCTAGGAAATGTAGTGCTTCAACATCCTGCCATTGACAGGACCTCCAGGTATCTCTGCTCCATCTAGGTCTTTAAGGTAGAATGCATTATTTCCCCTGAAAGCATGAAAAACATATGGCCCATTCCAAATATTATCAAACTTGCCATGTTTTCCCTTGTCTTCTCTCCTTGAATCCCATCTCAAAACTTGGTCCCCAATGTTAAAGTCATCAACTTTTGTTCTTCTGTCAAAAATATTTTTAACATTTTCTTGAATAACTTGGGTCCTATGGTATACTTCCTCCCTGGACTGCTGCAACTGGATAGTTTGATTAATCCTTCTCTATACATCATTGGGTTCATCTTGCACTTCTTGTATGATCTTCATCACTAGGATTCCTAAGGAGGATGGAAAAACAAAATCCATCCCATAGACCAATTGGTATGGTGACATGCCAATGGACTTTTTAGTAGTGAGTCTGGCAGCCCAAAGTGCATTTACCAGCTTGTTGTGCCAAGACTTTTTGTTGGCCTCTAACAACTTTTTGATGATGTTTACCAAACTTTTGTTTGTGGATTCATCCAACCCATTACTTTGTGTTTAATAAGTTTTTGAATGTCCCAAAGTGATGTGGTATTTATGGAAGAATTCAACCATATTTTTAGATTTGAAAGCTGCATCATTATCAGTGATGAGTTTCCTAGGACAACCAAATATCGAGAGGATATTAATCTCAAGGAATTTAATAATGACAGCATCAGTGGCATTTCTTGAAAGAGTGGGCTCTACCCACTTAGTAAAGTAATTAGTGGCTGTAAGAATCCACTTATGTTGGGCACAGGAAGAGTGATGAATTTCGCCAATGAAATATAATCCCTGTTGCTAGAAAGGGCTTTCAACAGAGATAGGCTTTAATGGCAGGGGCAACAGTTTTCTCTTTCCCTCAAAAATCCGGCATTTATGACATGAGGTGACTTGTTTATGAATGTCAGGGAAAAGGGTAGGCCAGTAGAAACCAGCTCTAAGGATTTATTGGCAGTGGTTTTGTAATAAAGATGTCCACAATAGTCACCTTCATGAAAAACTTGCATAAATTTATCTGCATCATCCTTCAATAAGATTTTAAGTAAAATACCCCCAGCATATTTCTAATACAAGACATTGTCTATAATGCAAAATTTAATTGCTATTAACTTAAGAAATCCTTCCTCTATTTTTGTCAAACCAGGAGGAGAATTTAAATTAAATAAAACATAAAGCAAGTCTGCATATGAGGGTGAGTTCAGAAATTCCTCATCAATTTGTGGAGTCACCTGTTCATCTTGATTATCTAATGAATCAATCAAGTTAATGTCTAATGCATGGAAATTTGACTCAGCCATCAATTTGGCTAGTCCTTGACCTTTAATTAACTTGGTGGGATTGATTTCTAAGTTGTATTCTAGAATGACACCAATCCGTTTTCCTTGCTTTCCATCAGGCCCATTCTGTGTCAAAATGTCCTTAACCACTGCGTTAGGTACATAAGCAATAAAATGGGAATGAAAAATATATACTCTAAAATATTTTAATGTTTTAACGAATGTAAAGGCATGTTTTTCCATAATATTGTATTTCAAAAATGCATCTCTTAAAGCTTTACTAAAGAATGTAATAGGTTGTTCAAAGCCTTCATTATTTTTTTGCAGTAAAACTGCTACAATGGTGTGTTTGGAAGGAAAAGAGAAGATTAATCTTTGGTAAAATTTGGGATGATTAACACTGGTGCTTTGGTCAATTCATGTTTAACTAAGTCAAAGGAATGTTTATCCTCAATACTCCACTTGATTTCAGACTCCTTTTTAAGCATGTTGGTTATGTTTCTAAGAAGTTCTGCCAGGTTAGGAATGAATCTCCTTAGGAAATTTATTTTACCAATAAAAGACTTAAGCTCTCTGATGTTTCTTGGATGACTAATTTTCATAATTGCTTCAATTCTACTAGGATCAATCCTAATTCCATCCTTGGAAATAATGTGACCAAGAAGTTTTCCTTCCTCAAGGCCAAACAATGTCTTTTTAGTATTGAGTGAGATGCCAAACCTTCTACATTTTCAAACACTCTTCTCAAATCTGCTAAATGTTCCTCATCAGTTTTAGAATAAACTATAACAACATCAGGATAAATCACAATAAAATGGCCAAATTCATCAACAAAGGCAATATCCATTCCTCTTTGGAAAGTGGCTCCAGCGTTCATTAACCCAAAGGCAATTTTCACATACATGAAAGTGCCCCATAGTGTAGTGACGGCAGTTTTATCTTGATCATCAAGGTGCACTAGGACTTGGTTATAAACTGAGAAACCATCTAATAAGGAAATCCTACTAGACCCTACTGCCTTTTTCAATATATGATCCATTTTAGGTAACATGTAGTTGTCTTTAAGGGATACCTTATTTAGATTTCTAAAATCATTACATAGTCTGATTTCTCCAGTTTTCTTTCTAGTAGGGACAATGTTAGACACCCATTTAGAGTATCTAATAGGAAGTATAATTTTTGCATCATACATCCTTTTTACTTCTTTCTCAACCAAAGGCATTAAGACAGGATTGATCCTACGAAGTTTTTGCTTGAATGGTTTTTGATCTTCTTTGATTGGGATTTTGTGTTGTATGATACTAGTGTCATATACTTTCAAATCCTCATAACTCTGGGTAAAGACATCTGTGAATGCTTTGAAAATAGCTGTATATCGTCATTTTCTGATAATATGCGGTGATTTTGAGAGTTTTATCATTTTGGGATTATGTTCACTACCTATATTGCATTCTTCTATGTCTGCCCCTATGGGTTCCATTTTTGGCTTTTTTGCTACATCATTAAAATCAAAAAGTTCTTCTAAAGGAGCTAGACCCCTTGGCATAACATTATCTTTAAGTTGAAGTACTTCAAATTCTTCTTTTTCTGGATCAATTTCATGTAATTCTAATTTATGCACAAATATATTTACATCTGAATCATCAAGTTGTTTATCTACACTAACATATTCAACAATCTAATTTTCTACTTTAGAGTATGGAAATTCAATAATCTAATCTTCCTCTTCATAGTCTGAATCTATGTTAATATCTTCATACTCCTCCTTGGATTGCAAAAAAAAAAAATCAATATTCTTATCACGTCCAAATACCTGCCAATGTGTCATATCATCAGGTAAAGTAGGACGGTGTTTAACCTCCACTATATATTGTTTGCTTGGATGAGGCATTTGGCATGTGCTAGCTGGAAAAGCTAAACCATTAGCCAATACATTCTAATTCCTTGGAATGACAAAAAGGTCATATTCTTCAAAAGTTCTTAAAAAGTCAAGGACAAAATTCCTGTAGTTTCTCAACCTTGGATGTTTTGCATCATATTCTCCCTTGTTCGGTTTAATAATTAATTTGCAATCTCCCTGAACAACAATTCTTTTAGCACCTAGGTTCTTCAATAGCTGTAATCCTAAGAGAAGTGCCTCATATTCTGCTATATTATTAGTGCAATGAAAATTGAGTTTATATGAATGACCTTCTACATGATTGTCTCCTGGATTGGACACCCAAACACCTACCTCTGAACCTACTTTGCTACAAGAGCCATCAAAGCTCATGTTCCAAAAAGGTTCAGTTTCAGTGTTTTGTTGCATAATTAGAGTCTGATTTACCTGTTTCTCTTCAATATCATTTTCTTCCTCGGTGACCTATGCATCAATGCCCTCATCATTATAAAGAGTAAAAGATACCAGGTCAGAATGAACAGAGTAGAGAGGGTAGTTATGTGGTTTATCTTGACTGCTGACCATATACTTCATTAAGGTTTCCCTATACAGTCTTCTGTGTTGACCAAACACTGGTATAGTGGCATAATTCATGTCCATTTGCAAGGTTCCTTGTAATTTTTCTCCCCATGAGCATGACAACAACATGCCATACTTTGGGGGAATGTCCGCAACCACTATATCCATCACTAGACTCTTAGCAAGGATTTGGGCTAAAGTGACACACATGTCTTTAATAAGACCTAGTGACCCAACTTTTGTTAAACACACATGGACAACAAGAGAAATATGAAAGATAAATCATGAGAGTACGATTTTTATTAACAAATGATTTACATTTATAGTACAATATGTGACCGTTGGGTTCCACATCCCAAGGTCTCTTGGACTCCTTTTTTCCATTCGGCTTCCACACTAACCCATTGAGGATTAGGTGTCCAACATTCCCCCCCTTAATCCGAAGGGTTATGTATGAGTCCAAGAAGAGAGCTAAAATACAAAATGTGCAAAAATGCATGGCAGCACTAGGCTGAATGTGCTCTTCTGAAATGTTGGTATAAAGGGTGGTGGTTTAAGGATGACCACCAACACTGGAACACTTAGTGCAGTTCCCAGAACTCTTCGAAAACTGGCAAGAAAACTGAAGTTTTCTACTAGAGGAAGTGCTCCTATTGTTTTGAAGAGGGAAACCTTCAACCATGAAAGGGAGGTCTCACCCTGTATAAAAGGGAAAACTTCAACATGAAAAGGGAAGTCTCAACCTGTGATGGTTTAAGGATGACCAACAACTCTAGAATGCTTAATGCAATTCCTGGAACTCTTCCAAAAACTGGCAAGAAGCTGGAGTCTTCTGCTAGAGGAAGTGTTCTCAATTTTGTTCCTGGAATTCTTCCGAAACTGGCAAGAAGCTGAAGTCTTCTGCTAGAGGAAGTTTCCCAAATTTCCAACTAAAGGCATGTTCATGGGCATCTTTGTTCTTGGCTACAACTTTGAAACTGGTGTGGCAGGTTGTGGCTCAAGCTCGCTTGATGTGACTTTGAAGCTTGTAGATGACCGTCATTTCCCCCCCTCTCAGATACAAGGTGAGATGGTGGAGAAAACTCAACTGCAAGGCTGTTCAATACTCTGGAACAAGTTCTGACATGTGTTTGGAATATCTTCTTGGCTGTTGATGCCCATTGCCAAGAAGCGATCCATCCAAGATGAATCTTTGTTCTTGCAAGACGTTTGTTTCTGAAGCATCTGTGTGAAGAATGACTGGTTTTATGACAGTGCTTACATGGATGAAGATCAAAACAGTGATCTTTCAGATGGCCAACTCGGTCATAGTGTTGGCATTTTATAATCTGTTGTTGTTGCTGTTGTTGTGGAAGAGGAGCAGAATCTGGAACAGCTGGATGTGAACTGTCATGAATGAATCCAGCACTCTGAAACTCAATGGGCTTTAAGTTGTTTGGAATATGAAAGGACAAGTCCTTTTCATATCCAAGACCAGTTCTGTGCTTGTTTTGGACAAGCTGTTCCCAAGGTCTGACGATGGGCTTGGGAAGTGCAGACTGATTTTCTGCATCTGCATGTACAACTACTGCTTTATTTGAATGAACTGTAACATTATTGACTTGCTGTTGATGGGTGGTTGTCTCAATGTTCTGAACAAAAATAGGTTCAGAATGATGTCTATTTTGATGTAGCTCTTCTTGCTGTAGCTGTGATTCAAGCTGCAAAAAATCGATCTTTTCCTGTGCATTACGCAGGTAGCTCTGAATGTCACAGAGAGTGTCTTTGTTGATGTTGACTATGTTTTCGACACTAGAATGTATTAGTGTGTTCAGTAACTCTAATACTCCATAAAGTCTTCCCATTTTATCAACAAATCAAACTCTGTTAAATACACTTATTTTAACCTTTTTTTTCAAAGATATTAGAAGTTGCTCCTCTTTCGATTTGCACCAAGTTTTGGCTGAATGGTAAAATCATACAACTTTTGGAATAAGGTGATAACTTCTATATACTTTAATACTCTATGGGAACTTCAATACTGAACACAAAAACCATAATGAGTTTTAAATTCAATGCCACAACTGGAGCAACAGCAACTGCAAATAATAATCCCCAGTGCTATATTACAGAAATACGCTACCTTGGTACACAGATAATGACTTAGCTCTCAAGGTTGAGGCCACACGAATCTATTCAGCCATATAAATCAGACAAATATAATATATATCAATCCAGGGATGAAGAGAGGAACACGAACTGTTAAATAGAGGATATATATGCCTTTGGTATAAGGAAAACACGCCCAGAACTGATGTCACACTTCGACCATTTCAGAAAAACCCTTCATGAGCTAATAAATGTGTAGTAACTCGGCGCAGGATAGTGCTATCATAATAAACTCGAGCCACAAGAAAAAAATGTTGCTTTTATAAGTCCAGGCACACACCAACTGGAGATATTTTGGCTAGCTAGACAATATTAATTCGCCCCTCCAAGAGATAAACTCAGTCAGCAATATTAGAAAGGGAAAACTCTTTATTTTCATCAAAGAACTCGTCCTTGGAGACTTCAGCGAACAATGGCATCTTTAATAAGTTGATATTCGACCTCTGAACTCAATATTTCTCTTATGTCTTATTATACAATATCACAATGGGCACGCCGCTGCAGCAATTCGGAGACAACAATATTGCTGATATAATATTATGGTTACTGTCATCAGAATAAAAGGCAGGGGCTGAGATTTACCTGCCCGGTCAGCATAAGCTCAAGAAACAGTTCATTTTCTCACTGCCATTTTTACGAGCATTGATGCCGAATAAAATTAAAGAATCTACAAAATGAGGAAAACAAACATGAACTCCGCTTAAAGATAACACAATAGTCCTTGCCTTTATTGCAGAATCTGATTCGATGCAATTTGGATTTTCTGTTCTGCCAGCTGCGAGAACGACTAGTTTGGAAAACTAAAACAACGAACAGAAAACATGCACATTTTCGACCATTGTTCAAAGCCTGCAGTTCACCATTCAATGCGCATACTGGAATGGCTTTCAACTGATACCAAGACCGTGAGAGGCTCTCCCAGGTAGAAATGCCATGTTTTGGCACAAGGAATACGATGCAAATGGGACACGCTTCCAAATGGTAGAAAAAATAAAATCGCAGTGCTTATGGGTCTATCGACTTTGTACTGAGGCGGAAGAATAGATTTAGAAAGGGCCACAGAGGTGTCTCTCGATGTCTCTTTGAAAAACCCTCCTTCAGGATGGGGTTGCATATCCAGCAATTCTCTCGTTTGTTCGCACGTTAGGGTTCCCTCTGATACCAAGACCGGGCTCACAAATACGGCCAATAAAGCTGCGGAGAGTCCCAAACTCTTTGCTCCAGATTTAGTGGACGATTTAATCAACAGATTTAGTCAGTAGCAGCGTCAGAGATTGAAGAGACGACAAAGGGACAAACGAAACTTGGTTTGGAACAGTCACCGAGCAATGAATATATGGTGGTATGGGTAGGAAATACCAAGTGGTATAATGCAAATAATACGTGGGAGCTATGTGGGAGCTGGGTGTTCATCAAAATAGTGGGAGCTGGGCATTCATCAAACATTCTGACACCAAAATGTTCTTCTTCTATAAAAGCAGAGAGACGTTACACCCAAAAACGTGCCAACAATGAGCGAAGGGAGGACAATAATGAACGGGTGCAGTCAATGGTTGAATGCATAATTCCACCAACATGCAATATACAGGCAACTGCAAGAGATGCAACTCGGACGAATTCGATGATAATAACGCATAGATAATGGGAGATATTTTGGCTACTACATACAGAGACGTTTTCGAGGAGTATCATGCAACAATGTCCAACGAACTTAAGGACTCAACTAATCGCTCACGACATTTAATAATACACACAGAGATGTGCTAGCAGAGATAGAGTGGCATTCCAACACAGAGATACAACTGCATAAATTCCAGGGTTCATGTCACAAGAAAAGCACTTTGAGAAAATTTATCCTATGTGTGGTTCCGTCGCTTGGCACAAACCTTTCAAGGATACCATTAATGCAGGATACCATGCACCAATTTGAACGAGCAACAACATTCCACCATACTCTGATCTCTTCAATGCACTGTCTTCGAACTTTTGTATTCCATATTTATGGCATTCAGCAAACCAATTATGTCAGCGCAACATTCAAATATAATATATATGCCATAGCTCCTTTATGGAGAGACATAGCCTTGTCTGTCGAGCTCTAGGATCAACAACCTCACGACCCCCACCAATGTAGCCAATCTCAGTGCATTCACCACTAGCAGCGACCAGGTTTGTGCTCTTCACAATATAGGATCGAGCCCTTCTTCATGACTTATTTATTTGAAACAAAGAATTAAAGGCAAGTGTCAACCAACATGGGAAATGGACAGTACAACAATCACTGAAATTGATGAATTTTTGGATATTCGATTGTGGTCTGTCTTTCAACGATGAACAAAAGAATCTTTGAGGAGAAACAATGACATATAAGTCAATAAGCTTGTAACGTAAAACCTGTAATGCTTATTCAGTTCTTGCAGAGATGACAAGAAGAGTGAAAATGATAATTTTATGTACGCAGGTTTTGTCTGGAGCAGCGCTTTTAAATGGAGCGTTTATGGACAGAGAGCGCAGGTAATGGCAGACAGAGGTCAGAGATGTCAGTTAGCAACGGATTTCAGGCAGAAAATTTTCAGGAGGTAGCGCATGCAGTGTCAGGAGTATGGAGGTGCTTCTATATGGAGAGCAAACACCAGCAGCGATATTAACAGGTTGCAGCTAAATTTAGCTGAAGAAATATTCATGAGAAAATATTCATGAAGTTCATGGTAGAAATAAACTGCACAGAAAGGCCATAAAACAAATGGCTCACATTAATTATGCAGGGCAGGAATACGCCTGCTCTGATACCATGTTAAACACACATGGACAACAAGATAAATATGAAAGATAAATCATGAGAGTAGATTTTTATTAACAAATGATTTACATTTATAGTACAATATGTGACCGTTGGGTTCCACATCCCAAGGTCTCTTGGACTCCTTTTGTCCATTCGGCTTCCACACTAACCCATTGAGGATTAGGTGTCCAACAACTTTGCTAGAGTCAAAGGAATACAAATATTGTATTTCCTAGTGATGTCTAGTCCTAGCTTCTCAAGGACTGCTTTGGGCATTAAATTATGGGATGCACCTGAATCTAGCATAGCATTATGAAGTATTTTATCATGAATATTCAAACTGACATAAAATGGAGGGACTCCTCCTTCTTGTGGTTTTCCTTCTACCTTGGGCCCAAATAGGAGCTTAGGTTGATCATCACTCAAATTTACATCATCAGTTTTCTCCCCAGTGTTTAATGCCTTCAGGACCTGAGTCCTGTATACATTCTTGTTGACTAATTCAGTTAAGGGGATAGAAATATTCAACTTTGCAAGTTCATTTTCTATACTGAACGGTGTTTGATTTTTAAGCAGATTTGAAAAATTAGACTTATCGACAATTAGTTTTGTGGCAAGTTCAGTTTGTTGGCTGGTAGAAGGTAGATCAATTTGAGTATTTTTAGAAGTGGTACCAATGGTCCTTTTTGTAACAGGTTCTGGAGGCTTCTTTCCAAGAGTTTATGTGGTTTTCTTAGGGGGATTTTATGTTGTTTTCTTTGGATCAGAATCAAAGACCTTTTTGACAGGATTTTTAGCATTCCTTTTAGTTGCAGTATCTTGAGTTTTCTTACTTCTAAGATTTTACTACCTATGTACCTCCATTATTGCATTTTCAAATACTTTTTTGTATTCCTCTGACACTTCAGAATACATTTCAGTATGGGCTATATTAAAAAGCTCTTGTTCCTCCTGAGTGAGGAAAACTGCTTCATCATCACTAATCCCTGACAAATTAATTTGGTTATCATCAAATCTTCCACAATATTCCCCTCATCATCTGTGTAATTTTCCTGAAAAGGAGGCCGAATCTGCTAATCTGGTCCCTTTTCCTCTCTTTGTTTAATTTTTGGAGTATTTCTTCTAAAAATTTTGTTTCTATTTTGTTGAACATTTTGGTTTTAACTTGTTTGATTTTGTTCATTAAGGTTCACTCTTTGCATCAATTGATTCACTAATTTGACTAGGTTATCAATCTTATGGTAAACATCAGAAGTAGAAGGTTATTATTTTATGGTTACTTTGCATTCAGACTTCAATTTGGCCTTTTTGGCCAGGATGTTGGCTTCAACTTTAATTGCATTTGCTTGCATTTCTTCCAAATTTTCTGGGTCCCTTTCCCTAATTTCATACTCCATATCTACATCGAAACCATCTCGAAAATCAATCAGGGCAAGAACAGGGGAGGGCTTGATGTCTTGTGGGATTGCATTGTAAACAGTATTGAATCTTTCACAATACTCTTCCACAGCTTCATAAGGGTTTCTTTTTAACCTTTTTTATTCATTTAGGAATTGAAGTGGGTTCTTCTTGATCTCCAATCTAGCTAGAAAATATTTATGGAAAGAAACAAGATTAGCTATACTTCTTGCAGGTAAACCCCTAAACCACTTCTTCACATCACCTCCTAAGATCTGGGCAAACAATCTCATTTTAACATCTGCCTCATCCACTTCTTGGAGATCAAACACATCATTCATCCTATCTACGTGTTGTTGGGCAGTGTAAGCACCAATATTATCAAAGGTCACGATTTTGGATGGATAATCTGCAGGCATAGCATTCAGCTGGCCTGGTAACACCAAGGGTGCATACCTTCCTGCCATAATTGTCCTGGTAGATTGAGTTGAGGATGGACCTAGTGGAGGTGTAGTTTGGATAACTACAGGGATAGTAGGTATAGTAGTTTGAGAAACCAGAGGTAGGGAAGTTGAAACTACAGAATGAGTAGGACTGGGAGGCTGTAAATGTATAGACTGAGATGACTGACTAGACAAGGAGGTTGTTGCAACAGTTAAAGCAGAGAATTCAACAGACTGTTGAATGAAAGCTTCTTCTATAGCTTGGTCCAATACTGAAACCAGACCTTGTAATTTGGAAAATTTCTATAAAGGTTCAAGATCAGGATATGATTCAAGGTCTTGGACTTGGGATATATACAGTTGTAGTATGGCTTTATCTATGACATTTTGATCTATGAAAGCCTCAGACTTGGATCTAAACAAACTTTGCTGAAAAGGAAAATCAAATTCTAAGTCTTGTAAAGTTTCAAACTTCTCTAGAAGAGAATTTGATCTTGACAAAGGAGTATTTTCTAGAGGAGAATTGAATCTAGACAGGGGACTATTACTACCTTGACTCTCGGTAAAGCTTCTTTTTCTCACTAGTTTCTTAGGGTCATCTACAATTTTAGCAGGGTTGGGATGATGATGAGGTCTAGTATAAATTATTCTGGGAGCCAAGGTTATGAAAAATCATCAAATAAAAATCAAAATCAAGATCTATAATCTAATAGATATCCACGAAATCAACCGCAGATCATGTATTTCATATTGATATAGCAATTGCTTACTGAAATACTAATTTTTAAACCAGGGAATAATAATGTTTTGGATTAAAATGTATTCTTCCCCAGTATGGTCGCCACTATGTTATCATTCTTTATTTTTGAGGTTGTGGGAGTAAATACATTGGACAACATCAAACTACTTTTGAATGTTGGCATCTAGTCCTACCAACTTTCAGAGAGGAGTCTCTCTTTATGATTTAACTTGATTTTTAGGTTGATCTTAGGCTTGTTACGATTATGATTGGTTGTTTGTTTGAATTTGGTTGACTGGTTGGTTGTTTTGATCAAATCACTTTCTTTCCATTGGGCTATGGAGTCAAATAAAACTGAAATGACGCATCAAAAGTTCGAAGGAGTAATCACAGGGCAAGCTAGCTAGATTTACTGGATATTTTAAATTAAATTATGGAATGGAGAAAAAGTGTGATTCAGTAGGGATTGAGAGGCATTTAAGAATTTCTCAATCAGACTTTCAGAATAAAACATATGGATTGTAAATGCAATCCAAATAAGGTGTTCAAAAACATATCCTATTTTTCACATCTCTTGTTTTAAAATTAGATTTTAGATGAATAACATAAGAAGAATAACAATGAAAACACAATTATAGTAGGAAAAACATCACCAGTGTTTCGTAGCACAAGTATCCTATGAATAGTATTTTCATTAATGGTGCTCCAGCAACGTGAAAAAGGTACAGTGCTTGATAAAATAGTTACAGTGTTCAAGGACCAACCCTTAATACTTCGACAGAATGAAGTATTTAATCAAAATTTACATAAAGATTACAATTAGCGCCTCAGTGACATGGAATTCTATTATTGACTTCGACCTAATAGAAATGAAATAATGCAATCAAAAGGAATGAATCTTGTGGAGTGATCTGGACATCTAGCACTACTTTGGAGGAGAATAGTAGCTGAGTGGCCACTATTCGGGTCTTGCACTGGTGTAGCTAAACTATCTTTTTAATCCTGGAATTCACACAACTTATCCCACCACTCCTCATTTGGAATGGAAATTTTTGTTACCTTGCGGTAGATCTCATCTACCTCAGTATACTGAGCAAAAGTGGGTTTTACTGCAAAAATGTGTTTTATCTCATGTTGGATAAAACTCATGTTGCTGATAGCTTCATAAAAAGCTCTCCCTGTCATAGTACCTTTGATGTGGGAAGACTTGGTTGTGTCCTTTGCAATGTCTTGAAGCTTCTTCTTGTAGTCTTCCCTGGTCATTAATTTGTCATTGATCACAAATAAAGAAGGCAAACCTTTCTTGTTCAATGCATCTATTCTAGTGAAAAAATTGTTAACTGCTACCAGCGGGCCCGAAATTCACAAATTCACAAGAATTTCTTCACGCAGGATTCAGAAAAGGGGCAAAAACGGTTCTAAAGGCAACAGAGGGCCGAACAGCAGCCATAAAATGTCGATGGGACAGTTTAAAGCATTCAGAAGACAACAAGGAGCCCAGGTTCAGTGAAAGTGTATCAGAGGAAGCGGCGAAGACTATCAGTCAGTGTTTTTGGTGGAAATCTGTATTTCCAAAGCAGGCAAACATTAAGAGGCCCCCATCAAAGTCAATAAAGCAGTGTTGGGCCATCAAAGCTCACCAGATCAAAGTTAATGCATAAGGCCACCTAAGGGCAGCGCTGTAGAAATCAATGCACAGTTATGGCCAAATGCTGGCACAGAGCTCTAAAGACATCATACTTACTCATTTTTGAGGCAGCTGCCCCCAGCGCAGCATTAGATATATATTTTGGGCATTTATTTAGGCATATGTTAGGTTAAATACACTTATTGCATCAGATCTATCTCAGATCTGATTCTTGTAGATATTTTGCTTATAAAAACCACCCTAATTTACAGTTTAAAGGGTTGGTTGGTTGATTCGCTCCACTAGAGACGCGCTCTGTATACTTGATGTTTTCCTTAATCAAAGAACGCTGAAAAGCTTGGAGGATGGACTATCTGCTGTGTTATTAATGTTTTGAAGAATGAATATGGAATTCTTGTGCTACAACATGACTCAATAAGTGTTTTCTACCTCTGTTTTCCATTGATATATGCTCATATCATACATATGTCACCATCTAAAATAGCAGAAAAAATGAATAGCTTAGACTTTGTTTAACTGCACTCTATGCTCAATTTCTGTTGTTTCTTTATGTTTTCCTCTGAATTGGTAATGAATATGAATTCCCTTTGGCTCATATTTCCCCTAATTCACTCATGTTTGACAGTTATCTAGGGATTCTTTACTACTCCTAGATAGAGCTCATTCACCTTCCCTCTATTAAGCTGAAAGAGAGATTCTTAATTGCCTCTCATTCCTTAGCCTTCAATCCATCTCCATTTAGCTTGAATGTTGTTTCATGTGCTACTATCTTGCTCCATATTCCTCTTGTGACCAAGAAAATGCACCAGCAGTCCTACTCCATGACTCCATGCCCAATGGTTTGAACTTATCATACTATGCATTACCTCTCTACTCGAAAGCTTCATACCTCCCACCAAAACTCAAACGAAACCCCTTGAACTCAATAACTAGCCTAAAATCATCATCAACAAAGCTAAATCATTAAGAGAGAGCCCTCTCCGATTGCAGGTAGGCTAGGACCTGCAGTCCAAAGATTGGTTTGTGGTTACCTCAGTCGTATTCCCTTGGGAGTCAAAGGGAACAACCTGAGTGATAACATTTAGCAAGTGCAGAGACTTTTTCCAACTTCAATTGTGATTGAACATTGGCTAATGTAACCTGGAATTTAGATAAACTCATAGTAGTGTTAGTGATAGTGGAGAAAATCATTTCCCCAGTCTGCTTGTGCATCTCCATTTGGTCAATGGGATGTATGTCTTTCACATCAAATTCAAATGTTGTCTTCTTGTAGTCTGATGTTACCTTAGGCTGGGGAACCTATGCTTGGAGAAATGCCATCTACATTTTTCCTTTCTCTGAATCAAAGGCTGACAATAGCCTGCTTTGAGAACTGGAAGTCTGCTTCTAGAACTGATTGTAGGTGTTGATCTTCAAGGCCTCATTCCTCACTTTAATCTCTTTAAAAATATCAAATATACTTTTTTCTGTCTCCCCTGTGGTAGATGTGTTGGTCTACATAACCTGTTGCTGATCTTTTGAAGCCGTGGAGGTAGTGGGAGATAGTGTGGTCTGATCACCCACTAATGAGGAAACAAATGGCTCATTAGTGGTGAT
Source organism: Pinus tabuliformis (assembly GCA_031772625.1). Taxonomy (NCBI): domain Eukaryota; kingdom Viridiplantae; phylum Streptophyta; class Pinopsida; order Pinales; family Pinaceae; genus Pinus; species Pinus tabuliformis. The sequence goes on along the minus strand of CM062804.1, from coordinate 1,233,300,075 downwards.
AATGTTCTCCTGCTCTGAATCCTTGCTGAGGCTTAGTTTTGAACTGAGTTTGGCCTTCTTCCTATACATGATTTTGAAACCTTCACTGAAAATTTCAGTCCCTGAAGGTGACTCTTCTTCTCTGCTTCTCTTTGTTGTTTTCTCCTACATGATAGGAGTCTGTACTATGGAGGATGACACCAGCTGCTCCTCTGCCTCTTGTAAGGTGTTCTCAGTCCATTCTAGTTGGTTTTTATACTTCTCTATCTTTGGTCTAGTTGTGTGTAAATAAGCAGTAGAATTGTTTTCTACTCTTAAATTAGAAATGACCCCCAATGGATCATATGACCAGGTGAAACTAAGGTTGAACTGCATATCTTTCAGTAGATTATCTACTTCTTCCCCTACTGCCCTGCTGTTGCAAACGAAAGGTCCTATCTGTGTTTTAATTTTGAATTCTTGGAAGCTACAAAGTGGATCTCATCCATATTGAGCATTTGCCTTATTTACTCTAAAGAAAAAATCCTCATTGGAAGGAATTTAGGCAGCTTGTAAGGTGCAAGCTCACAGCCAAATATTCTCAATTCTGTATAATTCCGATAGAGGTACCAATCCCCTATCTGGACTTGATCTGATAGCTGCAAAACCTTTCTAATTTCATCACTGATCCTTGGCTCTATCCTACTACCTAAGAGACTGATTGATGGATGCACAAACATCTCTATGAACTCTTTGTAAGAGTATTCTTTTTGTTCCTTCATCACCAATGTAGTCCAAAAGATGACTGATTGTTGATTTCCTTCTTCATCGATCTTTTGTAAAGAAATCTTGATGTTGTCTCCCTGGAAATATAAGAAAATATAAACTAACATGGAAGCATACTTGAATACCTGCTCAGTCTAGAACTTGATAAACTGCTCATGAATAAAATATGTAAGAAATTGGTTGAAGTTAAACATGATCAAGGGCTTAGAATCAGCAGAAAAAATAGACATAAATTCTATGATGGCCTCATCTACCCACTGATCTAATTAATTTCCAAGGAGGTAAGAGATCACTGTGATAATTTGCTTGGCTCTCACAAGGAAAACAGAGGAGGGATAAGGAGGATTTTTCTTTGGCAATGGAGCATCTTCTGTAGAGAAAAGATCAAGGGTTTTGGCCCTCTTAGCAAAATCCAATTTCGAGTACAGCTCAACAAATGCTTCATAAGAAAAGGGGGTGGCATTCTCTACTGTAGGTGCTTGCATCATTTGGTCTATAGCTTGAGGAGTGATAGTGAACAGATTTTATCGAGTGGGGGCAATGATGGCTCTTTGGCTTGGCAAATAACATGCATGACACTTCCTAAAAGATTGTGGGGAGTTGTGGGTACGGGGAAAAATATAGTGGGGAAACTTTGATTCCCACAGTTGAATGTCATCCAATTTATCTATATATTTGTCCTCGAGCCAGCAATACATCTAAAAAAGGTCAAATTCATAGAGAGTTTCATGGATCGTATTGTCTCTGTCTACCAAAGGGATGTGGTGGAAATCAATGGGAGGGTGGATCAGAGGACTCACAGGTTCCTCTGGTCCCTTGTCTTTTGGAGGCATCTCCGGATAAGACTATGGACAATGGTGAAAACTGGATTACAGGTTTAAGTACACAAAGAGGACTTAGAATTGGTGGAAAAAAGCAGAGATAATAGCCTGGAACTGAGTGGGCGAGCAATGTTCCTAGCCTGGTGAAGTGTTTGTAATTTGGAATGGTACACCTGTAATAGAGCGATAGCAGTGGCAATGTAAAAACTCAGTAACTGGTTAATGATCAAAAGGAGGGATTATATAACACTCTGGTTTTCTCATTGATGGTGGCGCGGGTCCATTGAATTAATAGTTAAGGGAATTGATTGCTTAACGACTTAATTTTGGAGGGATGGGATGTGATTGGCAGAGCCAATGGGAAAATGGCGTGGCAGAAGGTGAGTGGCGGGAGCACAACGGATAGAGGAGTCGTTTCAGGAGGTGGAGAAATTACCTTTCGGGGGGGGAGGTGGTTAACGGTTTCGCCCATCAGGGGTGCGAAATAATGTAATGCTGACATGTAGCAGTGGGCACGGTTTCAAATATCGCCCATTTCAGATCCCCCCCCCCCTCCCCCGATGGTAAAGATCGAATGGTGAGAGGGGACCGAAAGACACTGTGGGTCATTGGATCTTGGAAGGTGGGCGCAGATGAGGGCAGATGTGGCAGAGTGCTAATGTGACGTGACAGGGCACTTGCTAGAGTCGGCGGAAATTAATTTAATTCATAGTGGGGGAATAGTTGGGGTGTATGGCACGGTAACAAAACTTAGGAATAGGTGGGTGGATGGAAATATGAGCGAAGGGGTGACTTTGGGGGACTAAAACTTAGGAATAGGAGATTAATATACCAAAAATTAATTGATATAATAAACTTTAGAGTAAAACTTTAATCCTTTGTCTTTTTCTTCTACACATGAAAATAATACTTGACATTTGACTTTAGGATAAAATCTTCATGTTTTTCCTCTAACCACCATAGTGCTTCTACCTACCCTTTTGCATTCCATTCTTTTTCTAAGCTAACATTTTATCTTCTTGCTTTGCAGGGTGCACTTAAGCTAGCGGACCCAAATCATTTTTCTTTTATGGACATCTACCTTGTCCTATCACTTATTTCGCCATTGACTCGAATTAACCTGTTGAGTCAATTTTATCTCTACCTAGCTACTGATTTACCAAGTTTAACTGTTTCGTAAACCTTCATTCACTAATCTATTTAACAGAAATTTAAATGTGTTCAGTCATGATTAAATTGTGTGACCTGAACAGAATTTTAATCATTGTGGAATTCAGGAAAAATTTGCACACAATCGTTATTTGAAAATGGAATAAAAGATCTAACTTATCAGGAGTGGCACTTGGACTTGCAGAACTTTCAGTCTTATTTTCTATTCTTCTTTTGTGGGGTTCATATTTTCTTTTTTATTTATTTATTTTTCTAACATACCCTCTTTTCATTTTCTTTTTCTATTTTTTCTGGAAACCATTTGAAATTTATGTACAATATAAAAGTAAAGATACAAAATACTCAATCACCTTGAGATCCTATAAATTATAGGACCCTAACAGTGGCTCCATCCAGGGATGGCACTTCTCCGAGTGAAGTGTCAAGAACATAAGATCAGTAGCCTTGAGTACTCCATTTCTGTAATGTCTTCATCAGATTTCTTTGTTGTTTAGGATACCATTGGTAGGTCATCAATCCAGACTTAAGGCCTTCACTGCGGGCTTCAACCTGTATTCATAAGTTACGTAATCAAAACCATAAAGACTATGATATTTACACTAATGAAAGGAAAATCTATAGGCTAGGAACTGTAGTGCTTCAGCATCCTACCATTGACATGACCTCCAGGTATATCTGCTCCATCAAGGTCTTTAAGGTAGAATGCATTATTTCCCCTGAAAGCATGAAAAACATATAACCCATTCCACAGATTATCAAACTTGCCATGTTTTCCCTTGTCTTCTCTCCTTGAATCCCATCTCAAAACTTGTTCACCAATGTTAAAGTCATCAACTTTTGTTTTCTGTCAAATTTTTTTTTAACATTTTCTTGAATAACTTGGGTCATGTGGTATACTTTCTCCCTAGACTACTACAAATGGATAGTTTGATTAATCCTTCTATGTACACCATTGGGTTCAACTTTCACTTCTTGTATGATCTTCATCACTAGGACTCCTAAGGACGATGGAAAAACAACATCCATCCCATAGACTAATTGGTATGGTGACATGCCAATGGACTTTTTAGTAGTAAGTCTATCAGCCCATGGTGCATTTACCAGCTTGTTGTGCCAAGACTTTTTGTTCTCCTCTAACATATTTTTGATGATGTTTACCAAACTTTTGTTTGAGGATTCATCCAAACCATTACCATAAGGGTAATAAGCTATTGAATGTCCCAAAGTGATGTGGTATTTATGGCAGAATTCAACCATGTTTTTAGATTTGAAAGATGCAGCATTATCAGTGATGAATTTTCTAGGACAACCAAATCTGGAGAGGATATTAGGCTCAAGGAATTTAATAATGACAGCATTAATGGCATTTTTGGAAGGGGTGTCCTCTATCAACATGGTTAAGTAATCGGTGGTTGTAACAATCCACTTATGTTGGGCAAAGGAAGAGGGATGATTTTCTCCAATGAAATCTAATCCCCATTGCTAGAAAGGGCTTTCAATAGAGATAGGCTTTAAGGGCAGGAGAACAATTTTCTCTTTCCCTCAGAAATCTAGCATTTATGACATGAAGTGACTTGTTTGTGAATATCAGGGAAAAGGGTAGGCCAGTATAAACTAGCTTTATGGATTTTATTGCCAGTGGTTTTCCAATAAAGATGTCCACGACAGTCACCTTCGTGGAATTCTAGCACAATTTTATCTACATCATCCTTCAACAAGCATTTAAGTAAAAGACCCCGAGCATCTTTCCAATACAAGACATTGTCTATAATGCAAAATTTAACTGCTTTTAACTTAATAAATCTTGCCTTTTTTTTTTCAAACCAGGAGGAGCATTTAAATTAAATAAAACATAAAGCAAGTCTGCATACCAGGGTGAGTTCAGAAATGCCTCATCAATTTGTGGAGTCACCTATTCCTCTTGATTATCTAATGAATCAATCAAGTTAATGTCTAATGCATGGAAATTTGACTCAGCCATCGATTTGGCTAGTCCTTTACCTTTAATTAACTTAGTGGGATTGATTTCTACGTCATATTCCAGAATGACAGCAATCGATTTTCCTCGCTTTCCAGTAGGCCCATTCTATGTCAAAATGTCCTTAACCACTGCATTAGGTACATAAGCAACAATATTGGAATGCAAAATATATACTCTAAAATCTTTTAATGCTTTAACTAATGCAAAGGCATGTTTTTCCATAATATTGTATTTCAAATATGCATCTCTTAAAGCTTTACTAAAGAATGTAATAGGATGTTCAGAGCCTTCACTGTTTTTCTACAGTAAAACTATTGCAACAGTGTGTTCAGAAGCAAAAGAGAAGATTATGAAATCTTTGGTAACATCTGGGCTGATTAATATTGGCACTTTGGTCAATGCATGTTTAACTAAGTCAAAGAAATGTTTAGCCTCAATACGCCACTTGATTTCAGAGTCCTTTCTAAGCATGTTGGTTATGTTTCTAAAAATTTCTGGCAGGTTAGGAATGAATCTCCTTAGGAAATTTATTTTATCAATAAAAGACTAAAGCTCTCTGATGCTTCTTGGATGACCGATTTTCATAATTGCTTCAATTCTACTGGGATCAATCCTAATTCCATCCTTGGAAATAATGTGACCAAGAAGTTTTCCTTCCTCAAGGCCAAACAATGTCTTTTTAGGATTTAGTGAGATGCCAAACATTCTACATTTTTCAAACACTCTTCTCAAATCTGCTAAATGTTCCTCATCAGTTTTAGAATAGACTATAATGTCATCAAGATAAATCACAATAAAATGGCCAATTTCATCATCAAAGGCAATATCCATTTCTCTTTGGAAAGTGGCTCCAGCGTTCATTAACCCAAAGGGAATTTTCACATACATCAAAGTGCCCCATGGTGTGGTGAAGGTAGTTTTATCCTAATCATTAGGGTGCACTAAGCCTTGGATATAACCTGAGAAACCATCTAATAAGGAAATCCTACTAGACCCTACTACCTTTTGTAATATACGATCCATTTTAGGTAACGGATAGTTGTCTTTAAGGGATACCTTATTTAGATTTCTGAAATCAATACACAATCTGATTTCTCCAGTTTTCTTTCTGGTAGGGAAATGTTAGGCACCCATTTAGAGTATCTAATAGGAAGTATAATTTTTGCATCATACATCCTTTTTACTTCTTTCTCAACCAAAGGCATTAAGACAGGATTGATCCTACGAAGTTTTTGCTTGAATGGTTTTTTATCTTCTTTGATTGGGATTTTGTGTTGTATGATACTGGTATCATATGTTTTCAGATACTCGTAACTCCAGGAAAAGACATTTGTGAATTCTTTGCAAAGAGCTATAAATCGTTGTTTTGTCATAATAGGTAGTGATTTTGAGAGTTTTATCATTTTGGGATTTTGTTCACTACCTATATTGCATTCTTCTATGTCTGCCCCTATGGCTTCCATTTTTGGATTTTTTGCTACATTGTTAAAATCAAAAAAAAAATTCTAAAGGAGTTAGACCCCTTTGCAGAACATTATCTTTGAGCTGAAGTACTTCAAATTCTTCTTTTTCTGGGTCAATTTCATGTAATTCTAATTTATGCACAAATATATTTACATCTGAATCATCAAGTTGTTTGTCTACACTAACATATTCAACAATCTGATTTTCTACTTTAGAGTCTAGAAATTCAATAATCTCATCTTCCTCTTGACAGTCTGAATCTATGTCATTGTCTTCATACTCCTCCTTGGATTGCAAACAAAATCACTCTACTTATCACTTCCAACTACCTGCCAATGTCTCATATTATCAGGTATAGTAGGACGGTGTTTAAGCTCCATTGTATATTGTTTGTTTGGATGAGGCATTTGGCATGTGATAGCTGAAAAAGATAAACCATTAGCGAATACATTCTCATTCCTTGGAATGACAGAAAGGTCATATTCTTCAAAAGTTCTTAAAAATTCAATGACAACAATATTGTAGTTTCTCAACCTAGGATGTTTTGCAACATATTCTCCCTTGATCTGTTTAATAATTAATTCAGAATCTCTCTGAACAACAATTCTTCTAGCACCTAACTTCTTCAATAGTTGTAATCCTAAGAGAAGTGCCTCATGTTCTGCTATATTATTGGTGCAATGAAATTTGAGTTTATAGGAATGACCTTCTACATGATTTCTCCTGGATTAGACACCCAAACACCTGCCCCTGAACCTACTTTGCTAAAATAGCCATCAAAGATCATGTTCCAAAAAGGATCAATTTCAGTGTTTTGTTGCACAATTAGAGTCTGATTTACCTATTTTTCTTCAATATCATTTTCTTCCTCAGTGACCTGTGCATCAATGCCCTCATCATTATAAAGAATAAAAGTGACCAGGTCAGAATGAACAGAGTAGAAAGCATAGTTATGTGGTTTATCTTGACTACTAACCATATACATCATTAAGGTTTCCCTATACAGTTTTCTGTGTTGACCAAACACTGGTATAGTGGCATAAGTCATGTCCATTTGCAAGGTTCCTTGCAATTTTTCTCCCCATGAGCATGACAACAACATGCCATACTTTGGGGGAATGTTCGCAACCACTATATCCATCACTAGACTCTTAGCAGGGATTTGGGCTAAAGTGACACATAGGTCTTTGATAAGACCTAGGCACCTGACTTTGCTAGAGTCAAAGGAATACAAATCTGCGTATTGCCCAGTGATGTATAGTCATGTCTTCTCCATGACTTCTTTGGGCATTAAATTATGGGATGCACCTGAATCTAGCATAGCATTATGAAGTATTTTATCATGAATATTCAAAGGACAAAAAATGGAGGGATCCCTCCTTATGGTTTACCTTCTACCATGGGCCCAAATAGGAGCTCAGGTTGATCATGACTCAAATTTACATCATTAGTTTTCTCCCTTATGTTTAATGCCTTCAAGACCTGAGTCCTATATAAATTTTTATTGACTAATTCAGTTAAGGGGATAGAAATCATCAACTTTGGAAGTTCATTTTCTGTACTGAACGGTGTTTGATTTTTAAGCAAATTTGAAAAATCAGACTTATCAGCAATTAGTTTTGTGGCAAGTTCAGTTTGTTGGCTGGTAGAAGGTAGATCAGTTTGAGTATTTTTAGAAGTGGTACCAATGGTCCTTTTTGCAACAGGTTCTGGAGGTTTCTTTCCAAGAGTTTATGTGGTTTTCTTAGGGGGGTTTTTTATTGTTTTCTTTGAATCAGAATGAGAGACCTTTTTGAAAGGATTTTTAGCATTCTTTTTAGTTGCAGTATCATGATTTTTCTTTCTTCTAATATTGTACTGCCTATGTACCTCCATTATTGCATTTTCAAATCCTTGTTTGTATTCCTATGGCTCTTTAGAATCCATTTCAGTCTGGGCTATAAGAAAAAGCTCTTGTTCCTCCTGAGTGAGGAAAATTTCTTCATCATCACTTATCCCTAACAAATTAATTTGGTTATCATCCAAATCTTCCACAATATTCCCCTCATCATCTGTGTAATTTTCCTGAAAAGGAGGCCGAATCTGCTGATCTGGTCCCTTTTGCTCTCTTTGTTTAATTTGGGGAGTATTTCTTCTAAAATTTTGGTTTCTGTTTTTTTGAACATTTTTGGTTTCAACTTATTTGATTTTGCTCATTAAGGTTCACTCTCTGCATCATTTGATTCACTACTCTGACTAGGTTATCAATCTTATGGTCAAAAACAGAAGTAGAAGGTTCTTCTTTTATGGTTACTCTGTGTTCAGACTTCAATTTGGCTTTTTTGGCCAGGATGTTGGCTTCAAATTTAATTGCATTTTCTTTTGTTTCTTCCAAATTTTTCGGGTCTCTTTCGCTAAGGTTATACTCCATATCTACATCAAAACCATCTGAAAAATCAATCACGGCTAAACCAGGGGAGGGCTTAATGTCTTGTGGGATGGCATTGTAAACAGTATTGAATCTCTCACAATACTCTTCCACAGTTTCATTTGGTTTTCTTTTTAACCTTTTCTATTCGTTTAGGAGTTAAAGTGGGTTCTTCTTGATCACCCATCTAGCTGGAAAAGCTTGATGGAAAGCAACAAGATTGGCTACACTTCTTGCAGGTAAACCCCTAAACCACTTCTTCACATCACCTCATAAGCTCTAGGCAAACAATCTCATTTTAACATCTTTCTCATCCACTTCTTGGAGATCAAACACATCATTCATCCTATCTATGCGTTGTTGGGCAGTGTAAGCACCAATATTATCAAAGGTCACGATTTTGGATGGATAATCTGTAGTTATAGCATTCAGCTGGCCTGGTAACACCAAGGGTGCATACCTTCCTACCGTGACTTTCCTGGTAGATTGAGTTGGGGATGGACCTTATGGAGGTGTAGTTTGGATAACTACAGGGATAGTAGGTATAGTAGTTTTAGAAACCAGAGGTAGTGAAGTTGAAACTAGAGAATGAGTAGGACTGGGAGGCTGTAAATGTATAGACTGAGATGATTGACTAGACAAGGAGGTTGTTGCAACAGTTAAAGCAGAGAATTCAACAAATAGCTAAATGGAAGCTTCTTTTATAGCTTCGTCCAATACTGAAACCAAACCTTGTAATTTGGAAAACTGTTGTAAAGGTTCAAGATTAGGATCTGATTCAAGGTCTTGGGCTTAGGAGATATACAGTTGCAGTATGGATTTATCTATGACAATTTGACCTATGAAAGCCTAAAATTGGATCTAAACAAACTTTCCTGAAAGAAAAAAATCAAATTCTAAGTCTTGTAAACTTTCAAACTTCTCTGGAAGAGAATTTGATCTTGACAAATGAGTATTTTCTAGAGGAGAATTGAATCTAGACAGGGGACTATTACTACCTTGACTCTCGGTAAAGCTTCTTTTTCTCACTAGTTTCTCACGGTCATCTACAATTTTAGCAGGGTTAGGATCAGGATGAGATCTAGTATAAATTCTTCTGTGATCTAGGGTTATGAAAAATCATCATACTAAAATCAAAATCAAGATCTATAATCTAACATATATCTACAAAAGCAACCTGAGATCATGTATTTCATATTGATATAGCAATTGCTTACTGAAATACTGATTTTTAAACTAGGGAATAATAATGTTTTGGATTAAAATGTATTCTTCCCCAGTATGGTCACCACTATGTTATCGTTCTGTATTTTTGAGGTTGTGGGAGTAAATACATTGGACAACATCAAACCACTTTTGAATGCTGGGATCTAGCCCTGCCAGCTTTAGAGAGGGCTCTCTCTTTATGATTTAACTTGGTTTTTAGGTTTATTTTAGGCTAGTTATGATTATGATTGGTTGTTTGTTTGAATTTGGTTGACTGGTTGGTTGATCTAATCAAATCACTTTCTTTCCATTGGGCTATCGAGTCAAATAAAACTGGAATGCTGCACCAAAATTTCAAAGGAGTAATCACAAGGCAAGCTAGCTAGATTTACTGGATCTTTTAAATTAAATTATGGAATGGAGAAAAGGTGTGATTCAGTAGGGATTGAGAAGCATTTAAGAATTTATCAATCATACTTTCAGAAGAAAACATACGGATTGTAAAGGCAGTCCAAATAAGGTGTTAAAAAACATATCCTATTTTTCACATGTATTGTTTTACGATTAGATTTCAGATGAATAACATAAGAAGAATAACAATGAAAACACAATTACAGTAGGAAAAACATCACCAGTATTTCGTAACACAAGTATTCGTTTCATTAATGGTGCTCCAGCAACGTGAAAAAGGTATAGTGCTTGATTGAAAGAGTGACAATGTTCAGGGACCAACCCTGAATACTTCAATAGAATGAAGTATTAAAACAAAATTTAGAAAAAGATTACAATTAATGCCTCACTGGCATGGAATTCTATTATTGACTTTGAACTAACAGAAATGAAATAATGTGATCAAAAAGAATGAATCTAGTGGAGTGATCTGGACATCTGGCACTGCTTTGGAGGAGAACAGTTCTTGAGTGGCCATTATTCGAGTGTTGCGCTGGTGAAGCTGGCCTGTCTTTTTAATCCTGGAATTCACACAACTTATCCCGCTGCTCCTCATCTGGAATGGAAATTTTTGTTACCTTGCGGTAGATCTCATCTACCTTAGTATACCGAGCAAAAGTGGGTTTTACTGCAAAAATGTGTTTTATCTCATGTTGGATAAAACTCATGTTGTTGATAGCTTCATAAAAAGCTCTCCCTATCATAGACCTTTGATGTGGGAAGACTTGGTTGTGTCATTTAAAATGTCTTGAAGCTTCTTCTTGTGGTATTCCCTAGTCATTAATTTGTCATTGATCACAAATAAAGAAAGCAGACCTTTCTTGTTCAATGCATCTATTCTAGTGAAAAACCTATTAATTGTTACCTCCAGAGTTTGACATTTATCTATGAGGTGTACAACCAAGTTCTTCTTTGCTAGAAATTTCTTTACTTCCAGGATTGCTTTTGTTCTGTCCTTTACTCCCAGATCATCCATCTCATATTTGTTTTTGGAATTGAGGAACATTATGATGCGATTGACGGTGTCAGGCATTTCCCCCAATTCAGCATTGATAGTGAAAATGGTTTTCTTGGCTTTCTCCATCAAATCCTTATGCTCGAATATAATCTGGATACATGGCCAGATTTCATCTATTTCTTCAATGATATTATTCCATATAATCTCTTTGACTCGGGCCAATGTGTAACCAATAGAAGACTCAGTTTTTGATTTCCTCCATACTTCTATCTAGTTTTGAGCTCTTTGTAGCTCTGCTGCATGAAAAGTCTCAGTCTTTGTTTGATGATCTCGTAGAATATTTACTTGAGCCTGCAACCTTTTGATTTCTTTAGTCTGGAGAGACATGTTCTGTATTGCATTTTCCAACTAATCAACAGCTTCCCCTGTGCTTGATGTAGAATATGTGGTTGTAGGAATGGTCGTGATAGGGAGTGCTTCCAGAGGGACAACAACCATTTTTGCAGCTTTATCCTTTTATTTAATCATATTTTCCACCTCTATCTTTACTTTCTTCAACTGTGCACTCTGCTCCATGATGAGCTTCATCATGTTTACCTTTTGAGCCTCTGTTTCTTCAATGTCCTTGGCTAGAGGGTCCTATATATTTGGTATCTGAGATAGATGTGCAGGAGATCATGGGGAGTTGGCCATCAGAGTGGTGCGAACCCACGGAGTTCGGTCTGCGTACAAGTAAAGGTGCATAGAGCTATGCTGCGTAGTGGACCATTGCGTAGAAGCGTAAAGAGGCAGCTCAGAAGGAAGCGCGGGCTCTCACTGAACAGAAGAAAAAGGAAGCTGTTAATAAGGCAGCTGACGAGAAAGAACAAGGGGAGAAGGAACACATTGCAAAGGAGCACACTAAGAAAGAATGTGCAGACATAGAAGAAGTCGAAGAATCGGCTTCGTAGCACACAGATGAGGAGGAGCTTTCAGGGCAGGAAGGAGGCGGTGGAGAGGAGCAGAGCACTTCTTTCACCTTGAAGAAGTGTGGAAAGAAGTAGACTGGTGGGAAGCAAAAGAAGCATAAGTCTGATAAGCAGATGTTCATTAATCCAATGGTTTTTACAGAAGGTGATCTCGATGATATCGGTGTCAAGGTCCGCGAAACTACAACAGAGTTGTGGCAACAATTCAAGTAGCAATATATGCAGATGTTAGGGAGCGTCCAAAAGGATCTACGCGAACTGCAAATTCAGACTGGCGAGATTCAGGAAAGCGTTGGGTAAGCGATCGAGTTGCAAGTGAGCCTGACACAAGGAAGTGGAACATTCGTAGATCTGGAACACACTCTGGTACTTAGAGTCGTACCATTTTCAGAAGGATTCGTTCACACAGAGTCAGATAAGGATCGCAATGTGATCGGTACAGTGAAGGACATGGGACTAAATTTGGCTATGCTACCACTCTAGACCCTCCATGCACTGCATCAGGGGGTTTCAGATGAGCTGAGGATTCGAGAGCAGTGCGCCCTCACAGTCATAAGTGAGTTTAAGGTCAACAATGAACAAATGTTAGCAGAGAAGACTCAAGCACTAAAGGCAAAGTAGGAGATGCAGACACGAAGCCAGAGGCTAGAGACAGTGATAGAGCATGCATGCAAGATAGTGCCCGAATTGAACATCCCGGAGGATGCCGAAGCTTCAACAAAAGTAGGAAAATTAGCTGTTGTAGTACGCGCATCAAAGGATGAAGTTGGCAAGGTTACTTTTGATTTCCAAATGAAGATAGTAGAGCTGCAGTTAAAGTTGCTTCCAACTACTCCGCTAGAGGTTAGGGAGCAATGCAGAGCAATAATCAAGAAAGATATGAACGCATTGGATATTACAGTCATAGACTATGCAATGATGTTCGACCAAGCAATGGAATTATGGAAAAATCTGTAGGAGGACCGGAAATTGTAGAAGTTGAACACCGATGTTTGAGAGACACAATAGAAGTATGATGAGGTTTGAGTGACTGCGCGCACTTTGGCGCCAGTGCAACACCTCACAAAGTTACAGGAGGGCAAGTAGTTGCAAGCACAGATGAAAGAATTACAGCGAAAAGAGGCCCTTCTAAAAGCCAAATTACAGTCATGGTTAGAGGAAGCTTGCCAACTTACTCTACCACTCCAGGAAAAGCTAAAGGTGCTCCAGTAGACACAGAGAACAATGTGCCTCGTAATGGAAGGCCCGACAACGAAGAAGCTAGTCGAAGAAGTGTAGTAGGCCACAACGCAGAGCACTGCTGAAGTTGCAGTATTGCAAGGCGAGCTAGGTGGTCTCTGCAAAAAGATTGAGGCGCCAGCTGAGTGACTCGAGGGCGAGTCACGATCTTTGTGTTGGAAGCCTATTAGGATAAGGTCTCTAGGGTCAGTTTTGGGGTTAGTTAACCCAAATTTTGTATAAGTTTTTGTAAAATATGTAAAGTCCCCTTGAAATGTGGATTCGGAGCGTGCAAGTAGATAGGAGTCAAAGGGGTCTTAGCCTCTTGTTTGATAAGTAAATAGGTCTGTCTTGAGACTCACCCATGGTCTGCAGACCATGGTATTGTATTGAAGAAATCTATATATAGTCAGAGTGAGTCTAGAGGTAGTAGTTGATAACATGGAGTCAAGGTAGATACTATTTTGGGCAAGTGTTAAGGCACGAAGACTCTGCTTCCTGTACTTAGGCGAAAGGGGAAGGCTCCTGTAGCTAAGTGCGCAAGAGGCCTTGGTAAGTCCGCAGTTGAGTGCGCAGACCCCTGCCGCTGAGTGTGCAGGGTGAAAGAGTCTATAATCTCAACATTGAAGATAAATAGAGACTAATTTTGAATAATTACCTTGCAATATGAGCATTATTGTTGATTTTGTGTATGTTATGATCCGTTGCTATATAATATGATTTCTATGGAATAATGAATAAATGTTGCGTGAAACTACTGAATCTATCTTATTTGTGCATGATTTAAGTAATTATCCATTTTCGCGAAGATAAGGGTTATTTTTGTTATGATTTCTGATGAATTAGATAGATCTGCATGAAGACAGATCTAGGGTAATTGATTAATGTGCGAAAGTTGATAAATTTTCTATTTAGGGTTCGTAAAGACTTATCATAGACCTTCGTGAAGGTCTAGAACCCATTTTCTTATAATTGTAGCATCAGACCATAGAAGACTACTGATCTGCGCGAAGGCAGATCTTAGCTATAAGAGCTTAAGAACCACTTCTCACATGTCCCTAGATGCAAAAACCTAGTTCTCGCATCCCCCAATACTACTTCGGGTGAGACTCCAACCTGTGCTATGCAGGTTGTTACCGAAATGGCCAGCAGTTAGGGTTTTGTTGGTTGGCATGAACAACTCTGAACCCGGGTCGAGCCCCCTTAAGCCAACAACTAATAATGTTCTCAATTATAAAATCACTTGCTGAATAATTTGTCTCTAGACATTGGAGGTTTTCTAGTATGAGCTATTTCTATTTTATCTCTTTCTAACAGTGACTGCCACATCCTCGACAATTCAATAAACATGCAGGTTGTACTTGAGCTATATTTTTATTATGTTATTGATACCTAGAAAAGAAAGGTCTCAGAAAAATATCACTAGAGTTCAATAGTATTAGCTTAGTTTATTATCATTTCCAATTTTAACTGCTTGAAAACAAGTCCATTTTTGGTTTGATTAGTTCTCTGGTCATTAATATTGTTTCCCTATTCATTTCCTACTTCCAAGTCTTGTCTCCTAGAATTGTCTTGTATCTGGTTGATTTATAGCCTATTTGAACGTGTGTATCTACTTGAATATTAATATTGTGGTTGGCTTGGTTAATTTTACAGGGAAAAAAAATCTTTGCTTGCATGATACAAAAATCCTATTTGATGAATATCGCTTTTTCCCAAGGTATCCAAAGAGGGAATTGGAGATTACTACGATTCTCTTTGGTAAGTTTTCTTTGTTAATCATTTTCATACCTCAATTTCTAGCTTTTGAACTTATGTTTTGTATAAATATTATTCATAAATTAGTTATTTTATTTATTTATTTATTTATTTAATAAGATTCTTTAGTTTATATTAAAATGTACAATAAACATTACATGCATTTTATACCAAAGGGGTCATATAGACATCCACTGCATGCATAGAGTTGATGATGAGTCTGATCATGATATCAAGAATGAAGCCACACAGTGCCAATAAGTAAATATGTCTAAGGCTGCACAATCTAACATGTCAAAGAACATAAAATGGAATCATCACATTATTTGAATATCGATCATTTATGCAAATATATCTTTGTACTATGTGATATCGCAAGTAGATTTTACTACGCATGTCTATAACAATTGGTCTTTGAACATTTTGTGAGTCTTATTTCTCTGTTATTTTCATATGAAGGCATAATGCAAAGAACTCAACTCTATTGTTTGTACATCTCCAACATCATATTTTAAAATGATAGTAGCCCCTACCCCACACATACCTGGGGTTCCTTAGCATGCCCCATCAAAGAATTATCAGGCCTTCCCATAATCAATGCTTGGATCTTTCTACCTTTTCTGGTGGTGGCCTTTAACTTCCTTCAAATAGCCTATTTTTCATGCATGGGTTAAATGATTTTTGAAGCAAACTTCTTGAACATATTTTATACTTCTATGCAACCCAATTCTCTTGAAATTATGATTGAATGAGGCTTTTTTGAAATTGCAGTATTTTAAGCAGAATCCTCACTACAACAACCATGAATACAACAACAAATATGGAATTTATTCAGAAGGTTATGGCCTTGACAAAATTACTATTCCCTGGGGTCACGATGAGTAGACGTGCATTGTAAGTATATGGGTATGAATGCTCAAAAACAATTTCAGTAGAAATAGTAATGAAAGTATTCACAAAAGTGTTCACTGGCAAGTGATTCAGTTCCTTTGACCCAAGCCCACATGGATTTCACAATAGTTTCTTGTTATGGGATTCTAGAGGTCCTCCCTCTCACTTTGTGCATACAATTCCTCCTCACAAAGAGCCTATGTCCAAAAATATTTATTCTATTTAGTACAACTCAATTTCAAGATCTGGCACTTTCACTCATTGAAGCCCTATGAAGACAATCTAGGGCATCTACTTCAACGTTGTAGCTCAACACCCCCACTACTCTACCCAAATATGGTGGCTAGATGCAAGGTGATGTCCTGGATGCTTGGATTCGTAGCTTGCACGCTTATTTCAAGAATTGTACAGATATGTCTGAAGAGCATAGGCTGCAAATCGTTGAGTATCAATTAGATGGTGTAGCATTGGCCTAGTGGAAATTCTATGTTGAATCTATAAATACTTCATTAAATTCAACACATCAGAGGCAAGAGCTCCACTTTTTTCTGTATTTCCACCTAGGATGCATTTTGTTGGGCCTTGCGTAGGTGTTTTTAGCCCATGGACTACCTATAGAATCTTTTGGGACATTAACTACACCTCCAGCAGGATCATGCTTAGATCGTTCAAAAATTTATTGAAGTCTTCACTTGGTTCTAGATTTAGCCTAAAATTCATGATCTTTAAGAGGTACATATCATCAAATTTTATTCTACATTATTGTTTTTTTTTAGAAATGTGATGGCTTTATTTGAGAATACCACTATTGAACAACCATTTCTTTGTGCCCTAGCTTTTGAAATAAAAATTGATATCTGCTATCGTTCCCTACAATCTCATAGATCTCAACTGCATCCCACATCAACCCCACCCTCTCCATCCTCATCTCTACCACTTAGTGCATTTTCCTCTCCCTCTCATCCTGGTTGTTTGTCTTCCTATTATAGGACACACACCCATTCTACTACTGAGTGTAGAGCTCTCCAACACCAATACATTGCTAAAATCATCTTTACTGATAAGTAGCCTATTCCTACTATAGACTTTATTTACTCTCCTCCACAACATACTATGCTAGAGGAAATTTTGCTAGTCAACACGACTTCTACAGACCCATCAAAACTTCTCATGGCTAGGGATCCATCCTATCCCATTGATGACCTCCTCTTTTTTCATAATTGTTAGGTCAAAGATAAATTGGCTACCCTCCTTCTTGATAATAGAAGCCAAAATAACCTCATATTCCCATGATTTCATCAAATTCCTACAGCTACCCACTACCCCACAACCATTCTCTTATCATCTGGATTGGATCTAGAAAGACTGCCCTCATGTTGGTTCATGAGTGATAGGTTGTTACTTTTCCATAATTTGGTGCTTTTTTTGATGTTCCTTCAGATTGTTTCGACTTATTATTAGACATTCCCTAACAGCATGACCTCCAAGCCTTGTATGGTGTTGGGTGCAATACTAAAGTCACATGCCCTTTTGTTGATTCCTCTTATATTTAGGAATGATGTTGCCTTTTAGCAAGTTTAGAGAATTATCCTCTCTATTAAATCTAAAAATAGTACACAGTCCTCTCCAACGCACACCACACTAGGGTCTTGTTGTCTCACATTTCCCCTCTACCCTGCCCCTCCATTTCCACCTCCATATATGCACCCCCTCAACAGCTTCCGCAGTTGGCCTCTTCCTCCGATGGACTCTCCAATCATCACCCTACATCGCTTCTTGGGTCTCCTCTCTCTTCACTTCATTTGACCCTTATTATTCCACCTGTTCTAGTGGTGGCGTCCATGTGTTCAACACATCACTAAAAATTAAAAAAAAATACCTCCCAAAAAACCTCAACATCAATTATCTAGCCAGACTTATTTCATTTTGTTGGTTTTAGTACACCTCTAAGTCCGTTGGGGAGGCTAGAAAAATATAATGTCAAATCATACAGTAGGTGCAGACTTTGCTAGATGTTTCAAAGGGATTGCATTTTTTCAATTCAATTCAGCCAACACCCAAACAATTGCACAAGTGGTTTCATTATACAACACTCTACACCATATCTCTAGAATCAACTTCAAGAATTTTCCATCCATTGCACTGTTCCACTGTCTCTTCACCACATGTCCAGCAATTCTACAGTGAAGATGCCAAGCTAGCCAAAGTTTGTCTCCCTTGCACTATTATGATTGCCCACATTTTCTTGTACAATGGTCCTTTTTCTCAACCCCACTCAATTGTTATGGATGCACAGGCTTGTGCATAGGTATTTAGGGTACACCATAGTATTATTGTTTTTTGCTTTCTCCTTTTTGTGAATATTGTTGTTCCAAAACCGGGAGGAAAGAATAGTGATGCTTTCGAGTTAAACTAGGAGGATCTGATGTGTTGAAGATGCTCATCTCAACAGGCACACTTCTCCATAACAACTTCTCTTCATGACACCATGATCATTGGTTCCTAGGCTTATTAGATATATAGCATAAATAAATAAATGCACCTCAATTGAGTTATGTGCATATTTTTTTTGGTTAAGTTTGACTTAGTCCAGATGGATATTTTTATAAATATTATATAAGGCACTTGCCTAAGGTATGAAAGTAGGCTATCTATTCCATTTCCTATTATTTATGGGTTTGTCTCTTGTTTTGTTACATTTTCTACATGAGGTTTCATTATTCCACATCAACAAGAGATTAGTGAAACATCATCATTCATTAAAAATTGGAGTGCGTCTAATGAATATCAAAAAATATCAAAAGGGTTTTATCTATGATGTTTTCCTTGTAATTTTCATTAGATTTTTAAGGCACATTTTGGGGTTTGAAAGTGATTGCTTGTAAAGTTATATAAAGGTCTTGTTGTTGATCGGGGATTTTGTATTTTCTGTTGTTTGATTCTTGGATTGTCAATGCCAAGAAAAACTATAAACGTGTTTCCTTTGGATGGATATTATCAAATAATTATCTTGGTGTTAATTCAATGACTACTTGAATTGGAGTGATTGCTTGAATGGGTGTATCTTTCTTTAGGCCAACCCAACACAACCAAACACTTTGCGATGTATTTTATTGGGAAACAAAATTGATGTGGATGGAGGAAACAATAGTGGTAATTTGTTATGAAACCAGCTCACAAAAATATATAAAAGAAAGATCAACGCCTTAGAATTCATCTTCTTCAAGGGGGCAACCTCATTTACATTACACAAATGAACAATTCTTGGATGATACAAATGACAAAACCTCATTTCTATATATAGGAGTCTAAGGGGTCACAATATAACCAAATCTGACTTAACAATAATAATAAAGGGCACAAAAATAACAATAGTGGGCTTCTATGGGGCACAATAATAACAATATGGGGACACTAGGGGCACAACAATAACAATAAGGGATACAATGATAATAGTGATGGGGGAATCACTATTATTATAGGGACCTAACATGCCCCTCTCCTTGAAAAAAGTGTTGTCCTCAATTCTTGAGTAGTTTTGGATGCTTTTGTATAAAATTCTCATCCTCCCTTGTGGAATCTTCAACGGGTAAGTTCTTCCACTTGATGAGATACTCTGAAATTGATCGATTCTGTAGCTGTCAAGTTCTTGTTTCTTTGATTTCTTCAGGTTCCAATATGATTTTTCCTTCCTCATCAAGTTCCGGAAATATTGTTTGAACTGGGAGCTTGTCACCTATAACCTTCTTTAAGCATGACACATGGAAAACTGGGTGCACTCAGGAAGTTGCAGGAAGCTCCAATTTGTATGCCATAGTACCTATCTTTTGCAACACCTTGTACGTAAAATAATACTATGGTGATAATTTATTATCCTTCTTAGCTTGCTTGAGGGACATTTGTTTATATGGTTGTCATCGTAGGAATACCCAATCACCTATATCAAAACTTCTTTCGTTGTGATGTTGATCTGCCTGTTGTTTCATTCTATTCTGCGCCAAGGTGAGGTTATCCTTTAAGAGTTGGAGAACTTGTTGTTGATGCTTGATGTGATCTTCCACTGCTTGAACCTAAGAATTTTCTCTTAAATATGATGTGATGGATGGTGGATGATATCCATAAAGTGCCATAAATGGGGTCATTTTTGTTGTTGTATGGAAGGAAGTGTTATACCACCATTCAGCTAGAGGAAACCATTTGACCCATTATGTATGTTTATCATATACAAAGCAATGAAGATATGCTTCCAAATATTTTTTTACTATCTCAGTTTTCCCATCAGATTGAGGATGATAAGATGAGCTATGAGCTAAATGAGTACCAAGACAAGAAAATAATTTTGTCCAAAAATTTCCAGTGAAAATGGGATCTTTGTCGCTTACAATAATCTTTGGGTTTCCATGTAGCTTTTGAATTGTTTCCATAAATGCAGTAGAAACTGTACTTGCTTCAAATGGATGAGATAGTGCACAAAAGTGTGCATACTTGGTAAGTTTGTCAACTACCACCATGATAACACTCTTTCCTTCGAACTTGGGTAAACCATTGATAAAATCCATTGAAACTTCCTCCCAACGTTGGCTTGGAATGGATAAAGGTTGTAATAGACTTGGGGTCTTAATTGTTTCAACTTTATTTTGTTGGCAAACCAAACATTCTGCCACAAACTTTTGTATATCTGATTTAAGGCCATCCCAAAAAAAATCCTTCTTAACCTTGTGGTAAATTTTTAGAAATCTTGAGTCCTCTCCTAAGGGAGAGGTGTGCAATTCCCTAAGAATCCTTGGTTTGAGTTTGGAATTCTTACATAGGTATAACCGATCTTTGTACCATAACAAATCCTTTTTCCAGCTAAATGTATCATATGTACTAAGATCTTGTTGTATCTTTTGAATGAGCGCCCACACTTCTTCGTCATTCTTCCATTCATCCCTTTGCTTAATTTATCCAATCTGATTGGATAATAGAAATGGCACAAAGAAATGCTTCCACATCCTCATCCTTTCTTGAGAGTGCAATTTCCAGAACATTTTGCTTCCCTTTTTTGTAGATGATTTCAAAGTCATAACCCAACATCTTTGTGACCCATTTTTGTTTCTCTTTTGAAGATAATCTTTGTTCTAAAAAGTATTTAAGACTATCATGATCTGTTTTTACTTTGAAGTGTCTTCCCATTAGTTAAGGTCACCATTTCTTAAATGCATGTAGTATTGCCAACATTTCCTTCTCATAAATAGCTTTATGTAGATACTTTCATTTGATTAGATGACTTTCGAAAGCAATGAGTCTTTCTTCTTGCATTAAAACAACACCAATTCCATTTCTTGAGGCATCACATTCCACAATAAAGGTTTTTGTGAAGTCCGGTGTAGCTAAGACCGGTGCTCGGCACATTGCCTCTTTAAGATGTTCAAAGGCCTGCGTTGCTTCTCGAGTCCATGAAAATGCATCTTTCTTCAATAATGTTGTTAGAGGTGCATCTATTATCCCATAATTCTTAACAAACTTGCGATAATACCCTGTAAACCCGATAAAGCCTCGTAGATGCTTTATGGATGTGGGGAATTTCCATTCCTTAATGGTTTTAATTTTGTTAGGGTCTACCTTAACACCTTCATGAGATACAATATGACCGAGATATTCCACCTCTTGTACTCCAAAGAAACATTTGGAGCTTTTTGCATATAATTGTTTCTCCTCCAATAGTTTGAGCGCCTTGTCAACATGTTGAACATGATCCTTCCAAGACTTGCTGTAGATTAGTATATCATCAAAAAATACTAACACAAATTTTCTAAGGAAGGGTTTGAAAATGGAATTCATCAAACTTTGAAATGTAGAAGGTGCATTGGTAAGGCCAAAAGGCATGACCAAAAATTCATAATGACCCTCATGAGTCCTAAATGCTATTTTTGGAATGTCTTCAGTCTTCATTCTGATTTGATGATATCCTGAACGAAGATCCAACTTGGTGAAGTAAATTGATCCATGCAATTCATCTAATAATTCATCAATGACAAGAATGGGAAAATTTATCTTTAATAGTGAGCTTGTTGAGCTCCCTATAATCTGGACACATGCGCCATGATCCATCCTTCTTGTGAACCAATACTACTGGAGTAGAGAAAGAACTTTGACTAGGTTGAATTATACCAGCCTCTAGCATTTCTACAACCATACGTTCAATTTCACTCTTTTGGGCATAGGGATATCTATAAGGCCTGATGTTTGGAGGAACACTTCCTGGAATCAAATGAATAGCATGATCATGATCACGAATAGGTGGGAGGCCTTTGGGAGTCTCAAATACCTTGGAATGATTGTCCAAGACTTTTTGGAGATCTGGAGAAATAGATGATTTCAATGTGGGAACCTCTAGTGAACATAATTGTGCAATTATGCCTCGTTGTTCTTTCTTTAGAATTTTTGTCATTCCGTTAGAGCTTATTATCCTTCTCGGTTTCCCTACAATACCCCTTAATTCAACTTCCTTTCCTTCTGAAGAAAATTTCATGAAAAGTTCTTGAAAATTAAAAGCTATTATACCCAAGGATTGTAGCCATTGGAATCCTAGTACAACATCAACACCACCCATTGGAATGGAAAGCATTGGGCTATTCAATACATATTCTCCCATGGATAGCTTCATATTATGGCACTTCCGTGAGCAAGTTATGGTTCCTCCACTTGCAACCATCACTTGACACTCTAGTGCTAGATATAGGAAGCAATTCAATTCCTTGTCTATCTTACAATGAATAAAATTATGAGTATTGCGCCAATCAATCAACACTATTACCTTTTTCTTCTTGATGTGCCCTTATATCTTGATAGTTTGAGGAGTGGTAATTCCATCCAATGCATTACAAGATATGGTTGGATTCATTTCTTCTTTCTATAGGGTTTGTTCATGGTTTATATCCTCTTCTTTTGATGTTTCTTCTTCCTTTTCTTCCTCCTCTTCACAATCTATGTAAAATAATTTCTTCTCAACACACTTATGACCTTTAGTGTATTTTCTATCACAACTATAACAAAGCCCTTTTCTATTTTTTCTTTCGATTGTTGTGGTGTCAACCTTGTAGGTTTTGGAGGGCTAGGGGAAACAACACTTCCATCTTTATGATTGTGAGTGGTAGGCTTCTTTGTTGCCATAATTTTTATTTCCATTTTTCTTGCCACCCTGAACGTCTTCTCCAATGAATCAGGTTCCTAAAGGCAAACCTCATGTTGGATGTTATCTTTTAAAGTCCCTATGAACACATCAATCCTATGCTCCTCTGGAATACCTTTTACGCTTATATTCAAATTTTGGAAGTCCTCAATGTGCTCCATCATTGAACCCTTTTGTTTGAGATTTATCAATTGGCTAAAAAAAGCGTTGCTTTTTGTATCCTCATAATGTGCTATCATTTCATTCGTAAAAATAGCCCAAGTGACAATTTGTTTATGATAGCAAAGCTATTGATACCATACAAACTTATTTGGTTCCAAATATAAAGTTTCAATGCATACCTTTTATGTGTTTTGGACATTATGGAGATCGAAAAATTGCTCCATCTGTAGTATCCATGTTGCAGGATCCTTGCCATCAAACTTCCTCATATCGATCTTTGGAACATGGTGTTTCTTCGATCCAACTTTAGAGTCTATGAAATCATGATTAACATTTATTTTGTTCTCATCATGTGTTTCCTTTAATACCCTTTTGCCATTAGTATGCATTTCTTGTAGAAGTTTTTCCAAATCTTCCATCTTAGCTTCCATGCCTTTCTTTAAATCATCCATCTTAGCTTCCACGTCATCCATATTAGCTTCCACGTCATTCATCTTAGCTTCTACGTCTTTCTTTAAACCATCCATCTTAGTTTCCACACCATACATATTAGCTTCTACGTCCTTCTTTAAACCATCCATCTTAGCATCTGTTACATTTTGTGCGAGTGAAATTTGTTGCACTTGGTCTCGTAATTTTGATATATCATGTTGCATTTCTTCCTCTTCTTCATGGGTCATGGTAGAGCTTCCAGGTTGCTTACTAAGTGTTTCCATTTTCTTTCTTTGGGGCATCAATTACTGATAATAATGCTTCACTATTCCCTTTGAATTCCTTCAAACAAATTTTTCAAACCAAACTTATGCAAAATTAAAAAAAAAAAGAACTACACAACTTTTTTCACTTTGTAGGAGCTCGATATTGAAATGCCTGTAACTCTGTAATTTCAAATCTCCAAGGTTTTAAATGACGATCTGCAGTATCCCTCTATGCCCTCTTTCCAATGCCACAATTTTAATCGAAATTGGATTCTCCAAGAAAGAGTTATGCCCCACCTCCCAAGATGACCTTCTTATATACTTTTTCAGTAGAGCGAACTTGTACAAAGTGCCATGTGTTACTGTTTCAACCTTCAGAGCTAAACAAAATACACAGAAAAGTACAGTCTGTCCTCTTTTTGTAGCTTCTTATGAAATTTTAATATGATGCTTAGAGAGAAATTTATGACGATTTTCCCAAGGTCACCTATTTAGAATGTAATTTGGGAGTCTACAAAAACCCTAACTTCCTCAGATTATATCTCCGAACCTATAGCGAAACAAGATCTGAAATTCGGATGCTAGCTTCAACAATATTTCGACGCAAATGGGTTTTAATTTCAGAGTCTGATCCTTCGTAGAAAACAACATATAGCGAAACTTCCACGATGACCTGTTTGAGATGAAATTCTGGAGCTTTCAAAAACCCTAACTTCATTAGATAATATCTCTGAACATATAGCGAGACAAGATCTGGAATTTTGACCCGAGGTTCAGACTGATTGCTTATCAAATGGGTATTTTGTTTAGCTTCTAAAACTTCGTAGAGAAAAAGTTATTGTGAAAATTCCACGATGACCTGTTTGGAGAAGCGAAACCCTAGAATCCAAAGCTCTGATACCAAATGTTATGAAACCAACTCACAAAAAGATAGAAAAGAAAGATCAACGCCTTAGAATTCAGCCTCTTCGAGGGGGAAACCTCCTTTACATTACACAAATGAACAATTATTGGATGATACAAATGACAAAACCTCCTTTCTATATATAGGAGTCTAAGGGATCACAATATAACCAAAGTTGACCTAACAATAATAATATAAGGACACAAAAATAACAATAGTGGGCTTCTATGGGGCACAATAATAACAATATGGGGACACTAGGGGCACAACATAACAATAAAGGATACAATGACAATAGTAATGGGGGAATCACTAATATTATAGGGACCTAACATAATTATTGGAAATTAACATATCCTATCATCTCGATTTGGCACTATTGCAAATAGTTATTGCTTGCAATGCATTTTAGGATTTTTTGTTATCAATCTGAAGTTTACTTATGCAATATCAATGCAATTATGGTACAAGTTTTTGAGCTAAAAAAAATAACATGGTGTAAATCAGAAGCTATCCCCTATTTTGAAACATCATCTAAAGAGGATTACCGCATTGATGCAACATTATTGTCCATAGCCAGATCTGCACTTAAGAATCAGTGTAGGAGTATTGTTAAGCCCTCTTCTATCACGTAGCTTTTGTGGATGCTAATGTCAGTGTAGGAGTATTGTATTTTATATTGATGAACAATTTTATACGCATCTTCTTCTCATTCCCAATAGGGAATTTTTGGGCATTAACAAGTTGATAGATTGTGTCTCAGTGAATAACACCACCAAAATCATGACAAGTGATCCAAGGTATCTCGGGATTTCCTTAAGAGCTTGGTTTCTCATTCTATCCCAGTTTTTGTTCTTGGCCATTCAGTTTTACATGGTAAATGAAAACTACTAACATTAACACAAAGAACTAATATTTCTCTCTGGCTCTTCGTTTTTAAAAACTACAATTTATAGTTGTAGTGAGTCATGCCCAATTTTTAAGGCCTTCCTGCACCATTAGAAAAAAAATGTGTTTCTAACTCCAGGCACCCCTAGATCTTGTAGCACAAGGTTCAATTTCCTAGATGACTTTCACACTATAATCTTGGCCAGAGCTTTCCAACTGATGTATTGGGCACCTTCAGTTAGAGTTTCAAATGAGTTTCAACCTTGCCATAGTGTGCACTCCCATTAGAGTTCCAAATGAGTTTCAGGCTGACCTTCCCAATACAACGTCCTACTTTTGTCAAGTTCATGGTTGACGATTTATGCAATGTTATATGTTTCATTGTTGTAAATTTGTTTGTACTCATCTCTTTTTAGTAGTACGGCTTAGTTTAAATGTTGAAATATACAATAGTTAGATTTTTTTTATAAGATTTAAATATGAAACTGGATCATGATTAAATTTCACACCAATCAACTTATTTACACTTGTGTAAGTTTCACATATTCTTTATAAGCTTTTTTAACTTTATATATTCTCTATATACATCCTTGGCTTATATACATATGTACATTTAAAACCAATTTTAGATGAGTTGTCCATAGTCAAATTGCCCCTGCATCTTTTAAATTATAGATTACTAGAAAAGTGAGTTTATTGATTATGCTATTATGTGCCAAATGGTTTTTTCAAATCAAAATCTATATATGCAATTTCAAGGACTATCGTAACTCGGATATTTCTTTAAAGGGTGCTAGCTCAATGGAAGAGCACATGCCTTATAAGTAGAAGAATTGTGGTTCGATTCCACTGCACCCTAACATGAATTAATCAATGGTATTGCGATTTATTTTTATTTATTTCAATGGTAAGATTTTCCTGGATTCATTGTTTTATAGTCTCTAAAGAGACAAGAGTGATATTGTATTGTTTTTAAATATAAATTCTTATTGTCTCTAGAGAGACAATAGCTAGGATTAAAAACACAATGTCTCTATAAAGACAATATGTATTTAATCTCAATTATTGTCTTTCAAGAGACAAAAATGAAATAGATGGAGCTTCTACAACAATATTTGGGTCAATTGTCTTAAATTGAGACAAAAGTAAAGTTTTGTATTGTCTTAAATATTGTCTTTAAGTGGGTGTCTCAAATTATTGTCTTAAAAAAATTCTCTTTCTAAAGACAATATATAATACAAGCATTATTGTCTCTAATAATGTTGTATTATATATTGTCTTTACAGAGACAATTTTTTTAAGACAATATATAATACAAGCATTATTGTCTCTAATAATGTTGTATTATATATTGTCTCTAAATTCTCTTTCTAAAGACAATATATAATACAAGCATTATTGTCTCTAATAATGTTGTATTATATATTGTCTTTACAGAGACAATTTTTTTAAGAGAAGATTTTGAGACACCGACTTAAAGACAATATTTAAGACAATACACAACTTTATTTTTGTCTCAATTTAAGACAATTTACCCAAAAATTGTCTCAAATATTGTCTTAAAAAGCCCCTCTATATTGTAGTGCTTGATTAACTCTATTTAACAGAATGTTTTATTTCAGATTCAAGAGAGATGAGGCATGGGATAAGGAGCAGACTGAAAGCTAATATCAAAATGAAAAAGGTAGAGGTATGAATATCTTTAAATTTACTGTGATGAGGATACAACTTTTGTGGAGCTTTTACTTAGTACCGTTTATTTTATTTCAGAGGAAATTGGAGGAGAAGAGGGCCGCGGCATTTGAGAAAATACAAAATGAGATTGCCAAAAACCATAGAAAAGGAGAGAACAGTAGGGTTGTTAATGAGAGGTTTCTGACCGGATACACTCAGCCAGAAGACCCCCTAGAAAATTTATCCTATGTTAGAAATCTACTATTGTCAGTGGTATATGACCTTCGGGTTCTCTTAACTGTGACAAGCTGGGTACTGTTTATTTCGAATCTCAACATTCACAGATCCCCAAAATGTAGAAAGGAAGATCGTGTTCGGAAGAGAAACATCACAAGATTACTGTAGAATTTAAGTTTGGGTGAGAGTAATATTGTTGTTCTGAGAGTGGATGTAAGCATAGTAATGTATGGCCCAGGTCTAGACACAGAATAATCAAGAAATCCAATATAATAATGTACACAAATATCATCTAAGTTGGTTAAAAATATTGTACAATAATGTATATAGATATAAATATCATAAGTTGGCTACCCTGCTACTGGACTGAAATACCTGACAGTTCGAACGCATAAGGTACAAAGTTTTCTTCACAGAAGGCCTAAGGTCTTGTAAGAGTCTTCATCGAATAAAGGTAAAAGATGAATTCATCATGGCTGATCTTCTTATTTATTCCGCTATTTCTGTGGTTGATGTGATATTTTGTTATTTTGTCGATGGTAATATTTAAGTGGTGTTTTATTTGAATTTTGGAATTTTTTTAAAATTTGCCAGGATTAAACTAGATAAAGAATTTTAAAAAAATTATTAAGTTTTAATTTGAAATTTTCTTAACCAATTTATTTTTAATGATGGATTTCAATTTAGTAAAAATAATATTCATTATATTTAAAATAAAAATAATAATGATATTATAAATTGAAATAGAAGTTATTGATGTTGATAATGAAAAACATTTTTATAGTTTATTGATTTTTTAAGAAAATATGAAATTTTAATTTTTTATAATCCTATTTTTATACTGAAAAGGTATTAGGAGAAGTGTTTAAAGATCACTATAATTTTGTTGTTTTAATAGTTTGAAAAGGTAGGTAGTATGAAAAATATACCCAACAATTGAAAATAGTTTTCATTTTCACCTTTTTTTTAGTGTTACAAAGGAGATAAATGGTGTTTAACTTGTTTTTATTTAACAAAATAAGGATATACAAGATTTCATTAACAAAAAAAAAAAAATTAAACTCACAAAAAAAAAATTCAACATAGTTGAAGCTAAAAATTTCATTGAAACTCCGAAACAAGACTTACATGAAAATCTCCCAGAAATTGTTTAGTAGATTTCTATTAAAACAATGAAAAATATATTACATTTCATTGGCTTCATACTTCTTGCTCACCTACAATTCTTTTTTTACTCACCACTGTACATAAAAAATATTTTATTACAATACCATGGGACAACACCATGAGTTGTGAGTAGCAGAGGCACTAACGACTTTGACTTTGATTTGGTCTCACACATAACAATCTCCCACTTGAGGCAAAATAGAATTTTGAGTGAATGTTTTTGCCATTTTTCTCCCACTTGAGACCAAATAGAATCTTGAGTGAATTGTTTTGGCATTTTTTTCTAGTCTTGCTACTAACCCTTTCTCAAGGTGCCTTTTTATCACGTTTGCACTCCAGCCAAGGTTCTACAAAGTTCATGTTTATCCCTCATCAAATTCTAGTGTTTATTTTCTCCAATTGTAGCATGATATCGAACGTCAATGCACTTTGCTATGTTGCATGCGTTCCCGAACCCAGGGGTGGGGTTCTCGAACTCATCCCGGGTTCTCGTCTCCACGTTCCAGGTGCTAGAAAGGGTACCTCTGAGAAGAACCCTAAAAAACCTTGTTCTTCTTGAAAGAACCCGAGACTTCGAAATCATAAACCGGGTTCTTTTGATACATTGGAAAGGATTGCAAAGTGTCGATGTAGATGTAATATTCCCAACTCAAATATACTCAATTTTCTCTTAAAATGAGTTTTTAATTGAGTTTCAACGAGTCTTAATTGAGGTACTTTATCAAATAGTTGAAGGACAACTGTTGTAGATGTTGGTTTTATATTTCTCTCAAGTGACATGGATAGTGATCATTGCAGTGATGGGGAAATGCTTCAAATAACTAGACAATTTATTTATAAACTCAAAATTAGACTTTCACTGTTGTTACAACTTAAAATGATGAAAATTTCTGAGCATAAACAGCCATGCAATTAACTAGACACCAATAGATGTAGTGAAGGTCAAAACGGTGAAACCTGGTAGCATTACAACAATGTATAAATGGAATATCAGCCTTTAAATAATAGATCTTCAGCCATTAAAATCAGTCTTCTACAGCAGAGATGGATCAGCAATAAACATAGCTTGTTCTCTGAAAAATCGTTGTTTAACAAGGCAAAGTCTGATATTGTTTAAGAGCAAATTTCCCAAATTTTACAATGCCATTGCAAAGGACACACCTGGAACATGCTCCATCTGATAAGAAATTAAACTCGCTGATTGTCAGAGCTTCTGCAATTAACTTGATTTCTTGAGTAGGCAAGCTGCTACAGGATTTGGCAAAAATCTTGAAATTTGGAGAGTAAATAAGGATACATAAATTGGGCTCTATTATCTCTTGAAAGAGGATATTTGATCAGCCTTTAACCTCTGAAATCAATACGGTTAAATCATAGTTTTCTTGTTTAAAGTTGAAAAATATACAAACTAATATATATTATAATTTATAAAATATATATATATTATAATATACCTCCGACGAACCCTCACACCCTATTTCAAAAAATGACGTCCCCGTCCCCATCCCCGTACCTATCTCCTTTATGCTAGGTCTTTTGCTAAATGAATAGAACTCTTGCTATCACAATGCAACAAATATTTATCTTGTCTTATTCCCAATTCTCCTAAAAATCATTGCATCCACAACATTTCTTTGCAATCTTTTGTGGAAACTATATTTTTTGCCTCTGTTGTGGAGAGGGCCACTACTTTTTGCAATCTAGACAACCAAGGTATTGCTACACCTGCAATAGTATGTAAATAACTAATGGTGGACTTTATAGTACCCACATCTTCAACCATGTTTGCATCTATGTAACAACAACATTTTTATTACCAAAACATAAAAATTAATTAATACTACCCATGAGGTACCTTAAAATCCACTTTACTACTTGCCAATGTTGTTTGTTTGGATTTGGAAGGAACCTGCTCACTACTCGCACTGAATGCCAATATTTGGATGGGTACATGTCACGACATACATCAAGCTACCAACAACTGAAGCATAAGGGAGTTACTCATTTCCTCCTCCTTGTCATCATAAGGGCATAAATTAGCATTAAGTTTGAATTTTGATGCTAGGGGTATACTAATTGTTTGGCATCCTTCATATTGAATATGTCTAACACCTTTTTAGTATGGTTTTCTTGTGACGGCAAAAAAAAATTGTTCTTTCTATTACGTATAATATTCATGCCCAATATTTTTTTTGTTGGACTTAAGTATTTCATTTCAAATTGACTTCCCAAATATTTCTTCAACCTTTTAATAATATCCTTATCACGTCCAACAATTAGCATATAATCCACATACAACAGTAGTTTAATATACCTTTATTGGTCATACATTTTAATGTAGACAAAATGATCAATTTCTAGTGTTTTGAACCCATGCTCCAACATAAGTGAATAAAATTTCTTGTACCATTGGCAAGGTGCTTGTTTCAACCCATAAAGACTCTTCTTCATCCTATAGACAAGGTTCTCTGTCTTATCTTGAATTCTTCTAGTCGTTCCATATAAAGTTCCTCCTTCAATTCTCGATGAAGAAAAGCTATTTTCACATCTAATTGTTCACATTCCAGGTCTAAAGTAGCAACAATACCACATATAAATTTGATGGATGAAATTTTCACATGTGCAAAGCTTTCTAAAGTTAATACCTTCCTTTTGTACAAATCCCTTCACCACTAGCCTTACTTTGCATCTTTCCTTATTCTACTTGTCCTCATGTTTAATCATGTATACACATTTGTTTTGTAGGGAATTTATTCCTTTTGGAAACTTCACTAACTCATAAGCTTTATTTTCCAACAAAGAGTCCATTTATTCCTCCATTTCTTTTTTCCACTTTTTTTCTTGTTTCCAATGTTGTTTGTTTGGATTTGCAAGGAACCTGCTCACTACTCACAATGAATGTGCAATATCTAGACAAGTACATATCATGGCATACATCAATCTACCAACAGTTGAAGCATAAGTGATTTTACTCATTTCCTCCTCCATCTATCATCATGAGGGCACAAATCAACTCTAAGTTTGAATTTTGATGTTATGGGTGTACCAACTAGTTTGGCATCCTTCATATTGAACCTATCTAACACATTCTCAGTATATTTTTCTTGTAACAACAAAAATACTTTTTTCTTTCTGTTACATATAATCATCATGCCCAATATTTTTTGTGTTGGACTTAAATATTTCATTGCAAATTGAATTCCCAAATCTTTCTTCAACCTATTAATCATATTCTTATCATGTCCAACAATTAGCATATCATCCACATACAATAGTAGTATAATATAACTTTCTTGGTCATACCTTTTAATATAGACATAGTGATCAACTTCTAGTCTTTTGAAGCCATGCTCCAACATAAGTGAATAAAATTTCTTGTGTCATTGGAAAGGTGTCTATTTCAATCCATTAAGACTCTTCTTTAACCTACAGACAAGGTTTTCTCTACCTCTTACCTTTAATCCTTCTAGTTGTTCCATATAACTTTCCTTCTTCAATTCTCCATGAAGAAAAGCTATTTCACATCTAATTGTTCACATTCCAAGTCTAAAGTAGCAACAATACCACAGATAACTCTGATGGATGACATTTTAACAACACGTGAAAATATTTCTAAAGTCAGTACCTTCCTTTTGTGCAAATCCCTTCACCACTAGCCTTGCTTTGTATCCTTCCTTATTCTCCTCACCCTCATGTTTAATCATGTATATCTATTTGTTTTGTAGGGAATTTATTCCTTTTGGAAACTTTACTAACTCTCAAGTTTTATTTTCAAACAAAGTGTCCATTTCTTCCACCTTTTACTAGTTTCCACCTCACAAGCTTCCTAAAAAAAATGAGGATCACCTCCATTAATTAGAAAAATGTAATTTGAGGGTGGATACCTTTGTAAGCGCTTATGAGGCCTAATAGATTTATGATCCAACTGTGGTGGTGTATTTCCCACTTGAATCTCTTGTAATGGTTGCGCTAAGTTTTCTTATTGTTGTTTTCTATCATTTTCCGCTTAATGTCCATCATGTTCTTGAATATACTACCCAAATTCTTCCAATGGTGGGATATTTTCTTCTTGTTCTATAAACATGCCAACAATTTTATTGACCTCCATTTCACCTACATGCCTTTTGTACATCTCAAATTCATTGAATATAACATCCATGCTTCTAACAATTTTGTGATTGACATGATCCCATAGATGGTAACCAAACTAATTACCCACATATCCTAGAAAAACATATTTTCTTGATTTATCATCTAATTTGGTTCTATGCTCTTTGGGAATATGCATAAATGCTCCACATCAAAAATAAAATTAAGTGAAAATAATTTACCCTTTTACCAATCTAAAATTCCTTAGGAATACCACTATCTAGGACTGTAAAAGGTGATTGATTGACAAGATAACAAGTTGTCCTTACTACTTCTTCCCAAAAATTATTTTCGAATCTAGAATTTGACAACATACTTCTCACCTTCTCCATAGTAGTGTGATTTATCCTTTCTACAATACCATTCTATTGGGTAGTACCAGGGACAATCTTCTCATGTTTAATCTCAAGCTTATTACAATAATTATTGAATGCATTGGAAAAATACTCCCCACCATTATCTCTCATCAAACAATTGAGAAATTTATTAGTCTCCCTTTCAACAACAACATTAAATTTAAGAAATATATCAAACGCCTCACCTTTACTTTCCATAAGGTAGGTTCAAACCTTCATATATGTATCATCTATGAATGTAAAAAATTAAGGCTCCTCCTAAAGACTTAATAGTCAACGACAAGGTCACACATCATAGTGTATCAATTCTAATAAATTTGTTTTTCTTTACTGACCACATCTCATAAAATAAACTCTTTTTTGCCTACCATAAATACATTCTCACACAGATCAAGTTCATGGGATTTCAAACCTTGAAGTAGATTTTTACCAATAAGAACCTTTTGGCCCTTTTCACTCCCATGGCCCAAGCACTTAAGCCATAACTCCACTGATATTTCTTCTTTTGCAACAAAATTTGTATTTGATATCTCTATACTTGCTCTCATTGTATACAAGGTTCCTGTCTTGAATCCTTTAGTGAACACCAATGACCCTTTAGTTATTTTCCGGTCACCTTTCTCAATGGTTTTGGAGAAGCCTTCATCATCCAATTGCCCCATTGAGATGAAAATCATATGCATCTATGGGACATGCCTAACATATTTCAACAAGATACCCTTTCCATTCTTTGTCTTGATTTAGGCATCTCCCACTCCAACAATATGACAAAAATAATTATTTCCTAAATGCACTCTACCATGATCAACATTTTCATATGCAACAAAATTATTTTTGCATAGTGTCACATGGTGAGATGCTTTGGAATTAAGTACCCAATAAATGCTACTACTAGAATCATATAAACATGCTTTTCCTACTAAAATGGTAAATAAAGCATCACTTTCAGAAGCTACAATAGTGGTCTCACCTTCATTTGTGCTACTTTATCTTTTATTTGTGTTTATTGATTTTTTGTCCTTCTTCTCCTTATGTTCCTTCTTCTAAAACTAACAATCCTTTTCGCTTGTCCTTCTTTTCCATAATGAAAAACAGTAAGTATTCTCGTTCTTGATTTTAATGCCCCTGTCTCCCACATTCAATTTTCCTTCCATGATCAACTAAGGCTAGAGCTTCACCTCCTTAGATTTCCACAATTGATTTGTGTCATAACTCATTCATTAATCTGCTGCTAACATCATTAAAATTCAAGGTCCGAGTAGGTGTTGAAAGGCTCATAACAACTATTAAATTCTACTAGTTGTCTGTAATGGAAGACATAAATAAGATAGCTCTTATTTCATTATCCAAAATAATTTTGACGGAGGTGAACTAACTGGTAATTATACTAAATTCATTCAAATGCTCCACAACTAAAGCACCCTCCTTCATTTTCAGGTTATATAACTTATTCATCAAGAATACTTTATTTGAAGTTGTATTATTTTCATACAAATCATCCAACCTCTTCCGTAGCCCTTCTTATGTCTTCTCACTCGCTAAATTAAAGTAGACACTTTTTGCTATACATTGTTGATTTGTAGCAATGGTCTTGCTATCCAAATACATCCAAGCGTCATTTGTCATTGTTGAGGGTTTCTTTGCCACTCCTTCAATTGTCAAATATTAATCCTTTAGAATCATAATATCTTCCATTTGAGATTTTCATAGGAAAAATTAACCCCATTCAACTTTTCCATATCACTTAATATATTACTCTCCACACGGCCTAGCTTACACAACCTGCAACTTTGATATGAGTTTAATAAAGGATTTAAACAGAGTTTAGTAGATTTCTATTAAAACGTTGAAAAATATGTTGCATTTCACTAGCTTCATATTTTTTCTTACCCACAATTCCCTTTTACTCACACCCCTATATAAAAAATATTTCATTAAAATAAGACCCCATACCATGGGACAATACCATGGGAATTGACAACTTTGACTTTGATTTGGTCTCATGCCTAACATATTTGGGTAGACCACCTTTTTATAATATCTTATTTCCTTTTTGCTTCTCATAATATTTTGGTTTCCTTTTTCACTCTAACTCTGTATGGCTGCACAATTTTTCTTTAAATTTTAATGTAAAAATATTTTTAATATTACTCTTATTTTGCAAAATAATTTACTTTTATCCTAGATATTTGAGTCATGACTAGAAATTTTTATGCCACTCAAGCATTGAGTGAAACATGATTTTTGTTAAAATTTAAAAATAATTCAAAAACATATTTTCCAAAGACTTAGTCTAATTTTTATACGAAATAGACTTTTTCACCAAAATCTTGCGAAACAACTTCAAGAAAAAATGTGTTTTTTTTGTTGTTTAAATGCATTTTTGGATGCACAAATAGATTCAACACCTTGAAGAACCACTAGGGCACTATAATTATTTTAATTAAATTACTTAAACTCAATTTTTAAAAATTTCTACAACTTTGACTAAAATTAACAAGAAAAAATATCTAAAAACCATCTTATCTATAAATCAGACTAAACATTTTCCATATTATTTAACATATTAAAATATAATTTCTTTAAAAATTAAATTATCATATTTTATTATTTCTTTTTTTCATATTGTCTTATTAATATAAAATATACCATAACATTATAAATACATTTATTACTTTTTACACAAAAATTATTCTCTCAAATGGTCAACTATAATATGATGTTAACATTATAAATAGATTTATTACTTTTTCTCAAATGGTCAACTATAATATAATGTTAACATTATAAATAGATTTATTGCTTTTTACACAAAAATTATTCTCTCAAATTGTCAACTATAATATAATGTTATTCGATACTAAACGAAAAATATTTGAAAAAAAAAAAAAAAAAACTATTATCATTACAGATTTATTTTAATTTTAAAATTTTATAAATAATTTTTTTATTTTACATGTTTTACTATAAATGTTTTAAGTATTAATATAATATAATGTTATTTGATACTAAACTAGAAATATTTAAAAAAAAAAAAACAAAAAAAATTATTATCATTCCAAATTTATTTTAATTTTAAAAATAATTTATTTATTTTACATGTTTTACTATAAATGTTTTAAATATTAATATAATTTAATGTTATTTGATACTAAACCATAAATATTTATATAATTAAAAAATATCTATTATCTTTTTTTTCGTTGAAGCAAGAGCCGTACCTTCTTTATCATTAGATCGAAAAATAAAATACATAAAATACAATAGTCCATGAGGACCTGTGGACCAAGGAAAAACTATTCTCTTAAAACCAAGAGCACCAAGCTAAGGGCAAAAACCTTGAACCCTGCAAACAAAACCGCAATACCCTCAAAAGACAAACAGTGATGAGGCCATACGATCTTCCCAAAGAAATCCGACGAACGGGATTCAATTCGGATCAACAACAAGCCCACACTTAAAATTTAGAATTGGACGCAAAGAGGCAAAAGGTACCAATTTAAAATAATTTCGGGTCCGAATGGGGAAATAACCCTCGGACATATAGAACATGCGAAAATCATCGATTCCCGCCATGAAACGGAACAAGCACGGAATATATTCCTCATCTGGACTTGTATCCTTAATCTCAACCGTCAAATCTCCTCGCCCGATCCAACGACAGAGTAATATGTCGCAGTACCTAGAAGCACGATGATTAACTACCTAGACCCACCTACATGCTCGTTTATTCCTGACCATAGATCCGCCTTGCTTGATCCGATGGCTGAGGATCATATCGCACGGGTCTAAAGCACCGATAATTAGTGCGCAATGAGGGTGGTATTCATTCCCTCCCCTTGGCCACGTGTAGCTTGGTGAGTGGAATCGCTCCTATTTCAGAAAAAACGCTTCTAGCTTGAAAGGCCTGCGATAAACCATATACCGCCCCGAGAGCGGTATTGTGTCCATAGAAAGAAATCTGGGTGTGTTAAGGCTGTCGAGAAAGCCCAAATTTCGACCCCTCGCACCATCCCCTCTATGCCAGTACATGAACCAATGTAAAATGATACTCCATCCATCTGACCAACCACCCGAGAAACAGAGTCTACTGAGAAACTTACTCCAGAAATCTCTGTGTTTGAACTTACCAAGGTTGCGGAGGCCAACAGTGGCCTGCATCCCACAAAAGACCAGACTGTGGAAAAACAACAATTCATAATGAATCCAAATCATCTAGACCCCACCTCCATGGCTCTGTTTTGAAACTCCATCTTGTCTTCATCTGCCTAGTCGTGACAATGCACCTTTAGTATATTCTGAGGCATCTCTTACCAACCCATCGCGACCCTACTTTCAGTATAGAGCACTCCTTGATTGGCCAGAATATCTGCCAGTTTATTGGCAGGCCTTCGCACATGGTTAAAACTTACTGTACGAAGGCACAGGAGGTGAAGTTGGATCCATTGAAAGAGCTAGATCAGCCTCCAGTGTTTTGAGATTTTGTCCGGCTCCATGCCAAGCTGATTCTCTTGACCGAGTTAATGATTAACTCAGAATCAGCTTCGGAAATCACATTTTGGCAATTATCCTACTCTAGGAAATCTAAACATTTCTCCAGAGCCATTAATTCCGTCATATTGTTAGTGGCTCTTCCTAAATCGCAATGGAAGATGAAAATGATACTTCCATTTTCATCCCTTAATGCCCCTCCAAAGCCAGCAGTACCCGAGTTGCCTTTTGAAGCCCCATCAATGTTGTATTTCAAAAACCCCTGAGGGGGAGGATGCCAGTAACCCTGCTCAATATCCATTTTCATAACCTTCTTATCCAGGCCCTAAGGAATAAGCCCCTGCATACCCAACTGACAGAGTATCCGCATTTTAGCTTCTGAAGGTGGATTCTTAGGGGGATTTCGCATTATAGTTTCAACCTTCTCCTTAAGTTGTTTTAAGATCTGCTCAAAAAGGCGTTGGGAGGGTCTCTTTTCATTTTTGAAGATTCTTTTGTTCCTTTCTTTCTAGAAATTCCATATAATGAAGCTTGGCGTAAGGGCCCAAGCTGAGCCAAGAAATTCATAATCAGAAAAGTTTCATCTCCAGTTGTTAAGGGTATTGATAATACTCCCTCTATCCTTGTCGGTCTGTTGGAAAATGGTGGAAAAAGTATCCCACAACCTAGAGGTGAAGATGCAATTATTGAGAAGGTGCTCCATTGTTTCCTCTTGGGCCTCATAGCGCTGACATCTAGAAGGCCCCAGAACACCCCTCTTCTGAATGTTATCCCAAGTCAGAATTTTCTTATGATGAACCAGCCACATGAAGAGTTTAATCTTCATCCAACCTTGATGCCTCCATAGGTTCTGCCAAATCCTATCCGGAACATGTGAATCCAGCTCAAGGAGTATGTGTTTTGCCTCCTTAAGATTAAAGGTACCCTCATTATTGTTGCCCCATCTAAGTTGGTCATGCCCCCCTGTCACTAAAATCTTCCTTTGTTCCAACATTTTCATAAGAGCCTCTACTTTTGCTTTCAAGGGTTTGTCATCCCTGTAATCAATGTTCCTCCGGGTTCTCCATTTTCCTGCATTGTTGGTTTGATCCCAAAAATCTTGTACCTTAGATAACCCTTGGTATCTGTCTCTTTCTTGAAGTCCAAAAAGTCCTCTTTTAATAGTGTAGGTTCTTGTTGCCATTTATCCTCCCAAAATAAAGCAAGATCTCCCTCTCTGATTTTCCAGAAGCTGTTTTTTTGTACTAATCCTCTGTTCTCCCAGGGCTTATTCAAGATGTGTGAGCCCTTTATACTTCCAGACATCCTTATGTGATCATTAATTTGCCAAGTGCTGGCATATTTTTCTTTCCAGATACTAGCCCACTGAGCCTTTGAGTCTTTTACTTAATGCCACCATAATTTTTCCCCTAAAGCTCTGCTTACAACCTCTGGATCATCCAATCCAAGACCCCCATGGTTTTTAGGTTTGCAAATTTTTTCCCAAGCTACCAAAGCCCATTTCTTTCTTTCCTCCCCCTTACCCCAAAGAAAGTCTCTTTGAATGATTCTGAATTGTTGCAAGACTCCTTTTGGTGCTAGGAGCACTGATAGCGTGAAAACTAGGATTGATTGAAGAATAGCCTTTGTAAGCACCAACCTACCAGCCAACTTTAAATATCTAATAGTCCATTTCCTGATTTTACCCTGCATCTTATTAATCATTGGCTCCCAAATTCTCTTGTGCAAAGGTTTAAAAGTTAGAGGAACTCCCAAATATGTTGAAGAGAGGACATCCCTTTGAAAGCCCAGAATTCTAGAGATATTCCTCTAAATAGCAATATTGGTATTAAAGAAAAAAAATCTTAGATTTGGAAAGATTAACTTCCATACCTGTAGCCATGGCAAAGTCACTCAGGATTTGTTTATATGCAAGAGCTTCTTTGACTGTTGGGATTCCCTGCAACATGGTATCATCGACAAATTGTTGATGATTCAAGGCCTGTCCATTCTCAGAAAGTTGGAGACCCTTGATCTTTCCAACTTCTTTTGCATGCTTGATAGACCAACCAAGTCCTTCCATAATGAGGATGAAGAGAAAGGGAGAGAGCGGATCTCCCTGCTTAAGGCCTCTTGAAGGAATAAAAGTCTCAGAGGGAGAACCATTAACCAATATTGAAAAGCTGGAAGAAGTTATCAGGGCCATGACCCATCTAACCCAGTTATGATCAAACCCAAAAGTAATAAGAACCCTCCTAATATAGGTCCAATTCAACTTATCATAAGCTTTGGCTTGGTCCAATTGCATGATAATTCCAGCCTTCCTATTGCTATTCAATGAATGCACCACCTCATGCGCTTGAATGATGTTATTGAGAATTTGTCTACCTTCCACATAACCAGATTGTTCCACAAAAACTAGAGTAGGAAGAAGAGGTTTGAGTCTATTGGCAACAACCTTGGATATTATCTTGTATACCACATTGCACAAAGCTATGGGTCTAAACCTGTCTAGAGTTTAAGCATTGTCCTATTTAGGGATCAGGGAGATGGAGGTATTGAGCACCTTCAAAATAGTTCTATTCATCCTGGAATCTTCCACTAGATTCAGAATATCCCATTTAACAATATTCCAGCAAGCTTTAAAGAAATCCACATTGAAACCATCAGGACCTGGCGCTTTACCATTCCACATTTCTTTGATGACCTCACTAACCTCCTCTTCAATCACTGGCCTATTAAGGTTGAAATGATCCTCTCTAGACACCAGCCCAGGCATATGCCTTGTTAAGTCCTTGATGAAATGCTCTCTATCTGAAATGGTTTCCTTTGCTATACCTCGAAAGTGCTAAACTAACACAGCTTCTATATCTTCATGGGAATTAAGAAGATGCCCTCCCTCATCCTTGATCGAAAAGATTCTATTATGAGCTCTGTTTGCCATGGTGGATCTATGGAAAAATCTAGTGTTTTGCTCTCCTTATTTTAGCCATTTAACTCTAGATTTTTGTCTCCAAAATATTTCCTCTTGTTTACATCCCAGCCTTGCTGATGTTTGGTGGCTTGATCATTTCTGACTTTGTCAAAGATATCCGTGATAAGGGCTTGGTTGAGTCCCTGCATTTTATCTTCAACATATTTTTTTGCTTCAAAAATATCTCCAAATTCATTCTTCGAATCTTTAAGCCTGAGATTGATGTGCTTTAGTCTTTTGTGTAGAAGAAACATTCTTGTACCCTGAATATGAAAATCTTCTGACCACCAATTTGCAATGTTGCTAATGAAATCTGGGTGGGTGAGCCAGATATTCTCAAATCTAAAAGGTCTATTCCTGGGGGTACCAATGCCCTGAACCTCCAATTGAATCGGCCAGTGATCTGAGCCTCCAAAGGGGAGAATTCTCACTATCATTTCCTTGTCGGTGAGCATAAGGTCCTCTGAGATTATGAATCTGTCTAACTTTGAGGCTACTTGAGACTCTCCTCCTCTTTTATTGTTCCAAGTAAAAATACCATTACTCGTATCAATGTCAACTAGCTTCATATTATCTATAAAAGTCTGAAATGCTAAAGAGTCTTTGCTTAGAGTTCTGGTTCCCCCTTTTTTCTCTGAAAGTGATTTGATCATGTTGAAGACCCCACCCATGATCCATGGTATTCCTGCATGTCTGTCACTGAGATCCATAAGAGAATCTAGAAACTTGAGTTTATCATCCATTCTTTGAAGGCCATAAACATTTGTGACCAGATAGGTCTCCCTTTCTCCCACAGGCTGAATAACCACTGATAAATAATTCCTATATGCCTCAGCATCTATTATGCCAATCTTTTGGGGGTTCGAAAGAGTGAGTATGCCTCCTATTGTATTTTCTGCTTTGACTTCTAGAAACTCAAATCAATTGAGCCATTTGCTATATATTTCTTTTATTTTTTGAATGGAACATTTAGTTTCCTAGATGAAGATCATATCCAGAGCTTCTTGTTTCATTCTATTACTAAGTAATCTTTGTTTTCTTTTACTACCTAGACCCCTGATATTCCAAGATGTGAACTTCATTATTAAAGATTTGTAAAGGAGTAGCTAGTTAGGTCTTTCATCTTACCTGAATCTATCATTAGCTTTCCACATTCCATCAATAGCTCATTCTACTTTTCCCTGCTTCTTTTCTTTCCTGGGTTTCTAGGTGCTAATCCTGGTGTGGTTTTCATAGTTTTCACACCTTCGTTACCCTGCCTTTCATTGTTTCTTTGCCTTTCCAACCCTTTAGCCTGAGTTTTCCATATGAACAGCTATTGTACTCTATTGAACTCTTTTTGAGGTAATGAGTCTACCACTCCCATGGTTCCCTGTTTCAAGAACCCTTCCAAATCTAGGTGTTCTCTATCAAGAATCTCCTGTAGTTCGTGATCCTCCATTTCCATCTCACTCTAGGTCATTTCCTGGTCCAACTCCAGTTCTACATCGCTCATCATAGTCTCTTTCTGTTTATTAATATCCTGTATTTGTTCACGGTCTTCTTCTTTCTCCTTCTCCACTGGACTTCCTTCCATTGCCTGATCTACTTTTGTTATCGCTTCTTCTTCTTCGAGTACTTGGAACCTGTTCTGACTGGCCTGTTTCCCTTCTGTTTGATGTTGCTTTGCCCCCTTTTTCCCCCTTTTCCTCTATGTACCACTTTGTGAAAGCTTTTAGTATCTTTCATTGTGTTAGCTTTACTCTTGTTCTCTATTTTACTGAGAGGGCAGTCTCTGAATAGGTGTCCATGCTCATGGCATCTGCGGCATCTAAATGGAATATGTTCATAATCTACTATTTGCACCCATTCTTCATCAAAAACTTCCAAGATTACCTCATCCAGTAGAGCTCCAGAGAGATCCATCTCCACACATATTCTTGCAAATGATGTGTATTTTCCCCTTCTGGTGGCCTCAGAAGCTTTGACAAAACGCCCTAATTTATTTCCTATAGCAAATAACAATTATGTTTACCAGTAATCAAGAGCTAGAGAGTAGAGTCTTACCCAAACCAGAACCGAAGTAAAAGTCTCACGCTCCGGGACAAAATTCATTATCCATGGCCGCATATAGAGGCCTGTTGCTGCATAGAAGTAGGGCCCTCCTTCAAACACTCTGTCTTTATCTTCAATATTTGTAAAGACCACAGTGAAGAATCCCTTTGACCCAAGATGTAGGTCTATGCTTCTTTTTAGTTTCTAGTGGTATTTAATCCATGTCTGTAAAGCTTTTTCAATGGGCCATAATCCCATGAATTTACATATGATTGCATATGTCCGCATGTGGTCCCTGTGCGCCTGCAGAGCAGGATCATTTAAAACTACTCTGGGTGTGACCTCAGCTTTGGGTTTACATGGTCCCTTTTGAGCTTTGTCTTTTGTTCCCTGTTCCTTGTCTTCTTCCTCATTTTCTTTTGTGCTATTATTCTCCCTTGATTTGGTACCATCTTGCTCCTCTTCAATGTTCCCTTTCCCTTCTTCTAAAGGACCTCTATCATTTTCTATTGGTTTCTTACCTCGGCTGGCCATGACCTGCTTGTAAGAGGGAGTGGAGCTCCCTCCTTTGCGCCCTTCCATGGAGTTCAACACCTACAGAACCCTGGAAACCCTAGCTGTTCGTCCACCTCTTCACCAGTCCGTCATGAAGACTGTCCGACCACTAAGAAAAAAAAACTATTATCATCACAAATTTATTTTAATTTTAAAATTTGAAAAATAAATTATTTATTTTACTTGTTTTATTATAAATGTTTTTTTCTTTTTTTCACGTGTGGTTCACGTACACCCGCGGGGTGGCCACCTGTGGTCACTAGCCGCTACGTTCACGGAAATATCTGAGTTTGATCAAACCTAACCCCAAGGGCTGCCGAGAGAATTGACCCTACGTCCAGAGACTTATTTAACCAGTTGAGCTAACTCGGTTCACGTACACCCGCGGGTGGCCACCTGTGGTCACTCGCTGCTACGTTCACGGAAATATCTGAGCTTGATCAAGCCTAACCCCAAGGGCTTCCGGGAAAATTGACCTACGTCCAGGAACTTATTTAATTAGTTGAGCTAACTCTTAAGGCTTTTTATTATAAATGTTTTAATTATTAATATAGTTGATATATTTTATCTTTTCAAATTTAATCATTTTTTTAAGTACTATTAATAGAGAAATGTAAATATATATAAACATTATAAATACATTTATTACTTTTTAGACAAAATTTATTCTCTCAAATTGTTAACTATAATATAATGTTATTTGATACTAAATCAGAAATATTTGTATAATTAAAAAAAACCTATTATCAT
This sequence comes from Pinus tabuliformis, assembly GCA_031772625.1. Taxonomy (NCBI): domain Eukaryota; kingdom Viridiplantae; phylum Streptophyta; class Pinopsida; order Pinales; family Pinaceae; genus Pinus; species Pinus tabuliformis. Next base: position 1,233,255,847 of record CM062804.1, on the reverse strand, counting down.
TACAAATTTATTTTAGTTTTAAAATTTTAAAAATAATTTATTTATTTTACATGTTTTACTATAAATATTTTAACTATTAATATAATATAATGTTATTGGATACTCAAAAATAAATATTTATATTAAAAAAAAGTTTTATCACCACAAATTTATTTTAATTTTAAAATATTTTTTATTTATTTGACTTGTTTTATTATTTATTTTAATTTTAAAATATTTTTTATTTATTTCACTTGTTTTATTATAAATGTTTTCACATTTATAGACATTATAAATACATTTATTACTTTTTAGACAAAATTTATTCTCTCAAATTGTTAAGTATAATATAATGTTATTTGATACTAAACAAGAAACATTTGTATAATTAAAAAAAAAACTATTATCATTACAAATTTATTGATATAATGTTATTTGATACTAAACCAGAAACATTTGTATAATTAAAAAAAAACTATTATCATTACAAATATCATTACAAATTTATTTAGTTTTAAAATTTTAGGAAATAATTTATTTATTTTACATGTTTTACTATAAATATTTTAACTATTAATATAATGTTATTGGATACTAAAGCATAAATATTTATATTAAAAAAAAAAAGTTTTATCATCACAAATTTTTTTTAATTTTAAATTTTTTTTATTTATTTGACTTGTTTTATTATAAATGTTTTAATTATTAATATGATGGACATATTTTATCTTTTCAAATTTATCTATTTTTTTAACAATTATTAATATAAACATAATATATATATATATATATATATATATATATATATATATATATCACATTTATTAATATAATATAATATATCATTATTAATATAAACTTATAAATATATATCAACCACACTTATTAATATAATTATAACTTAATTTTTACTTAAAAACAATATAGAATCAATATTCCTCTTGGATTTAACTCTGGCTGACCCGCATGGTGTAAGGAGTCTGGTAGACTATATTCCTCCACATAGAACAAAATGTTCTTGATTTTATTAATGTAAACTTATAAATATATATCAATCACATTTATTAATATCATTAAAACTTATAAATATATGTCAACCACATTTATTAATATCATTATAACTTAATTTTTACTTAAAAACAATATAGAAGGTATATTCCTCCACCTAGAAAGAAAGGTTTTATTAATATAAACTTATAAATATATATAAACCACATTTATTAATATCATTATAACTTAATTTGTACTTAAAAACAATACAGAATCTATATTCCTCCGCGTAGAACGAAATGTTCTTGGCTTTAACTCTGGCCGACCCGCATAGTCTAAAGTCGTCGCCGACGCGCATGGTGCAAGGAGTCTAGTAGACCTAGTGTAAGGCGTCTGCTGCACGAACCCAGCTACAGATGGAACCTGGTATACTGCTGTACCTTCCTCATTTTGGTCCTCGCAATCTATATAATGAAGGCTTGAGAGTATAATTCTTCTTGCAGACTATATACTTGAGAGTTGAGGAATTATTTTGTGTAGGAGTAGATTCCGTTACTTATTCATGGCACATCAATTAAAGCAATTTAATTGATGTCCTGCACATCAACAATCTGACGGCAGACGAAAATTCAGCTATCCTCCTTTTGAGAAACTATCATGGTACATGCTTTGGCTCTGCTCTTTCAAGTCCTGTATGTCTTCTCCCTTGCAGTGTCCCGTGGAAGTCCTGTAAATTTCTCTTTCCCAACATTCAACAACAGCAGCAACAGTCAGCTTATATACATGGGAAATGCTTCGGTTTCTTCTTCACATGGTTACATCGATCTCACTCCATCGCCAAACACTACCTCTGGCGTTTCGTCGAATGAGACGGATCAATATTCCAAGATGCAGTACTGCATAGGGAGGGTTCTCTACCGTGAACCTATCAGAGTCTGGCCGGCAACATTTACGACCACCTTCACCATCGTCATACGCAACATCACCGAATTCAGTGGCGACGGTCTGGCCTTCATCATAGTCCCCAACAAAAAACCCTTTCTGGCAGGCAGCAGCGGACAATTTCTGGGCTTATGCAATGGATCAACATGCCTAAACACAACGAATCAGCTGGCCATTGAATTCGACACCTACAAGAACGGCTTCATGGACCCGGACGATAACCATGTCGGCATAGACGTCAAGAGCCTCATATCCGACGCAACCGCCAATCTGGGACAACACGGTATCAACTTGAAGTCAGGGAGGCCTATAAGGGTTCGAATCCATTACGATGGCTGGTACAAAACCCTGCAAATACACGCCGCCTATGCAGACCGAACAATTTCCTACGCGAGCATCTTGAACCAAACAATCGAGCTGTCAAAAACCGTTCCGCGATCAGCCTACCTTGGATTTTCTGCGTCAACGGGGGCTCTTTTTGAGATTCAGCGCATTTTGGACTGGAATTTCAGTTCGGTTAGTTTGCCTGAATCGTCTCTGAATATAACGTCAGGAAGATCCAGAAGCAGGGCCCTAAAGCTCAGCCTCCTTGTCGGTTCCATTGCCATGGGAAGCGTGTTGTTGGGGTTATTGGCGTCGTTCGTCCTTAAGACTCTAAAACGAAGAAGAGGTGTAGGGAATATGTCAGAAGGGGGGCTGAGCGGGGAACTAGCGATGATAGAGGACCGATCGGCAGCCTCTCCCTATGCCCCTCGCCGGTTCTCCTACAAAGTGCTGTTGGAAGCGACAAAGAACTTCAGCGAGACCGAACTGCTCGGAAACGGCGGCTTTGGGAGCGTTTACAAGGGGAGTCTTGAAGACCGAGAAGGGACCAGGGCACTTGTCGCAGTGAAGAGAATCTCCGCTGGTTCAAGACAAGGGGAGCGGGAATTCATGTCGGAAATCAGTACCATAGGCCGACTTCGACACAGGAACTTGGTGCGACTCCAAGGGTGGTGCCACGAACGCGACGAGCTACTGCTCGTCTACGACTACATGCCCAACGGGAGCCTCGATAAGATCATCTTCAGGCAGCCAGGGGATGAACAGCAGAATCAGCATCAGCCCCCTTTGGATTGGGTTCGGAGGCACAGAATCTTATGCGGGCTGGCTTCGGCGTTGCTGTACCTTCACGAAGAATGGGAGCAAAAAGTCGTCCACCGGGACGTTAAACCCAGCAATATTATGCTCGACGGGGACTTCAATCCCCGACTGGGCGACTTCGGCCTCGCTCGGCTTATTGAACACGACGACACATCTCTGGCTGTCAGTACCAAGCTGGCGGGAACGCCTGGTTATTGGGCCCCCGAGTGCGGCTACACAGGAAGAGCGACTGCAGAGTCGGATGTTTTCAGTTTTGGGGTCTGCATGTTGGAGGTGGCCAGCGGGAGGCGGGTTGTGCAGCGAAATCCGCAATTAACAGAGGATAATTTGATGGATTGGATATGGAGGCTTTACGGGCAGGGAAGAGTTATCGAGGCGGCTGATCCCAGATTGAATGGTGAATTTCACGAAGAGGAGATGAAACGAGCATTGATTTTGGGCCTTGCTTGCTCACATCCGGATCCCCAGCTACGACCTTCAATCAGACAAGCATTGCAGGTCCTCATAAATCCCAATGAAGAGTTGATGCTGCTTCCCTCTTCGAGGCCTGTGGCCATATATGTTGTTTTGCCACCCATAGCTCCACTTAATTCTCGCTCCACTTTATCCTATTCAAATGACTTTGGTGGCGCGTGCTCTTCAGACTCCACCATACGTCATGGTAGATAGAGGTGAAAGTCGTCCGAATGATCATATCAGAGTGATGTGAAGTTCAAACAGAGTATCAGCTTGGGCTTCATGGAATCATGTACGACAAGACATGAAATGTTTTTGAATTATGATTCGAACTGATAGGTTCATGTTAATTTTTAATTCATGTTATTTTCTTATTTTCTTATTTTACTTTACCATATGATCGCTCCAGTCTAGGCTTTTGTGGTCACTGGTGGACATCCATCTCCTTAGGGCACAACTTTCACGTGCGGATGGTTCTAGAGATGAAGTAAGCTAACAAAAATGGCTACTGTAGACTGTACAGAACAATAAATTTAACGACTTAAATGTTTGGGTTCCTTACCAGGGTTGAAGTTATAGATTTACTGCTGTATTGAGTGTACAGACGAATAAATTAAATTACAGAGTTAAATTTTTGGGTTTGGCAGCAGGCTCGTAGTTCTATATTTAATAAATTAAATTACAAAGAGTTAAAGGTTTGGGTTGGCAGGAGGCTTGGAGTTTAATGTTTATTTATCTAGTTTTGTTTTACATATACATAAATCTAAAATATAACAAGTAGTCTGCCCGCAGTGGTAAATATAGGAGTTGTTTATAGTGTGTTTTTTTAGATTTTCTGGTGTTTGAATCTGTGAAAGAATTTGAGGTGAAATCTTGATTTGTAGTATTTAAACTAGTTTTTTGACAGTATATATAGATTTAGAACCATGAAAAACCCCTAAAACCCTTACTCCTAGGACACTTCCATTGTGCAGGGTTACCCATCAAACTTGTGATTTCTCTAAATTCTTACCCAATTTTAGAGAAATTAAATTGAAAACACCCACAAAAAAACTTCCAAAAAATCATATTAAAAACAATTTGCTAAATATATATAGAAGGGTGTTGCAGTACAAAACGACGGTCGATGGCAGATCTTCCAAAAAAATCATATTAAAAACAATTTGCTAAATATATATAGAAGGGTGTTGCAGTACAAAACGACGGTCGGTGGCAGATCTTGTCCTCAATTACCGTATCTAAGCATCAAGGAAGCCAACATCAATGGCTGGATAACACTTTGATATTTGTATTGTACAACTAGAGCTTTTGGGAAGCTTCAACATTGACTTTGCACCAGGATTACTTATTTAAACAACCACATTTGGGAAGAAGGCAGCATCATGGGCTGGATAACTATGTTAATTACGTGGCACAAAGCGGCTAAGCGGGTTACATGGTATGGAGCTATAAGTCGATTTACTGCCGATACATGCCACGTGGGTGATTGATAAGTTCGTATCCCTGTCATTAAGTTATACAGAGAATTGCCACAAGTACACCGGAACAATCTTAGTCATGTCTGCTCAACATGGTAAGCTGTTTACTTAGTGGTATACTGGTAAGCTCTGTTATTCTAGGGTCTATGCCACGTGGGTGATTGATAAGTTCCTATCCCTGTAATTAAGTTATACAGAGAATTGCCACAAGTACGCCGGAACAGTCTTAGTGATGGCTGCTCAACATGGTAAGCTGTTTACTTAGTCGTATACTGGTAAGCTCTGTTATTCTAGGGTCTATGAACACTCTATACCCACTGAGGTAAGCGGGTAGTTAAAGTTATCTGCACATAGCCTGAGCTAAAAATTTTGAATCTATTGCTAGCTCGTGGAGCGTAATTCACATAAAGGTGAATATACTCTCGAGCTAAGTGCACAGGGATTCATCTACACCTTGAATTATAGCCGAGCTTGCATCGATCTACACCTTGAATTTAGTCTAGTTGCACACAAAAATATTAAAAGATCGAATAAAAGAAGACTGGCAACTCATCTTTTACTCATTGGAAAGAACAAACTGTTCAGTACTTTAGCTTCAGTAATCCCTGGTCTGGTTATAAAACAGCTACAATTTGACAGACAAAAAATGTGGAAAACCCCAAAGAACAATTTTCATTTTTACAAAAACGTGAAGTCCCAAAATCTAAGGAATTATCATTTTTCTCGGAGATAGGCATCATTGACCATCATCAAATCAAGATCAATATTCTTGGCCGTTCATTTCTCATTATAGGTACTTCAGGTTTAATAGGTTATGGCAAAGTTTGAAGCGTGTTCGGACCATACCTAAGTAGTACTCCCACTCAGCATGACCCCTACCAACCCCTTTTCACACACTCAGCATGACCCAAAATGACGGATAATACCAACTTCGTGATCTCTTGCAGGATTGCACAATGAGCCACGAATTGTGTGCCTAAAACATTTGCTCAATATAACGTAAATCGAGCTTATTTGGGAAAACTTATGTCAGCTATTATGACAACGCTGGTTTCCAAAGATAAATTTGGCTCTCTCGGCACCCTATCTAAGCCATCATTTTGTATTTAATAACAGTTTCTTATGCAAAAGCAATCACCAGAATGCCCTGTTTTCTGTATCAATTTGGTTTCTCAGAAGTATATAGTGTCCTGTTTTCTGTATCAATTTGGTTTCTCAGAAGCATATAGTGCCCTGTTTTCTGTATCAATTCGGTTTCTCAGAAACATATAGTATGGTGGATATAGTGGACAAGCACAGCTTCCAACCAGAGGGATAAACCACAACAGAGAGGCAGCAAGACCTGGGTGACCCTTTTGAGTCCAAGGATTGGTTCAGGGCCTTCATGGAGCAGCGGGGCAACCTGGGGAGCTCATCAGAGAAATACCCCCATCCCCCAAAATTCCAAGAACTAGTGGAGAAACTATATTATACCCCAAGGAAAGTTGGGTAACAGCTTTGGGCAAAAGATGGGAGGAATTATTCTAAACAGAATAAAATCAGAGGAATTATGATGTTCTTGGAGAAACTGGCGGTCCTGTACAGGACTTCAGACAAGAAAAAACAGTAGGATGACGTTCTCAAGCAGCAAATTCAATCCAGGCTACGTGTTGGAACCAGCACCATCGAGCTCGAAAAAGCACCTCTCCCGTCAATAAACTTGCAACTTCTTTTTCTGTCTTTTATGAAGTCTTATATATCTTGGTCTTGGGTCAGTCAGCTAAGTTTATTGTGTCACTTATCTGGTCTTAGCCTCTGCATTGCATGGAAATGCTGACTATATGTTAAGGGTGATACAACTCTGGTTATGTCCCACTGTTAAATTTTCTAAAATTTTGAAATGAAGGGAAGTCTGTTAAGCACTGCTTTCAGTTTCCTAATGAGGACAATATGTGGGAGCCCTTTTCTCAGTATGTTCAGAATCTGTAAGTTCCTAGCTGTACATGTAACTCTTCGTTTTCAGAGATTTATATAACATAAAAAATTATTCTATATAAAAAATAAGCTAGGCAATATAAAGTCTATAATATCCATCAATTCTAACTGTTGTCAAAATCTGATAGCATACTAGAGTTAATATTTACAGATATTTCAGCTTATCCTCACAAAATCATTTAATTAGTGTTGGTATGAATTCCTATTCATTCTCATAAGAAATAGGCAGTGCCAATCTCATAAATTCCTTAAAAAGCCTGCCCTGCCCTTCTCTCTTCAAACTGCCTAGTACACCCTTCATTTAAACAATAAAACACAAACTACGATCTGAAATCGACTCAAACCACATCCTTGACGCTGGGGATAAATAGAAATAAACGAATATAAGTCCATTGCATACTCCTCGGCCCAGATAATCAACCCAAAGTCTTAGGAAGACAAAATTCTTCAACATGCCATAACAGAAAAAAATAATGCTCAGTTCACCAACAATATTATAACAAAGAACAAACACTGTTTTAAAAGGTCATAAAGAAAAATCAAGCAATCCAAGCAACTCATGTGAAGTCCCCTCAAGTGATCTATCAAAGTCACAAAACTAATAACTCCACTTTTATGAATGCTTTGGGGATACACTGTATCTTCTCTTTAGTCAGAGCCTGGGTGATGGATTTAAAAACGTGAGCAAAAACTGGACACAGTTTAGCCTACTATCACCAAAGCATTTGTTACAACATGAACAGAATCTGCGGAAAGCCTTACTGAAAAGTAACTCCATCAATCAGACCCAAGAAGAACTTTTAGGCTGCTGCATTAAGAAAAAAGAAAGATAATCAAAGAGCATATTCTGGCAAGCCAAGAAGCAGAAGAATAATGTTCATAACATGGCAATACGTTAATGTATCAGAGAAACACATTTTCAACAAAATTAAAATGTATTGCTTATTCAGGCTTATATTATACAGTTTCTGCCAAACCATAATATACAGTTTAGGGTTTTGGCTTCAAGAAGCTCCTTTGTCTTTCAAATGCTATATTCCTCCCCTTTTCCATTCTTTATGGAGACAGGATGGTTGGCAAATTGGGAATCCAGATGGTTGTTTGTCTAAATTCCTATATATCTATTAATGTTTGCATATTCTTGAAAATAGGCCTGTTTGCAGGATGCTTACAGTCCATTTGGTGTAATATTGCTCTAGATTTAATTAAGAATAGGATCATCATCATTACGTTTACACCACCAGCACTTTCACACATATATTGAATTTTGTTATGTAGTAATGCTCTAGAAAAAATGGTACAACTTAGTGTTGTGATTTTTTTCATATATCTAATTAGAAACTTTTCAAGAAAATTGCCATATTTGCAGTGAAGTAGAATGAAATGAATCAGATAACAACAATAATCTAGTAGTTGCTAGGTTATAAACTAAATAGAAAGTACTAAGTTATAAACTGAATAGCAGGGAGTAGAATATGAAAGGGAATAGGCCATTGTGACTCAAAGAGCTACAACCTGCAAAGAATAATGTTCACAAAATAGGCTATGTGCCTAATTTAAAAAATAGAACTGAAACACTGCAGTGAACTTAAGTCTATTCTTGTGGCCTCTTGCCAAAAGAAACAGCTGCTTTATGTCGATCAATAACAGATTCCCCACCACAAGGATGTGCACCACTGCAAGTTGTGCAACCCCATATTGTTGAGGAAGGAAAAAAGGAATAGGAAATAGCTGAACAAAAATGATTGCCTTCCGGGAATCCCTTTTTATTGCGACAAAGAAAGTTTTCCATAACGCTTTGACTCTCGAAGAGCAAAAGAATGCGATAAATAGGGTATTGCTTCGAAATGCGTAGCACTAGCCAAATATCTTGGTGACCCAAATTATGTACCAGAAATACATGTCACCTCTTGTTTTCCAGAAAATGCAGGAAAACCAAGCAATATCAAAATTTTAGGTTTACCCAAAGAACAGAGGAAAAAGAATTCCAAGAATATCGACCGAAATTTGCGGTAATAAATTTGAAATCACAGCACTATACCAGGGAAAAACAAAGAAACTAAATTCTAAACTGAACTTCAAGGTGAACTTAACATTCAAAACATTAGAAATATGTCCTTAAACCTGAAAAAGATTAATTTCAAGCTAAATCTTAGCATGTACATATATCCTTGATACAATATTAGAAATATGTCCTCAAAACTGAAAACATGAAGATTAATTTCAACTTAAATCTGAGCATGTACATAAATCCTTGATACAATATGGCTTTGTCTGATTATTAGATATTTTGGAGTTTTGGGTCAGAATCTAGCCAAATAATTTTTGGATAAATAGAAATTTTGCTATTTGAAATGTATTTTTATGATATATATGGATTTAACACTAAAAAATTCTTGGGCACTTGGATTCGATTATGGAGAATTCACTTCTCAAATTTATGATTTCAAAAATATGGTTTCAAAAACTCTGGGCACTTGGATTATGTAGAATTCACATCTCAAATTTGTGATTTCAACAAATCTATGCTTGATTCCTAGCAATTTGGACCAAGGTTATGGAAAATTTACATATCACATTTGTGATTTCAAAAAATCTATGCTTGATTCCTAGCAATTTAGACCTGAAAATATGGCCGGAAAAGCTCCAAAACATCTAACAGGGAGAATTGCATAAATAGCATCACAGAGATAGAATAGGGGAATTCCCCATACATAGACAAAGGGTGAGGTGAATAAATGTGCTACATGCAAGAGCATTTCATACAGTTGTGCTTACTTAAGGTTGACAGTGCTTGCTTTGTTTTAAACAAATGGGAAAACCTATCATATTGTCAAACCAACATATGACTAGCTGCTATGTGCAAATGTAGACTTACTACCACTGGTTGTCCATAAGGGTGCAGACTTTCACTCTTGCCATATGCCTTTGCACCTCTGTGTCTTGGGTCGTTAACCTGTTTCCTTAGTTTGAGAAAAACGGATTCATCACTGCCATATGCCTGTGCTTTTGTGTCTCGGGTCATTGTTTCCTTACTACAGGAAAAACTAACTCATCATTGTTACTACCAGTGGTCCATAAGGGGGAGGCTTTCACTTCTGCCATATGCCTTTGTGCCTTTGTGTCTTGGGTCATTACCCTGTTTCCTTTCCTTGGTCTGAAAAAAACTATCTCTTAAAAAACTAAACCCTGTTATCACTGGTGTTCTGTAATGGCAGGCTTTTACTCCTTCCCTATACTTCTATATCTTTAGGTCTTGCACCATTAACTTGTTTCCTTAATCCTAGAAATCTCTTAAGAAAAAATAAAATAAAAACATACAAAAAAAAATCATACCATACCTAAAAACAATTTTAAAAGATACTCAAACTTTTTAGATATATATTATCATTATTTATTCTATATTCAAATTTGAAATAAAAAATTTAAAGAAAAAATATAGTATCTCATAAATTAATTAAAAAAAAAAAACCTAATGGGAAGCCATGCCGGGCTTGCCTGCAGCCCACGTGCGTCCTCTTCACAGAGACCTTGCATTCTGCAGGGCTTCCCTCCCTTCTGCCAATCTTGATTTTCAAACCTAATCCATAGTTTTGCCCGCCTTGCATGAATCTGGTGAGTCTGTCTGTTTTTGGCTGTCCAAGCGAGCACTAATGAATAGCATGGCCTGGATCAATAGGTACAGTTTATTATGCATGGGCTGTGACGGAAAATATATAGGAGGCCTAGGGGAACGCGTCAAAAAAGACAAGACTACCATAACTTCTGAAAGAAGGGATAGAAATATCCGGGCGAATATGCCTGCCCTACCAAGCTTATAAATAGATAAGTAAGAGACCAAGCCAGTTGATAGACAAGTAAGCGAACTCTGGTTCTGCTTTCACCTGCTCTCATGGTATAACATACTTTCTCTCCTTCCTGGAATCCTAGGATTCTTTGGCGAGCTCCTGACCAGCTTGAGCTTCACAAGACCTGGCATATTCATTTGCATCCGCAAACATGCGACTAAGAAAGGACAAAGACGAAGGTCTAGGCAAAAGGGGACCCTAAAGAATAGTAGAATTGTTTTCCTCGTGGACATAGCTTCTTCGCTTCAGAGAAGACCTCTGAGCCATTAGTAAGAGATTTAGAACAGAGTTAGAGGATTATACATATTTACTGAAGCCCGACAGACACTGAGGTGGACACGTGTGATAAGGCAATGCATTTTTTTTTAATAATTTTTTTTATTAGATATTATCATCATGTTAGATTTTCGTGATCCATAATAATAACGAGATTGCCTTGAAATTGTCTTTAAGATTAATTATATTTTGACCTTTTAAAATACTAGCAATTGTCCCAAAAGGTACAATTAAATTGGAATTGCTGAATTTTTCTAGAAGAGTTAATTGGTTTGTGGAAAACCTTGTTTTCTTAGATTGGATCATTGTGAAATTACTTTTCTTTAGATGTTTTGTTTATATCTATATTACAAGGAACACATTGAATGTCTTATTTCATTTTAGAGTAAGTTAATTACCCAAAATCAAGAGGTTAAGTTAATTACCCAAAATCAAGAAACCTCTATAGATGGCCAAGCGTATACGAAGCTTGCTAGTGACCAAGGAAATAACCACCATGACTATCCCCTACCAATATATTTCATTGAAAACCATAAATGTATATTGCATTTAGAAAGTCAAAACATAATATTAGAAAATATGTTGATATATCGCTATTAAAAAGTTAATTCCATTAGAAACCATGATATTATTATTATATTTTATAAAGAATAATATACATATATAGAATGATACTACATCTTGAAGGAGTGCAATTCACCAAACCCCACCATCTTGAGGGAGTGCAATTCCCATGCCCATCATGTTTCTCTTCACACCTTCATACACTACCTTCAATAGGGTGTAAAATTTTGCACAACTCAGCCCCCACGCCCACCCGACACCTTGCTTCTCTTGTGCAAAAATAAAACAACTCAAGGTCAATTAAGGTCTTGAAAATTCTGAGTGAGCTACCTTTATTCAAGCGAGTAAGGCCCTCTCTTTGACTGAGCAGAGCTCACAACCAGGACCTTACCTGAGCTCAGGTAAGACGTGAAGGTTCGGAACCTTCCTCGACCAGAAGGAAGGAATCACAAAATTGAAGGGAAAAAAACCTGCCGACGATATGTTACGAGAATCGATGCAAATTATGAGAATAGTTTGATATTCATTGAAATTTATTTACATCACAAAGGGTATTAGGCAAACTTTGAATATATAGTTTAATTATTATATATATAAAAGCCCTGAACATAATTTCAGGAAATAGCATACAGAATCCATCCCTAGACAATAAACTACAGAAACTTTAAACAGCATAGTACCACGAAATTAACTTATTGCTTGCACCTGCATATGAGCTTCTACGCACACGCAAAAACACCTATTTGGATTCCTCTACATTCGCCTTAATGTGATCGGCTGCTGTGGGCAAATCCTCGTCCAGAAATATATCCCAATGCCCATCCCATCTGATGAAAAACTCAGTATCCGTGAAATACTGCACCCTGTGCACATCAGGCGCAGGAGTATAGAGATAATCCCCGGGGCCCAAATCGAAGCACTGATTCTTAGTGAGATTCCACACTCTCTTCGACCCAGACACAACAAGAAGATCATGCCCAAAGGTATGGTGATGGGCCGGCTCGATACTTCCGGCCTTGAATTTGACAATGGCAGCAGTAGGGCTTTCTCGCACGATGCTCATGGATCCCCCGGGCATGATATCCACATCCTAGAAGTTTCTCATTTTGCTTAATGAACAGAGAGCGCAGGAGGATTCAGATTGAGGCTCGCTGGAAGTGTTCCAATGCACAGCAGAACTCGGAGGTGAAAAGAAGGAAACTCAACCGATATTTGGGAAAAGCAATCAAAGTGCAGTGCATGCTTACCAGATGCGATGCGTGGCGAGGGATAATGAATCGAACACTTCAAATCAACGGTTGAAAGTGTCTCACCTGATCGAACGAAGCACGGTACCTTCATACACTACCTTCAATAGGGCGTGAAATTTTGCACAACTGAAAAAGCAGTCAAAGTGCAGTGCATGCTTGCCAGATGCGATGCGCGGCGAGGGATAATGAATCAAACACTTCAAATCAACGGTTGAAAATGTCTCACCTGATCGAATGGAGCAGGGTACCTTCATACACTACCTTCAACAGGGTAGCTTTCTTACCATTCCCATTTAAACCCTATGCTACAATTATTGCAGTCCAAGCCACAACGCCCTTATGAGAGATGTTATCAAACACTTTCCTTGTAAGTTTAACATTTCCACAGTTAGTATATATGTCCATGTCCATAAGGGCAGAACATACAAATACGTTGGAATAAAATCCCGTTTTGTATGCATGGAATTTCTTGCCTTCTTGCAGAACTGCTAAGTCGGCACACACAGGCAGAATATCGAGAAACACTAGCAAGTTTGGTTCGATGCCATGTTGTTGCATTTGATGGAAAAGCGATCACTGCTGTCCACAAAGTGGCACTCTTATTAGAGCTTTCATCAAATACTTTATGCGCAGCCTCCATACTTCCGCATTTAGCATACATATTAATGAGTGCCCAACGCAGAGAGACATTGGTCACAAAGCCGCACTTGATTCCATAAGCATGTAGTTCCTTACCCTGCCGGAGAGCCGCTGAATCACCGCATATCAAGAGAACATTTACGACAGTAATCACATTGGGCATCACACTATTCTTCAGCATTTGACGAAAGATCTCGAAGGCCTTGGTAACATGCCCTTTTTTGCCATTCCCAACAATCATAATACTACATGCAATGACATCTCCTTCACAATCTTAGTCAAACACTTAGTTTACTTCCTCCACATAACCGCATTTAGAATACATGTCCATTACAACAGTCCGCACAGCAGCGTTGGAACCAAGCTTGCCTCTGACAATGTAGCCATGAATCTCCTTCCCCTTTCGCAGAGCTGCCAAGCTCCCACATGCCGGCAAAACCGATACCACAGTTGCCGAATTGGGCTTGTGTTCCTCCACATGTATCTGCCGGAAACATTCCTTTGCTTCGCCATGAAACCCATTATGCACAAGTCCAGCAACCATAGTTGTCCATGTGACCACATCTCGATGGTGCATTTCCTTAAACACTTGGTTTGCATCCTCAATAGAACGACACCTGCGATACATATCCATAAGCGCACCTCCCACAAAGACATCAAGCTCATAACCAGTCTTGATAACCTGCCCATGAATCTCCATCCCCTGTTGCAGGCCCATTAAGCTTCTGCATGCCTTCAGCATGATTGAGAACGTAAAATTATCGAGCTCCGTGCCAGATAACTTCATCTGATTATAAATCTCCATAGCCTCGGTTTTACAGAACCCATTCTTAACATAAGCTCTGAGCAAAGCATTCCACATCAACATAGTCCGCTCAGAGGCCTCATCGAATGCCGCCCACGCATCGACAATGCTTCCACAGGCAGAATAAAGATAAACAAGCTTGGCAGCCAAGTAGGGATTCTAATGAGCCCCTGTGATTCTCATGTGGGCGTGGACCTGCTTGCCTTCTTTCAATAATTTCTGGACAGTGCAGCAATCCAGGAGTATATGGTAGATTTGGGTATCCACAGGGATTTCTCTACTGAAGGAAGTCCATCGAGTGTACAATGCGAAGAGCTTCATCAACCAGCCCTTCTCTGCACAAAAGAACAGTGCTGGCCAAAATCCAGGAAAAAAGAACAGCAACGACCAACGGCAGGAAAAAGCAGTGAAAATATCTTCAAGAGTGACATAAAAGAATGAGAAAAAACAGGGAAAAGCAGTGAAAATATCTTCAAGAGTGACATAAAAGAATGGGAAAAAACGGTAAGGCAACTTCACTGATATTTGGAAAAAGCGGTCACACTTCAAATCAACGGTTGAAAGTGTTTCACCTAATCCAACGGAGCAAGGTAAAAGTGTTGACGATTGTTAGCATACATATTAATGAGTGCCCAACGCAGAGAGACATTGGTCACAAAGCCGCACTTGATTCCATAAGCATGTAGTTCCTTACCCTGCCGGAGAGCCGCTGAATCACCGCATATCAAGAGAACATTTACGACAGTAATCACATTGGGCATCACACTATTCTTCAGCATTTGACGAAAGATCTCGAAGGCCCTGGTAACATGCCCTTTTTTTCCATTCCCAACAATCATAATACTACATGCAATGACATCTCCTTCACAATCTTAGTCAAACACTTAGTTTACGTCCTCCACATAACCGCATTTAGAATACATGTCCATTACAGCAGTCCGCACAGCAGCGTTGGAACCAAGCTTGCCTCTGACAATGTAGCCATGAATCTCCTTCCCCTTTCGCAGAGCTGCCAAGCTCCCACATGCCGGCAAAACCGATACCACAGTTGCCGAATTGGGCTTGTGTTCCTCCACATGTAGGGGTGATTTTAGGGGCGAATGTTCGCCCTTTGGCGAAATTAAGGGGTTTTAAATTTTTAGTGGGCGATTATTTTGTATCATAGTACATTTTTACAAATCACCTCAAATAGCCCACCTTCTTTTAAGGGAGAGGGTAAAAAAGGTAAATTTAGCCCTTGAAATTAGGAGTT
The DNA here is from genome assembly GCA_031772625.1 of Pinus tabuliformis. Lineage (NCBI taxonomy): Eukaryota > Viridiplantae > Streptophyta > Pinopsida > Pinales > Pinaceae > Pinus > Pinus tabuliformis. Next base: position 1,233,240,251 of record CM062804.1, on the reverse strand, counting down.
ACAACTTTCCATTCGCCCATTTTCAAGAATAGGTTTTATTTAAGTGAATCCATTCGCCCATTTTCAAAAATAGGTTTTATTTAAGTGAATCCTATGGGCCAAAGGCCCAAATACCATATTTATAAAAGAGGTATGGTAAATTAATAAAAATATAAATAAATGAGAAGTATGGTAAATAAATAAAACATTTTTTATATTTACTCCATAAGTCACTTTATATACATGCAAGGGTGTAAACAAATAAAAATATAAATAAAGTGGAGGTATGGTAAATAAATAAAACGTTTTTTTATACTTACTCAAAAGGTATGGTAAATAAATAAAAATATAAATAAACTAGACGCATGGTAAATAAATAAAACCTCTTTTTATATTTAGTCCATAACCCTCGTTCTATTTATGAAGGCTCAAGAAAGAGGTTTTATTTAAGTGAATCCTATGGGCCAAATACCATATTTGTAAAAGAGGTATGGTAAATTAATAAAAATATAAATAAACTAGAGGTATGGTAAACAAATAAAACATCTTTTTATATTTACTCCATAAGTCACCTTATATTTACGAACACTCAAAAAATGCGTTATATTTAGGTGAAACCTATGGGCAAAATACTATGGGACAAATACCATGGACTAGATTCTTATTAATACCGTGCAAAAAAACATTATTAACCCTAATATTAGTATTAACAAAAAATAAAAATGGCACATGGTATTGACCCATGGTATTCACCAAAATGGCACATGGTATTGACCCATGGTATTCACCTAGAATGTAGCCTATTTAAATGAAATGGGAGAATTAAACCAGCATAGATCCATCTTTACTCTGGATCTACTAACCCCCGAGAGGTATCAAATATCGTGATATGCAAACTAGCATAGAGTGAAAAAATATTTGATCCGATCAAGAGTAAAAATGGATGTTGTAATTTAATGTATGTTAAACATTTTAGCTTGGTTAAAATAAAAAATAAAATAAAAATCAACTATTAATTTTATTAATTTTTATAAATTACTAATAGTAATTTTTAAGATCCAGGTTTATAATTTTTATTTGTGTATTCAATAAACACAAGATTTTATAATTGAGTAAAATATTCGCCATGCCTGGTGAGAGATTCGCCAAAAAATTATATATACATATCATATTATTGATAAAATCGCCTTCCATTTTTCCTATATACCATGGAGATTCGCCCATTTATTATACATTTAAATTTAGGGGGGGTTCTTAAAATTTTCCCTGTCCACATGTATCTGTCGGAAACATTCCTTTGCTTCGCCATGAAACCCATTATGCACAAGTTCAGCAACCATAGCTGTCCATGTGACCAAATCTCGATGGTGCATTTCCTTAAACACTTGGTTTGCATCCTCCATAGAACGACACCTGCAATACATATCCATAAGCGCACCTCCCACAAAGACATCAAGCTCATAACCAGTCTTGATAACCTGCCCATGAATCTCCATCCCCTATTGCATGCCCATTAAGCTTCTGCATGCCTTCAGCATGATTGAGAACGTAAAATTATCGAGCTCCGTGCCAGATAACTTCATTTGATTATAAATCTCCATAGCCTCGGTTTTACAGAACCCATTCTTAACCTAAGCTCTGAGCAAAGCATTCCACATAAACATAGTCCGCTCAGAGGCCTCATCGAATGCCGCCCACGCATCGACAATGCTTCCACAGGCAGAATAAAGATAAACAAGCTTGGCAGCCAAGTAGGGATTCTAATGAGCCCTTGTGATTCTCATGTGGGCGTGAACCTGCTTGCCTTCTTTCAATAATTTCTGGACAGTGCAGCAATCCAGGAGTATATGGTAGATTTGGGCATCCACAGGGATTTCTCTACTGAAGGAAGTCCATTGACTGTACAATGCGAAGAGCTTCATCAACCAGCCCTTCCCTGCACAAAAGAACAGCCCTTCTCTGCACAAAAGAACAGTGCTCGCCAAAAGCCAGGAAAAAAGAACAGCAACGACCACTTTGAAAAAAGCGGTCACACTTCAAATCAACGGTTGAAAGTGTCTCACCTGATCCAACGGAGCAAATCAACGGTTCAAAGTGTCTCACCTGATCCAACGGAACAAGGTAAAAATGTTGACGATTGTTGATGCATAGAAAGACCTATCGGCCTAAATATTATCATATTATTTATTTTATATTTTAAATATGATAAACTTGCATGCAGTGCATTTGCTCTCAGGCTATGTATATGCCCGAGAAACTATACCTTAATTTTCGATGCTGAACTGGTTCATTTATGGACCTTGCCCGTTCATCTTAGGTTTGGAAAAAAAAAAAAAATTCCAAGTAACTTTTTATTTAGAATTTCAAATTTATTTTATAAGTGGAAATTTGATGACCCTCATTTGTTTTTGGATGTGTGAGTCAAATTTTTTTTGTATTTGTTATATGTAATTTTTTTTTATTGAATTGAGAAAGCAAGTTATATGTTTTTGGTTTTGGTAAAAAGAATTGTACTTTTAATTAATTTGGAAATTTCTAAACAAATTACCAAAAAAAATAATTAAATATTTTGGAAATTAAAAAATAAATTTTATTTTTTTAAAAGGTAAATTGTTTTTTCTATTTGGTCATCACATGTTATCTAGAATTTGTTGAATTGAGGCTTCTGTGATCCATATCAAGTTTAAGAGAAATTCTTCGGCGTAAATCACAAGATAAAACATTTTATCTTGTGATTTACGCCGAAGAATTTCTCTTAAATTTAGAATTTATTAAAATGCCATCAATACAATGCCACATCCCCTAACCCAAATTAGAGACCATATCTCTCCATTATAATCCCTTGAATGGATTGCTTCCTTCTTTTCAACTTCACGCACCTATCAGCTATGGCTGATGAACTGCAATCTAGAAGGAGAAATCCCTTCTTCCTTGGGTAGCTTGACTGAGTAGAAGACCTTGGATCTCTCTGTCAAAGGTCTCTGGGATAACATTCCCACCTATTTGATGAGGTTGTCCAGGGTGACAGAACTCTATCTCTAGAAAAACAAGCTCTCTGGACAATAACCGCACAATATTGACGAGCTGAGGAGCATACATTCTCTCGACTTTTCAACTAATCAACCAAATTTAACGATTCCTAAAACAATCATAAATCTGGTCCACTTGGAAAACTTGTCATTGTCGGAGAATAACCTTACCGGATCTGTCCCTACACAGCTAGGAACACTTGTTAATCTGACAAGCGTGAGTATTTACAATGACAAGCTTAGTGGGTGGTTGCCACAGAATTTGGGTGCATATTCTAATGTTTCAGACAACGATTTTGAGGGCCCTCTGCCTAGAAATATATGCAAGGGAAGAATTCTTTATGCCTTGGTTATATTTTCCAACAATTTTAATGGGAGTTTGTCGCCGCTCGACTCTTGCGGTAGTCTGCAATACGCACAACTCTATAATAACCAGTTAAGTGGTGAGGTTCCTTCATCAACTTGAGTGCAAGCAATAGCCGATTGTTTAGGCCTCTTCCTGACAAGCTTGAAGGCTTGAGTTCAATCAATTACCTGCAGCTTGATCACAATTCATTGTCCGGGGTAATTCCAAATGGAATAATGTCATTACCACATCTGTCTCATCTCAATCTTGGCAGCAACCAGTTAACAGGTAAAATCTCTCCAAGGTTAGGCTCTGTGTTAACTTTAAACTTGCTGGACTTGTCAAACAATCTGCCTGCTGACAGGGGAAATTCCTCCGGAATTGGGGTATCTCAGGTTAGACATTTTCAACGTTTCTGGCAATCAATTGTCTGGATCGATTCCGGTCATTTTCAAGGATTTAGCTTATAAAGATAATTTTCTTTGGCAACCCCAACCTATGCGACGATACGGCTTTGGGGTTTAGGGTTAGATTATGTTCTTCAAAGAAAAGATATTCAATTCTAAAATCATTATGTGCCAATAAATCTACAGCTTTGGGGTTTAGGGTTAGATTATGTTCTTCAAAGAAAAGATATTGAATTCTCAAATCATTATGTGCCCATAATTCTAGTCCCAATTCTGGAGCTAGCAATGGCAATTTTGTTATTTTGGTGTTTGATTTGGGTTGATTGCTTCAATATCAATAACGACATAGTGAGAAATTTCTTTGTGGGAAAACCAAGCAGCTCAACCTCATGGGAAGTAACACCTAGGAAATGGTTGCCAAGGATATAAGGTTAACGTTTATGTGATTAAATATGGATAAAAGTAACCATGTGAACAAATATATAACCTTAATAAAACATAGTTAATTATGGAATATCCTATTTATCATAATAAATATAGTGCGAATTATTTTTTGTTATCATGCTCTATTGCTTGGGATTCTTGTGTATTAATTGCAGTTTAAAAAAAGGATAATAAGAGTAGCAAAATTTTAACATACCTTTTCATTGTAATTATATTACTTGGTAAGTATATGGTGGTGATTTATAATTAGTTTCAATTATGTTAACCAAGTAACAATGATATATATGTCTAATTACTTGGTAGGTATATGATAGTGACCTACAATTAGTTTCAACCATGTTAACCAAGTAATGGTTTTGATATTTATTTAGACCATTAACAAGGAATTTTGTTTCAAATATGTGTCTGGATAATAAATGGAAAATGATAATGTATGACATTTTTCTTGTTGCATTTAGAAATAGGATAATTCCTCTTCAGCATATGATATTGTTTGTTGTTATTAATTGTAGCCTACATCATCTTTTCATGGTATATTTTCTTACTCTTTGGATGGTAGTGCAAATAACAAGGATGCTACTCGCACTACCACTGTCATAAACTTATCATTTTTTGAAGAATATATTTTGAAATCATCTATTAGAATTAAAACTTTATTTTGAACTGATAGATAATAAAATACTACAATATTATACCTAGAACTTCATATGCTCCTCTTCTTGTTGAACCAACTTCAATTACTCAACATAAGATGAGGAACTTTGCTATGGACACGAGATCTTGATCAACCTCTTTTGCTAGGGCACTAATGAAAATCCTCTTGGAGAAATTGGAAGACCTTATGCACATGGATTCAATAGTGTTCTGGGCGAAATGATCTTCCCAAATATTCTATTACTTCTGTGTAACTTTGCAATTTTAGGAGCAATTGCTAGTACACTTGTTAAAGAAAGCACAATAGCTCAATAAACTAGTTTTATAATATCAAAAAAATGTTTATAAAATATATGTCCACTGTGTCTAATTAGAAAATGTCATTACTCCATTTGTTTTGCCTATGAAAATCTAAGTTCCACCAATCAACCAAAAAATGATGACAAGAAATAAACACTGCAATTAAGCCAATTGTTTAATTTGACCTCCATTTAATACATTCATTAAAATTCTGACAATTAAATACTTTAATTGCAATTTTAAGATTTCAAAATTTTCACCTGTCATTTTTACATTTCAAAATTTTCCATAACAGTGAAATATGTTGAAAAAGGTAAAAAACATTTAATGGAACGGAAAATTCTCGGCCTGTTCCAGGCCTGGTCCACCCTTTCATCAATGCAGAGCTTTCAAAATTTTCCATAACAGTGAAATACGTTGAAAAAGGTAAAAAACATTTTATGGTGCGGCAAATTCTAGGCCTGTTCCAGGCCTGGTCCACCCTTTCATCAATGCAGAGCTCAAAGCTATATATCCTTGACTTGATACCCAACCTTTAATAAAAGACAGTGGGATCTTAGTTGCCAGTGATCTTATTCCTAGTGCCATAAGAGAAAGAAACATCTATCTCCTAGCTTCAATATTGGGGCAACATCCCAGCAAAACTGCCTAAAACTCTTGATTCATCTTCTTAAGCAGGAAGGAATGCATTGCGAGGCATTGGTTCTAGCTATGTTGTTGGATCAAAGATTGGTTTAAGTTAAACAACAGGGATGGCATGCCCCTCTAGCTTGGTTTGCTATGAGATAGAATAAAATGTAAAATAAAAAGTCAAAGTATATCCAAGGCATATATAATGAACTCCAAAAATATATTTCCCAAAAAGACTTTTTCTTATTTATAACGAGTTGCATGGTTTTTTATAAGGCAATTTTCTCTGAGGGATTAGTTCATCCTTTGATTGTTATATTTAAATACGCTAGTTCTTCATAAATCCTTATATTTTTGGCTAGTCTTATTCGCAGGGAAGGCACTCTCTTTCTTATTGTTTATGCTAATGCCTTGTACCAAGTACAACTACTTTTAAGCTCCAAAAGAGGGATCTTTAAACCATGGATATTCCATAAATTAACTATTTCCTTATGTGTTTATCTTCAAACTTATTTTTATCATATTCAATCCATGATTGGTTTTGAATTACTTTAGTGAAACATTATAAAATTTACTCATTCACCTTGCTTATTTAAACAATGTGTTTTAACCCTCTTACAACTCATCATATACTTATACACCCTCGCTAGATTAAGTCTCATTTGTATATATATAAATGTATAAATGTTTATTGATATGTTCATAGTTCTTTCATCTCCATGTTACATATTTGATATGTCTTATATTCGTAAGTTGATAATATGAAATGTAATATTAATATTGTAATGGGGTGATTTGAACTAGGCTTTGTCAAACCTTATGTTGTTATATAATGCCATCATGCCATAGGAACTTTGATTGCTAGCTAACATTTTTTTTTATTTAATGCATACTTTATTGTTTGAGACTGACGTGCGGGTCGACTCTGATTATGTGTAGCCCTTCCATTGGTCTAGCACATGGTAGCCCACATGGCTTCACATGCATACATTTGTTAACTTGAGGTATTCTAATCAATGGTTTTGGCTTGATCTTTCTAATCCAATGGTGATTATGATTGGGGTTTTAGTTTGTCCATATAGACATTTCCTTTGTCGGATCATTCGGTCATTTGCCGATGGCATTCCGACAAAGCTTGACTCGGCTCTGCAACTAAGTTTACTCAATCGCCATGCTCTATCAAACTTAGTTTAATGTAAGTTTTTACTCTTTTCCAGACTTATTCACCTCATTTTCGGTGTTATTATGTGTATTCTCTTATGTGATTGTAAGTTGCAAAGAAATAATATTTAAGTAGGGTTTCTTTCTTTCTACTTTGTCTTTCATATATAATTTGAAATGAACTCTTCAATCGTTTTGATTAATACTTATAAAATTAATAGGGAAATTATAGAGGCACTACATTGTCTTTGTTACTGGTGAAATTCTCCTTTGCTACTTAAATTTTCTATTATTCTTCCCTAGAATTCATTACAAATGTTGTTTCTCCTCGTTCCAGTGTTCTTCAGGTAAGCTCTATTAATATATAAAAAAAATTATTGTTTCTTCTGTATTTAACGCTCTATGCTTAGTGATTCGACCAAGATTTTAACTTAAACTCCATTTCATTGGATCGTAGGTTCCTTGTAGAGTGATAGTATGACTTATGGGTTCTATTGGTGGAAAGTGCTCTTAAGCAAAGATGCACACAAAGGTTTGAATTAATCTAAAAGTTTTACCCTTCTTTCATCGTGAATAAATTAGGAAACTTTACTCATTTTTCTTGGAAATTTTCTAAATGGTTTATAGAGTAGGTTTTGAAAATTAAAACCCTAAACCAAATGTGATAGATCAGTTCTACTTTGGATAAATTCTTTGGCTATCTTATTTTTCCTTGGCCATTTATGGTCGACCATCTCGCAATAGAAATTTATTATACATAAATTGTTGAATTACTTAGGTTTTGAACCATATAGGAATATATATACTTTTATTATCTATTTTTGTTCATTTCGTATTATTTGATTGTCTCTTGCTCCATTTGTATTTTGTCAAGTTTGGGGCTTTCAAAACCAAAACCCTAACCTATTACGGGTTTTCTAGCCATTATTAACAATTGGCTTTAATCCTTGGATTACAACGTTGGTTATAAAAGTTATATTTAATTGTTTTTCTTTGCATAATTACAATATCTATTTGCAGGGTTTATATCCCTCAATTAAATTATGTTAACATAGTTGTTATTTAAAATGCAACTAGTTTTAATCAAAAATTGTGATTTGATGCAGAGATATAGTATGAGTTCTCGAGTATACTTATTCCTTCAATTAATTTGGACATTTAAACCATTGCTTGATCCTTCATTCAGAATTTATTTTCTTATTTTATTACTAGGCCCTACTTAAACATTGGTTTCTAGGAGATTTGAAACTATAATTAAACTCTCGCAAATTTTGAAAGTTTTTCATTTGTAAATTTATTATTGATCTTTCCAATACTTAACGAATTTTCGGCTCCTCCTCTTCAGGTTGAGTGTCCCTGAACTCTTGGTTGCTACTTTGATTATGCTTGACTCTTTCGACAAAGACAAGTTATCGAGATTCTATTTCTTTTAATTTAGTTACTAGGAATACTTTTCGAAAAACTTCTTAAGAAGAAGTTTGTATTTTAAAGGCATTTATTCCTTTCATGTAATTGTAAAAAAAAAACCCTGATCCAAACCCTTTGGTTATATGGTACTAATTATTGTCACTATGGTCGTAATCAACCAATATTGGAATTCAACTAAATATTATTTTATACAACATAATGAATGCCATTCCTTTATGTTGTTGCTAATAAAAGATTGTTCCAAAAATTTTGTTTTTTTCGTATATAACTACTATTCTCATAAAATTTATGTATTTGTTTACAAATTATTCCTTTGTATACTTAACGGAATACTAGATTAATAGTCATATGTTAACTATACCCACTATTATAATTATTTAACTTTTTGTCCTCAATTTTAAAGGTTAATTACCTTTCCTCTTTACATATTTACATATTGTCCTAGCCTATTCAAAGTTTTCTTGTAGATAATTATGTAACCTCTCGGGATTTACTTAGACAATGTTATTGTCCAAATCCCTTTTTTTAATAAGAAAGTTTATTTCATCTTCGTTGTGGCTCAACCTTTGTACTTTTCCAATATCTCACGTCAATTCAACCTTACATACCATTATGTTCGTTATATATTTATGAAAACTTTCCCTAACTATATTTCCATACAAAAATGGAATGCTCCCTCTATACTTCTTATAACTATCTCGGAAATACATCCTTCTTAGCTATAATGCCTTTACATAAATACCAGTTTTTAATTTAGTTTATTTTCATGTTAGATTGTTCTCAGTCATATCTTTACTTTTCATTATGGATATACTCTTGTATAACCAAACTTAAACATAAAGGAAAGAATGCTACTAGAATTTTATACTCTTAACAATATTGTACTTTGTTTTCATCACATCAATCTATTTTTAAATATGCTTATACTTTAGATTCTAAATTGAATCATGATCTATGTATTCAAAGTATAAGTATGTTCAAAAAATACCACAGACAATAAATCTATAGTAATCAAAATGCTTCTTTTGTTCAAATACACGTATAAAATTTCACTATTATAAATATATAAAATACCTAAACCATTAATGTTCAAAGAAGGACATTCTATTTTTTTTCTTTTTACTCTCATGTTTACTACAAAACTTTCATCTACATAGTACTTCAAATATAAAAACACTTTAGCAAATGATTGTAACAACCGTGGTGAAAATTCCATGTAAATAAAATTAATAAAGGCAAAACAATAACCATGCTTATGGGACACTTATTCCAAGCTGAATGTTGGGAAAAACATCCTAGTGTGGGTGTTCATTTGGTTTATTATGGCTAAGGAAATTGGCAAACATAAAGGTAAAAACTTTGAAAAGGAAAAATGACATTAATTGGTATTTTATTTATGAAAATAATGGAAATTAAGATAAAAGGAAGATGAAAAGTCATAGGTTACATGTGAGGAGGAAAATGAAGGAAAATAATGGAAAACTGAAGAAAATAGAGGCCTCATTAATAAAAAGGCTTTTGAGAATCAATTTGTAACCTTTTGCCAATTCATTTTTGGACCTCTCTCTCTATTCTCTCTATCTCTCACTCTTGGACACAAATTTTTCTTGGAGCAATTCAACATTGGATCAAGAAGGGAAAAGAAGGAAAAGGAAAGCACGGATCAATCAAGGAAGAGCAACTTTTAGCAGCTACAATGGGATTATTTGCAGGCATCGATTTTCATATGTGATTTCCTTGCTAGATTTAGCATGCATGGTTATGCATGTGTGTTCTTGGTTCTCTTATTCTCATGGGCATGAGTTTTTTCCAGGTGTGCTAGTGTTTTTTAGCCTAGCCTTCCATTTCTGGATAGCCATGGTGTGATGGGTTCTCATGTTTTTGGTTGAGCTAGATTACTGGATAGATTTGAAATTGAGTGAGGATGTCTTTGAAAGAAAGTACACGTGGCTTAGTGACCCTTGAACTGGAATTTGGGTTACGGTAAAGTCGTACTTTTTGTTACCTCGATGGGCCTAGGAATCCGAGGATGGGATAGACAGTAAAGCCTGGAGGGTGGAGTCATGATTGGGCCTAGGAATCCTAGGATGGGATATACAATACAACCCAGAGACCAGAGTCTCGGTTAGGGCCTAGTGATTCAGTGTGGATTGCGGTAAAGCCTAGAGGATAGGAGACAGGAAAATGCCTCACGATGTAGGTGAAGAAATCCAATGGAATCCATGTTTGTTTTCGCCTAGTGATCTGGTGAGGATTGTGGTAAATCCTAGTTCTATTGATGAGGGTGAGGTGGTGTAGCCCAGGGAAGCCTTGGTTGAGTTTTGGTTATGAGTCCCACAATCATGTTTGGAATATGGCACATTGGTTATTGGTCGAACGAAAGATTTGGTTCAACCAATCTATGGTTGGGTGGTTCGTGGAAGTACCAAACCTTGATGGCTTTCACATTCATTAATAAGAGTTCATTTCCTTGGTATTTTATGAGAAAATGTATCGGTTCATATGTGGCATTTATAGCTAATGAATCGTTATTATTTTTGTTGTTTATATGTTGGTTATGAGTATGTTTTATGACAGTGATGATGTATGGCTCTCATCATGTTTTGGTTTGTAAATGAAAGCAAAATGAATATATGGCCTAATAAATGATAATGCAGCTAATGTGCTAAGGCAACAATGCTTCTTAGTGATTCGCAGATAAGTATGAGACCCATATGCTCAGATCGATTTTTATGACTTGTAGATTACATATTTGTGACATGTTTGACGAAATACCTGTCATGGATAGTGGGGGTCTAGTCAAATCTTTGTTCAGTATTTGCATTTGTATCATTGTTTCAATGTCACTTTTCATTCCTGAAGCTTTCATGGAGTTCTGGGAAGTGGCTTGAGTCCTGGCCCTGAAAAAGTGGCATAGAATCCATGGTTGTTGGCTCAGAACTAGCTGAAATAGACCCCAGTCGCTTGCATGCCCATGCTGTGAGAGTGAAAGGAGGGTCCCAGTCGCATGCATTTCCATGTCATGGGTGCGAATGAGGCTCTAAGGCAGTGAAGTGTCAAGTTGTCTTAGGGGTTGATCACTTGGAAGGGTTGGTTTTCTCCTATAGTTTTTGTGACATGTGCAGAAGGTCATGTTGGTTGTGTTGTGTCAGTATGACATCCTTAACTATACATGGGGAGTTGAATTGAATTCTAGTAGCCTCTCATCACATGTTTACCCCTGCAAACCGGTTAACTTGGGTAAATGTGTGAGGAGGGTGTTACATAGTGGTATCGGAGTGTGGTTCACCCCTTGGACTGGATGGGTGGTGTGTTACTCATGCATTCATGTCGGTTGCATATGTGTTCCTTATACTTGTGGTCTATGTACTTGTTGCATGTTGTTGGTCATATTTGCATTTGTGTCGCCATGTTGAAGTTGATGGTGTGTTGTTGGATGTGCTTATCATGAGTATAGGTTAGTTATGCACTAGTTATGCATGTTAGTGTTGTATGTATTGTGTATGAATGCATGTCGTAGATATGTTGATTATGAATACATTGATAGGGGTGTAGTTTTCATGCATGAGGTCATGATGTGTGGTTGATATGGTCATGCATTGTTGACTGGACTATGGTTAGGATGATATTTATATGCTGATGAGATTATGATTATACGTGTATTGTGCTAGTTTGGTTGACCTTGTAGATGAGATATCCTCCTTGAGCTACACTAAGGTATGTTGACTATGTTTATATTTTGGTTTAGCTGACATGGTGTCTTTGGCAGGAAAGAGATCGAAGATGACTAGCAAGATGGTAGACTATAGTTCCTGAGATTCTTCCTATGGATCAGATGAGAATTGCGGTGTTGGGAATTCTTCTAACCTAGCAGACACATTGATAATATTGAAGGAAACATTAAGAAGTTGCGAAGTATATAATGACATAATCATGCAGGTGCAGGAGAAACAAGCAGCAGTCAATGTAGTAATCCTTTAGATTTTGTCAAAATTGCAAAGACAAGGACCACTTCGGATTAGCCATGGACAAGAGGACATAACTAATGGGGCATATAGAAGTGTATCTCATGGTGGGCATAGGTCAAATAGAGATGACATGGTTAGAGATGGTAGGTTCTTGGACACTCCATGTTGGATGGTGTTGTCATTGATGTTAACCCACGGAGTTGATTGGGTTTGACTTTGACTAAAAATACCAGTCATTGATGTCAAATGGTTAATTAACACTTCTTAGTAATTTTCGGTTTACATCAAGTTCACAGCTACACTGTTGGATGGTTGAAAACCCAAGTCCTAGGGTTTGGGTTCCCCGGACTTAGGATGTACCCTGACTTTGTCAAGGGTTTTTGAAAGGTCAAAACATTTATTTTGGCTTGGATATCCACGTCATTGGATTCTCCTTGTCGATATATTTCTAGTGATATGTGATACGCCACATGGTTCCTCTTGATTAGAGAGATAATTGAGTTTGAAGGTAAAAACCCCAGTTTCTAGGCTAAAACTCCAAGTAGTGGTGACTTATTTTATTGGTTATGAGCATAAAAATAAAGTCTAAGGGTACCACATCATCTCTCATGGAGAAATGATTTTAAGGATCAATATCAAACCATTTTGTTCTCCCAAGAAGGGTCCTTCATTAATTAATAACCCTTATGTCATCTCCATAAAGCTAACAATGTATTTACTTTAGACATAATCTAATTAATAAATTATGAATATTTGGTAGACAACTCTGAAATTAAACTCCTATTCTAAACTAAATATCACTTAGAAAGCCCTTCTCTAATTATAAAAACATTCTTATAATAATCTACCTATGCCTAAGCTCAAGTCTAGAGTTGCGGTCCTCTTAACTTTTAAAAAATATATACTTGAATATTTTAATGCACTATGGCCTAAATTTCATGAAGCTCCTCCAACGTCTAACACTTAGAATCCCTCTCTAAGCCTAACAAAACACTATAAAAAGGGACCTATTCTAATATCCAAACATAACATTCTCAATACACAAACATATCATCTGAAATTTTCAGTCATCTTGATCTTATCTCTAAAGTGTGCGGACTATCTATCTCTAAAGTGTGCAGACTATCTGAGGGAAGATTCGGATTCCTGAGGCAAGGGGTAGTAAAGCTAGGGCAGCGAAATATTTCAAGTAAGGATTATTGGCTCTTGTGTTTTTTGTTTAGGACTGTGCATTGACAAGACCTTGGCACTTAGGAAACTGTTGTATTTTGCATTATCCTTGTTGGTTAATAGTGTATACGACAAAAATATTGTAATACATTTGCATCACTGTGATGCATTGAGAATTGTGACAGTATCTCTGTGAATGTCCTAGTGAAACAATGACATGACCTTAATTTGGAACAATGATATGACTTTAAAATAGTGAAATGATCTTGACTGTCCTAATAAAGTAGTGATATTTTTTACGACTAAAGTCTTGTTGATTGTCCTAGTAGTAATCCTGTTGTGTTCTACAAGTCTGAGATTTTTTTTACATCCGGTCTTTAGTTTATGCATTTTTTAAGCTTTCATTTGGGTAGTTTCTCTTGTCTAGTATTGATCAGTGTTAAGACAGGGTTGTGTATAGTCTTGTGGTTGCTTGTTATAAGGTCTAGGTATCTCAAGGCTTATATACATGAATTAAGACATCCTCAAGATCATATAGACCTGAATCATATCTATATAATTGTATTTCAAGGCACCAAGATATCATTTGTAAGATTGGTTTTGACATTTAGTCAAAAATTACTAGGTATCTAATTCTCTTGTGAATATATGACATCAAACTTCATTTGAAGACAATGGAAGTAAGCACATATTAAATTGAAAAATTTTAAACATCATGCACTAAGCCAATGATTGATTTAGCATCTTATTGAAAAACCTCTCATTGCAATTTTGAACCAAAACACAGTGACATACTTTATGTGATCTTACAAAGCAGTAAATGATATAACAATAACTTAACATGACAAAGACACATAGATAACTGTGATATATATATATATATATATATATATATATATATATATATATATATATATATATATATATATATATGGGCTTGTAAGTAACACAAATAACATAGCACTTATTTTATGTGACCTTGCAGTAATAGACTTAACCATGACTTGACATCTGATATTACATTGACAGTGATCTATGCATCAAATTTGTGAACAATAGTGCACATACACAGTGAACCTATCTACCCTACAGTGACATGACCTCGACATTTGACTATACTTAACTGAGATATCATATTTGACTAAGAATGATACATTGACATATTGACTGTGACACTTGTTCATCAATAACCTTTATTCTATCTTGACTTTAGTGAACTGAACTTTGAAGTTAGTAAACAATGGTTCACTTACCTTGTTAAGATATTAAACTTGTTGCATGGAAAAACCTAAGTAATCCAACTACTATGATCTTGGTTACCTTAATAACATGTAGTTTGACATAATATTCATAATTGACACTTGACATACATTAAGTATTGCTAAATTTATCAGTTAATTGGACAAGGAAATTGTTGAGGAAATGCAAGGGTTTCGTTTCGTCCTAGGGTTTAGAGTTTTATCCTAAGGTGTTTTGTCCTAGGGTTTCATTAAAGAAAAGAGTTGCATGTGCTTAGAGAAACACTTGGGTAAATTTGGACATAAAATAGATTGGAGACATCTAGGCTTCAATATAAGAAGCATATTATTTTGAAATTGACTTGTAAAGTTGTTTATTGACAAGACACTTGACAATGGTAAATAACTTGTTTGTAACAGCGTATTGACATGGGACAAGGGAAGCATTGTTTAGACATATGCTGGTAGTTCTCTATGGACAAAGCTTGAGAGAATTGTAGCAGGTCATAGGGATGACCTGAGGCACCTTAGTTTGTGCCATCATTTGATAGCAGTGCCAAGTTGTTGCGGCATCATGTTCAACTTGATATAATGTGGCAACATGATATATTGAGTCTTAATTCTTATTCATTCACGAGTAGCTCAGTGTAGTGGCGTGCAGTGGCAAGCCAGCAGATGTGTAGTGATCTATGTGTGCAATGATAGTGGTTGTACATTTATGACTATTCATTCATGAGGAGTTTCATGCAATGATAACCAACATTTCTGTAGTGATTTATAGTGACATTGATATACAGTGTGAAGTGATAGTGTTGTGCAGTTGAACAGTGATAGGTTGATGTGTAGCATTGTGTAGTGATTAGTTCGTGGGAACAGTTATCAACAACTACCAGGATTCGACAACTATTCTACATCTTTCTTACAGGTATTCTACATTGATTCAAAGTAAAGGGGATCGAGTCTGAAAATTGCTAAACATGGTCTTCTAGCCCGTCAAGGCAAGTGATTGGAGTCACCTTCAGGTTGTGGCCTGAGAACACTTCAGGGTGGCAGGGTGTTGCTAGGGAAATTTGTGGCTTGCACAGGGCATTGTGGCATCCATTTAGTTGTGACTAATAAAATAACAAGATAGTTAAGCATCCTTTCTGACAGCATCTGGTAAACAGAGTGTTGGGGCACTCATGAGGTTGTGGCCTAATCTATAGGGCGTTGGGGCGTCCTTATGATTGTAGCAAGATATTAGAGTTTAGTAGCGTCCTACAGGTTATGGCCTATGAATCAAGGGGTTGATGCCTCCCTCATTTTTACATAAAATCTTGATGTAATCAATTTTATTTAACAGGGAGAAGACAATTACTAAAGAAGCATTCGGTGGTTTTTGACCCAGAGGGGGTTTTCAACCTAAAAATATTTGTGTCCTTTGTTTTATCTTTCTGCATTTTTGTATGGTGTTGTCTACTGTTGATTATTGTTTATGATGATCTGAAGAAGAACAATAATAATAAATGAAGATTAATTAATGCTCTAAAAAAATATTAAAAAGTTCTAATTGCTAAGAAATACTAATTCACCCCCCACTTAGTATTTCCAACGCTCCGGATAGGAGAGGTGATGGACACAGGTACTATTCTAGTTTTGGTTCTGACAGGCACTATTCTTGTCATCGTTATCATCGTTACAAGAGGAGTGACAGGTGATATTTATCGGATGAGTTTAAGAAAGATAATCCACCTACTTTTGATGGAGTTTTGAAGAAGTCGAAGGATGCAGAGGCTTGGTTACTTGGGATGAAGAAGTGCTTCGAATTGCATGATTTCATTGAGAACATGAAGGCCAGAATGGTGAAATTCAGTATTAAAGGTAAAGAAGATATATGGTGGGAAGATGTAAGGTGCGTTAAAGATATTGGAATAGAGGAGTTGGTTTGGCTTGAATTAAAAATAATTTTAGGAAGAAGTACTTGTCAGAAAGGTACCACGACAGTAAGGCGAAATAATTTTATGAGTTAAAGATGGGATCGTTGATAGATGAGGAGTATACGACTAATTTCCCGGAGCTATTGAGGTATGTACCATATCTTAAAGATGAGAAGGCTAAGGTTCAAAGATTTCTCAGTGGATTTCCATTAGATTTTAGAGATCAAATTGAGTATGATGAACCTCAATCACTTAAGGAAGTTATTGGGAAACCGAAGCATTTCTATGAGTAGTCAAAGCATAAGAATGAATCTCAGCACGGATGGAAAGGGAAAGAAAAAGGTAAAGGTAAATGGTAGCCGAAAAGAACAAGGCCTCAAATATAGAAGAGAAAGAAAATGTTGCACCATATGAGAAGTTCAACATATCTAGACAGGGACATGGGTTACAACAGAAAAATAGAGGTGATGGTATAAGACGGTTGGAGTGTTTGACGTGTGGTAAGGAACATCTTAAGGGATATTTTCTGCAAAATCAGGGTGGTAGGCCTCATATCTATATTGTATAAGAGGCGAGGATTGTTGGGAATGTTGGGCAGATCATTCCTTATATCTATGCAGCACTAGATAATAATAAGGCATAGCACCAGGTAACTGTTATCGAGATGGAGGGTAAGCTTTGTGATCAAGTTCTTTCCATTTTGATTGACCTTGGATCTAATTATAGTTATGTTAGTCCTGACCTGGTGGATAAGTGTGGTTTGAATAAAGAAGTGCATGCAGAATCTTGGTTAGTGCAGTTGGTTATAGGTACAAAGAAGAGAGTATATCATTAGGTAAGAGCTCATGAATGGTATTCCTACATTAGCACATTTGAATGTATTTCCATTGGGATCATATAGTATGTTATTGGGTATGGACTGGTTGTATCTTCATAGGACTAAAGCGAATTGTTATGACAAAGCCATTGAGTGCTTGGATGACAATGGTGAACAAGGAGACTTACAGGGAAAGAGGAAGGAAACATTAGTTAGAATGGTTATAACTATGCAGGCAAAGAGCAATCATAGAAAATGTGTGTTTTTTGCAATGCATATTTATAGCGATAAAGGTAAGGATGTTGAGGACGTGGAGGTATTGAGTAGGTACCTGATCTTGTAATAGTTTCAGGATGGGTTTTTGGCAGAGATTTCAGAGTTGTCACCGCATAAGGAATTAGACTTTTCTATTTAGTTCGTACTAGGGGAAACAACAACATCAAAGGCACCATGCAGGATGAGCACTCTAGAGTTAGTAGAGTGAAGGTTGCAGTTGAAGGAAATTCTTGACAAGGGATACATTAGGTCAAGTGTATCACCTTGGGGTGCAACGGTATTGTTTGTGAAGAAGAAGGATGGTACTCTTAGGTTGTGCATCGATTACAAGCAATTGAAAAGAGTGACTATCAAGAACAGGTATCTGTTTCCAAGGATTGATGAATTTTTCAATTAGCTTAAGGGAGTAGTATTTCTCTTAGAGATTGATCTGAGATCGGGATATCATCAGGTATCCATTAAGGAAGATGACATATACAAGACAACTTTCTGAACCTGGTAAGGGAATTATGAGTTTGTTGTAGTTCCATTTGGTTTGACTAATACTCCAGCTACCTTTATGTTCTTGATGAATAGTGTTTTGCATCCTTATCTAGACAAGTTTGTTATTGTGTTTATTGATGACATCTTGATATATTCTAAAAATGAAGAAGAGTGTGCCAAGAATTTAGCAGCAACATTTAGATTGTTGAGAGAGCATTAGTGTATGCTAAGCTTAGCAAATGTAGTTTCTTTCAGACAGAGATACACTACTTGGGACATGTGGTCTCCAAGGAAGGTATAGTAGTGGATCCAGAGAAGATATGGGCTATCATGGAGTAGGAAACTTCTAGAAATGTGGAAGAGGTAACATAATTTATGGGGTTAGCAAGTTACTATAGGAAAATCGTCAGGAATTTCTCTCGATTTGCATATCCTATTACATCATTATAGAGGCAAGGTAAAAAATTTGAATGGATAGAGGAATGTGCAACAAGCTTTGAGCAGTTAAAGAATTCGCTAACAAATGCTCTACTGTTAAATATTGTATATCCAGACAAGGAGTTTGTGGTGTGTACAGATGCCTGCAAGAGAGGACTTGTTGGAGTTCTTATGTAAGAAGGATAGGTTGTATGCTATGAATCACGAAAACTGATTGAGCACGAGAAAAATTATCCGACACATGATCTTGAGTTAGCAGTGGTCATTCATGTGTTGAATATGTGGAGACACTATCTTATGGCAAGAGGTTGGTATTGGTGAATGATCACAATGGTTTGAGATACTCATTTGATCAACGAAATTTGAATGCCAGTCAAGCTAGATGGTTAGCCACAATCAGTGAGTTCAATTTTGAGATTAGGTGCATCAAGGGTAAGGAGAACAAGGTTGCATATGCTCTTAGCAAGCATGTATAGGTGAATCATAGAGCAGATATGAATTCTTATGGGACAAAATTACAAGATCAGATCTTATAGGAAGGTTAGTAGGATGATAGGTACATGGAGCTTATGCAGAAGTTACAATAGGGTATAGGTGGTCAAGATGTGGACTATTGTCTTACAACATATGGTTTGAACAGATTTAGGGATAGGATATATGTGCCAGGGAATGGTGAGATCAAGAAGACTATCTTGAGAGATTTTCATGCGAAGCCATATTCAGGTCATCCAGGATATCAAAAATCATTGACAATGGTGAAGAAGTTTTATTATTGGATGAGTATGAAGAAGGACGTGGTAGATTTTGTGGCTAGATGCTTGGATTGTCATCAGGTAAAGGCATAATGTAAGCATCCAGATGGACTACTACAGCTGATCCCAATTCCATAGTGGAAATGGGAGGTCATT
Organism: Pinus tabuliformis; assembly: GCA_031772625.1. NCBI lineage: Eukaryota > Viridiplantae > Streptophyta > Pinopsida > Pinales > Pinaceae > Pinus > Pinus tabuliformis. Next base: position 1,233,220,659 of record CM062804.1, on the reverse strand, counting down.
TCCATGGATTTCATCATAGTTTTGCCGAGGACATCTAGATAGCATGATTCCAACATGGTTGTGGTGGAAAGGTTGAAAAAGGTTGCGCACTTCATTCCAGTGGAGTCTACCTATTCAGCTAGTGATGTAGCATAGGTATTCATCAGAGACGTGGGCATATTGCATGGTGTTCCAAATAATATTGTGTCAGATAGGGATGCCAAGTTCACTTCCAAGTTTTGGAAGGAGTTTTTCACGGGATTGGGGAAAAAGTTGGCCTTTAGCACAACTTATCACTTGCGGAAAAATGGACAGGCAGAGAGGGTCAAAAATATATTGGAAGACATGTTGAGGATGTATGTGGTGCACCAACACTGGAAGTGGGAAGAGTATCTTCCACTATTTGAGTTCGCTTACAAAAATGGGTATCAAGCATCTTTGAGGATTATTTTTTTTAGGCACTGTATGGGAAGAGTTGTAATACTCCCATCATTTGGAGTGATCCAGTGAACAGGGTGTTGATTGGACCGGATACATTGGCAGAGATGGAATAGGAAATGTAGGTTATCAAGAAGAATATGAAGAAAGCACATGATAGACAGAAAATTTATGCAGATCTGAATAGGCTGTTCAAGGAGTTTCAAGTTGGGGAACATGTGTACTTGCGTATCAATCCCAAGAAGAGATCCTTGTAGATTGGATCATGTTCCAATATATTTTGTGGACTTTTCAATATTCTTGAAAGAATTGGACCAGTAGCCTATCAACTTGCATTGCCTCCAACAATGAAAGTCCATGATGTTTTCCATGTGTCATTGCTTAAGAAGTATGTTAAAGATGTTGATCATGTGCTTGAATGGTTTGTATTGCAGGTTGAGCCAGAAGGAGAATTCTAGCGGGTACCTTACTATATATTGGAGAGAAAGATTCTCATGCTCCAGAACCGAGCAATCGAACAAGTTAATGTCAATGGAAGCACTTTGGGCCCGATGAAGCTACATGGGAGATGGCGGATCATATGTGGGCTATGTATCCTTCTCTATTCATTGGTTGAGAGAATTTTTTTCGTATATGCTTTGGTGTGATGTTTTGGTATATGTACATATCTACATGGATGTAGATATCGCCATGAGTTGTGTTATAAAGCTCCAATAAGCGCTAAGGGTGTCATGTCATTATGGTTGTCATGTTGTTATGTTTTCATGTTGGTTTTCTTTTCACCAGGTTGATTATTTTAAATACTACATCGAGCTAAGTTATAAAGCTCCATGGGCAGTATGTTTTTCTTATAGCAATATTGTTGGTTGTGGGTGTCATTGAACACTGAGGATGGTGTTCCCCCAAAGGGGAGGGTTCTGTAACAACCTTGGTGAAAATTCCATGTAAATAAAATTAACAAAGGAAAAATAATAACCACGGTTATGGGGCACACATTCCAAGCTGAATGTTGGGAAAAGCATCCTAGTGTGGGTGTTCATTTGGTTTATTATGGTTAAGAAAATTTGAAAAGGAAATGGATAGCCTTTGAAAAGGTAAAACGGCATTAATTGGCATTTTATTTATGAAAATAATGGAAATTAGGAGAAAAGGAAGGTGAAAAGTCATAGCTTGCATGTGACGAGGAAAATGAAGGAAAATAATGGAAAATTGAGAAAAAATAGATACCTTATTAATAAAAAGGCTTATGAGGATCAATTTGTAACATTTTTTTAGTTTAATTTTGGAGCTCTATCTCTATTCTCTCTCTCTCACTCTTGGACACTTCGAGTTTTCTTAGAGAACTTCAACATTGGATCAAGAAGAGAAAAGAAGGAAAAGGAAATCAAGGATCAAGCAAGGAAGGGCAGGTTCTAGCAGCTACAATGATATTATTTAAAGGTATCAATTTGTAGGTGTGATTTCCTTGCTAGATTTAACATGCATGGTTATGCATGTGTGTTCTTGGTTCTCTGCTATCATCGACATGGGATTTTTCCAGGCATGAAATTGTTTTCAGCCTAGCCTTTCCATTTCTAGATAGCCATGGTGTGATGGCTCTCATGTTTTTGGTTGATCTAGATTGGTGGATGGATTCAAAACTGATTGAGGTGGTCTCTAAAAGAAAGAACACATGGCCCAGTGACCCCTGAACTATATTCTGGGTTGTCGTAAAGCTAGATTTCATGTTACCTTGGTGGCCCTAGGAATCCTTGATCGATGAACAATGGGATATATGGTAAACCCTAGAGGTGGGTGCTCTCCATCAGGCCTAGGAATCCCGGGATGGGATATATGGTAGATCCTGAAGGGTGGAGTCTTGATTGGTCCTAGGAATCCTACGATGGGATATACGGTAAAGCCTAGAGACAATAGTCTTGGTTAGGGCCCACTGATCTGGTGAGGATTGCAGTAAAGCCTAGACGATAGGAGATAGGAAAATTCCTCATGGTGTCGGTCGAGAAATCTGGTGGAATTCATGCTTGTTTTGGCCTAGTGATTCGGTGAGGATTGCAGTAAAGACTAGTTCTATTGATGAGGGTGAGGTGTTTTAGCCCCGGGAGGCCCTACATTGGGCCGAAAGTGTTTCTACAACACTTTAACCTACTCAATTGCTCAGTTCTGGAGCATGAGTTGATTCCATTGCAAAATGCATTGTTTATCTGGATGGAACTCTCCCTATGGTTCCACATGTAATACATACCAATTAATCACATGATCAACATCTTGCACCTATTTCTTAAGTAACGAAACATGGAAAAAATCATGGAATTTGACTATTGGCGGCAGTGTAAGTCTGTAGGCCACTGGTCCAATCCTCTTAAGGATCTCAAAAGAATCCCAATATTGAGGTGCCAACTTCACACATGACCCAATCCTCAAGGAGATCCTCTTGTGTTTTATGCACAAGTACACATGCTCCCCAAAATAAAACTCCTTGAAAGCTTTCTATTGATTTACATAACTCTTCTACCTGTAGTTTTCTGCCTTCAAATTCCTTTCGATAAATTGCATCTCCTACCCCATCTCAACTAGCATATCCGGTCCAATCAACACCCTGTAACTGGATCACTCCAGATGATAAGAGTATTACAAATCCGCCCATAGAGAGCCTCAAATGGACTCATCCTCAAGGATTCATGAATCTCATTGTTATATGCAAACTCCACCACTAGAAGATACTTCTCCCACTTCCCCTAATGATGCATGAAATACATCCTAAACATGTCCTCAAGAATCATGTTAATTGTTTTTGTCTGTCCATATGTCTACAAATAATACATAGTACTAAAATCTCACTATGTCCCCAATCCTGCAAACAATTCCTTCCAAAATGTGCAAGTGAACTTGACATCTCTATCTGATATGATCTTCTTGGGAACACCATGCAACCTCACTATCTCCCCAATGAAGATCTGAGATACCTCACTAGTTGAATTAGTAAACTTTATTACAATGAAGTGAGCTACCTTGCTCAACCTCTCAACCACAACCATGACGGAACCATGCTTTCTCGACGTCCTCGACAAAAAATTAATGAAGTCCATGGAAATCACCCCCCATTTCCATTCTAGAATTGGAATACATCGTAATAAGCCGGTGTGGTGCTTACACTCAACTTTCACCTGCTGATAGTCCAAACATCTTGCAACAAAATCATCCACCTCTTTCTTCAGATTTGACCAATAATATAACTTCTTAACAATTGTCAAAGTCTTTTGGTATCCTGGGTAGCCTGAATACGGCTTGACATGAAACTCCCTCAAGATAAGCTTCCTCAAATCACTACTATCCAACACATAAATCATGTTCCTAAATCTCACCAAGTCATTTGTTGTGAGGAGATACTCCTCATCCCTATCACCCTAAACTTGCTACTGCAATCTCTCCTTGAGCTTCTAGTACCTGTCATCACATTGTTGTACATGTAAGATATGGTCCTGTAAATATGTCCCATAAGAGATCACAACTGAAATATGATTTAATTGCACTCTCCTATTGAGGGCATCAAAAACCTTTTTCTCATTACCTTTGATGTACCTGATCTCAATGTTAAACTCACTGACAGTAACCAACCATCTAGCTTGTAGGGAAATTGGATTAGGCTTGTCAAACAAATACCTCAACCCATTATGATCACTCATCATAACAAACCTCCTGCCAAGAAGATAATGTCTCCACATCTTCAATGCATGAATGATTGCTGCCAAATCAAAATCATGAGTCACATAGTTTTGATCATGCTCCTTCAACTTCCCTAACTCATAGCATATGACGTATTCTTCCTACATCAGAACCCCACCAAGCCCTTCCTTGCAACAATTTGTACAAACCACAAACTCCTTATCAAGATCTACAATATTCAAGACTAGAGCATTTGTAAACAAATTATTCAAATTCTCAAAACTAGTTGCACTCTCATGTGTCCATTCAAACTTCTTCGCTTTCCTCTAAAAATATGTGATCGGATAGCCAATCCTTAAGAAGTTCTTAATGAACTTCCTGTAGTAACCCGCTAGTCCCATGAATGATATAACCTCATCCACATTACTAGGAGTTGTCCACTTCGTGATAACTTTAATCTTTTATGGATCAACTGTTATCCCTTCCTTGGAGACAACATGTCCCAAGTAATAGATATGATATTGAAAGAAACTGCATTTGCTAAGCTTGTCATACAATTTATGCTCTCTCAACAATATTCATACTACTGCTAGGTGCTCTGCATACTCCTCCTCATTCTTAGAGTATATCAATATATCATCAATAAACATTATCACAAAAATATCCAAATAAGGACATAACGCACTGTTCATCAAACAAATTAAAGTGGTTGGAGTGTCAATAAGACCAAAAGGAATGACACAAACTCATTGTTCCCATACCTCGTACAGAATGTATTCTTCTTTGATGTGCACCTAATGATATCCCAATCTCAAATCAATATTTGAGAACATTGTTTCTCCCTTTAGCTGATCAAACAATTCATTAATCCTTGGAAAATGACACATGTTCTTGATGGTCACCTTGTTCAACTACTTGTAATCAATGCATAGTCTGAGAGTACCATCATTCTTCCACACAAAGAACACTACTGCACCCCAAGGTAATACACTTGGCCTTATTTATCCCTTATCAAACATATCCTTAAGTTGCAACTTCATCTCCACCAATTCTGGAGTGCTCATCTTGTAAGGTGCTTTAGATGTTGGTGCTATTCTTGGAATCAACTCAGTAGAGAAGTCCACTTCCCTATGAGGAGGTAAATCTAGAATTTCTACAAGAAACACATCTTGAAACTACTGCAAAACAAGATACTTCTTCATAACTTCATCATCCTCAACATCCTTTCCTTTACCACTAGAAATGTGCATTAGAAATAAAAAACATCCTTTCCTGCAGTTGCGCTTTTCTTGCATAGCAGTAACCATTATCACTGATATGGGTTTCTTCTTTCCTTACAAAATTCTCCTTTCTCTGTAATATCATCCAGGAAATCAATAGCCTTGTCATATAAATTCACTTTAGTCTTGTGAATAAGCAACCAATCCATGCCCAAAAGCATGCTATATGAACTCAAAGGAAGCACATTTAGATGTGTTGATGTAGGCATACCATTCATCTCAAATGCATAAGATCTCACCCAATGATGAACACTTTTCTTCGTCCTTATAACCAACTGCACCAACCAATATATTGCACACACTTCTTTACTCAAGCCACACTTATCCACTAGGTCAGGACTGATATCACTATAATTAGATATAGGGTAAATCAAAATAGAAAAAACTTGATCACAAAGCTTACCTTCCATCTCAATAATGAATGCTTGATGATCTTCCTGCCTGTTATCCACCGCAACATAGATCCGAGGAATGCTCTAACCAACATCCCAACTTTTTGTGCCTCTTGAGCACTTTGAATATGCGGCCTACCAGCCTGATGTGATTGGCACTCACTCCTGTGATTCTCTCGACCATAACTCCAACAACTCAAAGGTTTCCTACCATTACCCTCATTCTGCTCCTCAGGATGAGACCCATGTCCTTTGTCAACTGAATTAAAATTCTTGTATGGTGCTACATTCTCCTTTCCACTTGCATCCTAAAGTATTCCTCATTTCTTATCCCACTTTCCCTTAGCCTTCTTATTCCCTTTCCAATCCTTCTTAGGCGCATACTTGTTCTTTGACTTCTAATAACAATGCTTCAGCTTCCTAATGCCTTCCTCCAACGACCAAGGCTCATTAAACTCAATATGGTCTTTGAATTCTACTAGAAAACCACTTATGAACCTTTTAATCTTTTCTTTCTCATCTTTAAGATAAGGCACAAACCTTAACATATCCATAAATATTCTAGTGTACTCATTAGCTATCATATAATCCATCTTCATCTCATAGAATTTCTTGGCCCTATCATCGTAGTATCTTTCAGAAAAGTAGTTCTTCTTGAAGAGTCTCTGAATCTTATCCCAACTCAACTCCTCTTCTCTAATGCCTCTAACATTCTTCACATCTTCCCACTAGATATCTTCTTTCCCTTTGAGATTGAAGGAAGATATCTTGGCTTACATGTTCTTTGAATACTCATCCAATTTGAATAGCTTCTTCATTCCGAGAAGCTATGCTTCTGCATCTAATGATCTCTTCATTTCTCCATTGAATGTAGGAGGCTTGGATTTCTTGAACTCTTCTAGAAAATATCCCCTCTCTCTCCTCCTATAAGGATGATACCATTGATGGTGATGATGCCTCTCATAACCTAAACTAGAATGAAATCCATAAGTACTACCCCTCCTATTAGGTGTATCCAAAGATATGCCACTTTTAACTATATCATTTGTGTCCAACGTGTGTCCTCCACTTGACCTGCTTCCATATGCCCCATTAGTATTTTCCTCCTATCCATGAGTAATCCCATATGTGTCTGCTTCTACAAATTTGAAAGAATTTTAAGGATGACTACATTAACTTCTTCTTTCATTTCTTGAGATGTGGAAAGTCTTTCATGTGCCTCGATCAACCTATTATTAGCTTCCTTACAACTTCTAATTTCTCCCTTCAAACCTCTTAGTGTATTTGTTATCAGGAGAATTCTCTTCTCCATGTTGCTCAACTGACCTATCCCATTCCTTTGAATTATCATAAGGCTTGTAAGGGGAGTCATGTGAACTGTAGTCCATCATTATTCTCTTCTTCTATGATCTTCTATTTTCTACTAATATTCCATGTTAGATCAACCAAATACAAACATAATCAAAATCATACCTCAGTGTATCTCAGTGGAGCTTATCTCATCTCCACAACTCAGTCCATATTAACACGATATAATATTGACAAGCATATCAACTCATACATAAATAACATGATCATAACAAGAAGTAACCTACATGCATGCATGATGAACACATAAAAAACTCACATGCATGCATAAGCATATGAATTTAGCCCATCCAATCCCAGTGCTTGAACCTGGAAGCTCTGATACCACCCTGTAACTACTGCAGCCCACACTTACCCACTTTTACAAGCTCTCCAGGGTAAACATGATTTTAGTGTTCATGTCATATGAGCCGACCTCCAAGTTCTAGTAATGGAAGTGGGGCCTACAAATCAGAAACAAACTGACATCCCTCAAAGACTACAAATCACTCAGGAGCCTCACAACCACCCTAGGTGATTAATTCCCGAAATGGAACTCTTTTTAATTAGGTCTACTCCCCAACTGCACACATAACACTTCATGCATGTGGTTGAGAGGCTATAACCACACCCACAAGGTTGTATCCATGCGGTTATGAATCAGAATCCACAGTTCAGTGTGTGTGGTCATGAGATCTATGGCACTATTTCAGGCTAGCATCTAGACCACTCCCAAAACTTCTTGTAACTTTCTAGAGTCATGAAAATGAAGATAACAATGCTAAATAGTTAAATCTTGAGAATGATCTTGACCAATACATGCCTAATGCAAGATAGACATTTCGTCAAACATATGGTAAACATATAAGATACGGATCATGAATGCATATATGATCATAAACTTCTAAACTCCATCGAAGAATCACCAAGAATGTTGTATGACCACTCTACCTATCGATAATAACACTTGTTAAACCATGCATTCATCAAACATCCAGTAACTTATCAAATCATGAACAAGAGCCATAACGAGAATACATCATATAACTAGCATATAACTAGTATAAAAACCATGAATGTAACCATAAGATCACCATAATAATCAATATAAATGCTCATAGATCACAATACAAAATAACTCATATTATCATATCAAAATGCCAACCAAATTAGGGACTTCCACGTACCAACCGACTACAGATTGGGCTAAACCAAATCTCTCTTTCAACCAATCACCCCTGCGCCATATTCCAAGCATCAATGTGGGATCATAAGGGTTAAACCAAAAAAAAACCAACCAAGGCCTCCAAAGGCCAAACCGCCTCAACCCTCCACCATAGTGACTTCACCTAATCGGTCTAGAAATCACTAACAACAACTAGATCAGTACCTACCCAAATTGTCCAGGGCTCCAGGAACTAGTAAATTAACCAATGCCCTCGAGGGAACCCTAGCTCTTTCAGGGCTCCAAAGAGTTTGTCTGAACACATAGGCTCCAGGGACTAGTAACTCAACCCACAACCTCCAGGGAACCCAAGTTGTTTTAGGGCTCTAGAGAATTTGTTCCAACCCATAACCATAGGGAACCCAAGAACCAATCATAAAATGAGTAGGGATCCCACAACACCATGGCTATCTAGGAAACAGAAAGGCAAGGTTGAAACCACTGTCAATCTAGGAAAATATCCATGCCAATGAAAAAAATGACCAAGGAACCACATGCATATACCATGCATCCAAAAACTAGCAAGGAAATCATACATGCAACATGTTATGTGCAAAACAGTCCAACTGTAGTTGTTGTTCCAATGGTCTCCTCGCACTTCCTTTCTCTTTGTTGCTTGCTCTTTTCTTTCTTTCTCATCGTCTTCCAAATATGAATGAATGCTAGAGTGTTCCAAGAATATTTTAAGTGTGGAAGAGCGTAAGAGATAATGAACAAGAGCTGTCCAAAGGTTACAACTGACAAAAAAGCTACCAATTATTTCTCTGATGCCTTTTTATCATTGATGCCACTATTTTCTTCATTTTCCTTAATTCTTCCTCTAATTTCCCTCACATGCATATTTGTGTCTCTTCACCTTCCTTTTCTCCCATTTTCTTTTATTTTCATAATTAAATGACAAATATTGCCCCTTTGCCTTTGCCAGTTTCCATAGCCATAAACAAACCACAAGTGATGGCCACTATATTTTTTTCCCAACATTCAACTTTGAATATGTGTCCCATCACCTTGGTTTTATTTTATTTACATAGAAAATTAACTAAGGGTTGTTACAACCCCAACCATTGAACCAATTTTGTTTTCGATGGCCATGAAAAATATGAGGTCTAAAAGTGAAAGGGTAGCCCTAAGAAAAGGGTGCAAACCTTTAGATTATCCATTAGGTCACTTTCCAAATCAAAATCCATAAACCAATATTTAAGAACAAGTCCATCCTATCCCCAATGCCAATTATGATTTAAAGTGTGAGAACGATTTGCTTTCATTTGGAAAATAAATGTCAACCACCCCCAAATGAAAACATGGAGTACTGGAAAATATGCTAATAGTGGCTGCTAAGAAGAAGACAACCATGATCTCAAAGATGTTACGAAGAAATATTTGGCATCAAATTAGCCAGCCAACGTTATGCGATAGAAATCCATGACTCTATCTAGATTGATATCCTTGCAACAATTAAGATTTTTGTTTCACGGCATTAGAAAATGAACTATCCCTTCTATGCATTGACGCAGATTCACAAGGCATGAAGGGAGGTGTAGAAAACCCAAGTGGAGATGAAGATTCAAGTGGGTGCCTAGACATAGAAGGGGGAAAGAGAGAGCTCGAGGGCATTGAGAACTAGATAGAAAAATAAAAGACAGAAATTGCATGTTACCACCTATTCCATCTGAACATGTCATAGATAGATATGGAAATCCAACAAGATAGGGAGAGGTGATGTAATCAGGAGGGAGTGTTACTCCAAATATGACCATAAGGTCAATCCACATGGGGGAATATTCTCATAGTGCACAAAATCTTCATAGCCAAACTCCATATGGCATAAAAAATAGTGGAGGGATTTTTAGTGAGGCAGTAGCCATCTCAAACAAGAAAGGAGGAGAAAGGCAAGGTGGTTCAATGAAGCACAAAAGGGAAAGGATATCACTATTCAGAATCAACAAAAGTAAGGATATAGATGCAACGAGATCCACTGGTAAAATTAGAGAAACAAAAAGAGAAAATCTAAAAACCCCTGCGGAATTATGAATCAAAATGAGATCTAATCCCTTCCCCATCTTCATGATTTCTTCCTTCCATCTAGTAAAATTAGAGAAACAAAAATAGAAAATATGAAAACCCCTGCAGAATTATGAATCAAAATGAGATCCAAATCCCTTCCCCATCTTCATAATTTCTTTCTCCACACATATATATATATATATCTATATATATATATATATATATATATATATATATATATATATATATATATATGAAAAAAACCTAAAAGAAAATTCAAAAGCATATTTATTTTAAAATGTTCATGTAAAGATACCCAGATTGGGTGAAAAACCTAGAAGAGTCGGGAGGGAGGGTGGGGGGGGGGGGGCATGACACTACAACCACACATGGAAAATGCGTTGGGGGATGTGGCACCCATGCCCAATGGTGTTTAATGCACAAACTACAGGTGATTAGTGGATATTGTGCAAGACTTAATGTTATCATTGATGATGAGAAGAAAATGGGTCGCGGGTAGAGAGAAATGACAGTGCATTGATGCAATGGAAGGAGGGAAAATAATGGCAACCAATTTGATCAATTTGTACTAGGGGAGTGTTGGAGGTCTGGTTTTAAAAAGAAGGAAATGATAGGTGTAGTTCATGCCTTCCTCACTAGTGTTCAGAGCAAGTGTACTAGGTAAAGGCATAAAAGAAGTTTGCAAGGTGAAGCTACCTTTCCCCTAATTGTTTGGCATTCTACATGGTTCTGGTATTCTCGTCCAGAAAATCGAACACAAATTTTTTGGTTACTTGCCTAACCATTTCTCCAACATAGAGGGACAACCTTTTATCTCTATCATTTGAAAAAGCAATAATTTGAGGGTAAATTTGTATGTTTCTAGACTTTGGTTTTAGTATTCCATTGTTTCCAAATTACACGCTGGTCATCAACTAGAGCGTGCATGGATGGATAATAGTATTGTCCTTGTTTTTAGGTGTGAGTGGGATCTGGTTACAGTTCTTTCACTCTGGCATTAAGGGTGAAGCTGTTGGCCTTCAAGGTTGACTCTACTCCTATGCTTACAATTCTCAAGTATTTCCTCTTTGTGTGAATTTGGTTTTCTTGGCCTTGGCCTGGATAGTTATTTGTATAGACACTATGGAACATTATTATGGTCTCCTGCTACGGGATCTCTGTAAGATTAGGAGGGAATGATGGTTGGGTTCTTTTGTCCCTTTCTTCCATGGGCTGGTCTATGTGGTTTATTGTTTGAGATATCCCTCTCCTAGATTCAATAATTTGTGTAACTACAGTGGTAGAGGGAGGGAAGCAATGCCTGGGCTCATCTAGTTATGGGAAGTGGGGGAATTTGGGAATCTTTCCGCATATCCTAGCTTTCACGGTGGCTCTTATGTACATAGAATTTGTTTATACATTGGTGTCCCCATCACCCTATTGTTGTCTACTTGTTTAAATTTTTGGTTTGATGATTCTATAGATAAACCGTGATTTCCTTTATTAGTTAGTGGAATAATTATTTTATTATGGAGGCCAATATTCTAGAGGAGGTGGTTTAGTGAGACTATTGTTCCACCTCCTTTATTGTGGGCTTGGCTAATAGAATTTTTGGGACACCCCCTATCCAATACAAGTCATCAGTTTGAGAGGTAATTGGTGTTGCAGGTACTATGTGGTTTAGACATAACCAATTGTCTTCAATCCTTTGTTTCTATTCAACAGTCTTAAGGCCTCATTCCATGTCATAGGTTTCAAGTTAGGAGGGGGCAACTTATTATCAGAAAGTTTCCTAATGGGGGCAATATTGCATGCATCATCGAATCGAGGACTTTTCTGGGCAATATCAAGCACTGATGCTAGGTTCTATCTAGGAGGAAATTACTCAAGTTGAGGGTGAATCTCCCATGCATAAAGCCCCTCCCTCAAGCACAATGGTCTTACTTGAATGCCATGATTGGATCTCTGACATTAGGCATACCAGGGGTCAGTTCAATTAGTACATGCAAACTATAGACCTGTATTGACAAATGATATTCTTATTAGGACACACATTAGTGGATAGACCAGAGCATCGAGAGGACATCCTTCTTTCTCTAGATTTCCTTCACTTCCATTTGAGTAAAGTGGATCACAGGTTAGACAAAATTGAGCACCGCCTTCGCATACCCCCAATTATGGAAACAACTCATGAGCGCTCAAAGGAACCTGTGCAAATTGCAGCCTTGGACTTAAAACTCTCAAAATAGTTATCTAATGTCCATGTTATGTGTGTCTTATAATACTGGTATTTCTACGCAATGTATCTTGGGAGAGAACTCCAGTAATCATTTGTCTTTTGTAGTATTTTTTTTTGTTCAATTATCTTTGTCCTCTCTACAAAGACTTTTTTCTCATTATGGTCAGAACTCCCCATTGAAAGAATGCCAAATTGGATCTATCTTTTGTTGTAACATACAAATTTTGAAAGCAATAGATCTAAGTTGAAGAAAAAGAAAAAGAAAAAGAAAAAAACATATAAAAATTAATTAGAAAACATCCTATATATAACATAAATTAAAAATAAATCGAATAAATTAGAGTAAATATATTTCAGATTACTTAAATTTCAAACAAATATGTGAAATCCAAGTTTAACTTTTTATTTCCTTATATGGTTTTTTTTATTAACTAATTCAATATAAATTTTAAAAATATATAATTAATATAAAAATATTATTTAAAATTTATAAAAAAAAATACATCTTAGCAATTTGAAAATTATAATCATATAATATAAGTTAAATTAAATACCTCCCTAAATTTAGGGAGAGGATCTGGATCCTAGATGACAAAATCTAACAAGACCGCATAGCTAACGTTTTCTGCAGCTTATTTTGATTACTGGATTTTAAAATTAGCAAAAACAATATGGTTGGCCAGAGCAAAAACGTGATTTTCTAACCTCACTAACAAGTGGAACCCACTTAAAACATGTTGCACACCAAAATATGTTGAAAATGATGAACAAAATCATATATACGTTTAAACACTATGTTTGATTAAAACAAAACCGTAAGTGTATTTATATACTATGTACAATTAAACAAAATACACATTTTGTCACTGCCTAAACCTATCTAACCGTTCACATGCCTTTAACATAAAATATAACAAGGATGTTAAGTTTTTTTAATAAGGAAAATTGACTTTAGCTTAAGTACGTCTCAATGGGATGAACGTAGAATTTACAATCGCTTCGCTCCACATGCCAATGAAAAGCTGCGTAGAATCTACAATTGCTTCCTCTACATGCGAAGAGGATAAAATGTTAGGGTAATAAATTAAGACTCTTATATTAAAAGTGTTATATATATTTATATATTATTTAATTCGTATATATATATACATCAAAATTTTAAAATTCGTTGATTTGTTTTATGGGTTTTAATTTTTGAATTTATTTAAATTTTGAATTAGGTGAAAGTTTATTTATATAAAAAAATTAGTGGTCGAAAGGTTGTCACTTTTTTGAAAGTTCGCTTTTTCTTCGAGAAAAAAAAATAAAATAAAAATAAATAAATAAATAAATAATAGTGGTTACATTTTATATAATTTATTTCACTAATTGTGTGAGGATTACTAAAAAGAAAGTAAAAAAAACACTGAATTATTAAATTGCAGAAGAGCTAATTAAATTTATAAAAAATAAAATAAATAAATCTAAATACTTATTTAATAATGGGTTCATAATAAAATCTAAATACTTATTTAATAATGAGTTCATAATAAAATAAAATAAATAAATCTAAATATTTATTTAATAATTGTGTTCAGTGTTTTGTACTTCTGCTAAATTATCTTAGCTACTTACTGTGAGTTGGAGTGAGCAGGACCAGATTTCCGCGAATAAGGCTTCACTGTTAAATTGATTCTAGACTTTTCCGTTAAATTGATTTCAATTTTTGAATAAAATTTAATTTTGTTTGTTGGAGTAAGCACCCAGATTTTTGGCAAATAAGACTTCACTGTTAAATTGATTTCAGATTTTTTCGTTAAATTGATTTCAATTTTTAGATAAAATTTAATTTTGTCTCACTATTGTTACTAATGTTCGTTGAATTTATTGTGCAGGCAGGCATATTGGAGATTCTTCATGATTTGTACATGCTCACATTAGTCATCCAAGAAGAATTTATTAGAACATTGTAAATCAATTTAATGAAACAATAAATGTTTTCAGAGATAAGAAATCACGAGAAAAATTTGATGGAGTGTTGTAAGTCCATTTAATGAAATAATAAATGTTTTCGGAGAAAAGAAATCTCAGATCGAACAGTCATGTAAGGGTTTCCAAGATCGCATCCCGTCGGGCCGAAAGATTACGAGTAAGAAAATTTTTGATAGATAAATGTTATATTGTACTTCAACATCGTTAAAATTTTCAAAGTTTTTTTCTTTAATCCTTGTTTCGCTGTACTTGGATTTCAGTAAATATTTCAAATTCCAATGTTATTTGAGGAAGCTAATTTGAATGATATATTGAAATAGACACAAAATAAATATAATTCATTCATGGTTTGTGTCTATTCACAAAATCTAAAAGCAGATTTGCGTTCACTTCAACAGTGATGTTATTCTGAGTTCACTTCAACAATAAATTCACTTCAACAGTGATGTTATTCTGAGTTCACTTCAACGATAAATTCACTTCTCGTCTCAATCATTTTGAGGCTGGAAGAAAGGACAAAAGGATAAGAAACCGACTAGTACAAATTACAAGTCATCTAACACAAATGAAGGTGAAACTACTGCTATAGTCATAGATGGTGATGTGTTGTTCACTGTTTCAGTAAAGGATGCATGTTTATATACATCTAGCAGTAGCTTTGATTGGATCATTTACTCTGGGGCATCTCACCATCTAACCCCATGCAAAGATAATTTTGTTGGATATAATCGTGGTGATTATGGTAGAGTGCATTTGGGGAATAATCATTTTTGTAGTATTGTTGGAGTAGGAGATGTCCAAATCAAGACGAAGGATGGCCAATATATATTGTTGAAACAGGTCAGACATGTACCAAAAATTCTCATGAGTTTGATCTCTATGGGATGGTTGGATGATGAAGTCTATTCCACAAGCTTTGGAAAAGGAGGCTCGAAAATTAGCAAAAGAGCATTGGTTTTGGCCAGAGGACCGAGTACAGGAACGTTATATACGTTGAAGGAAATGATAGGAAAATTAGATTTGGTTGTTTTCACAAAAGAAGGAAATTCAACATATCTGTGTAAAAAGTGCTTGGGTCACATGAGCGAGAAGGGCTTAAAAATCCTTTTTGATAAAAAATTATTGCCGTGTTTGAAATATTGTAATCTTGATCTTTGTGAGCATTGTATATATGGTAGAAAAAAAAGGGTTTCATTCCTTAGAGGTGGCTATGACAAAAATAAAAATTTGTTAGAATTGATACACTCAGATTTGTTTGGGCTTGTTAACATTAAGTCATTAGGAGGAGAGTCATATTTTGTAACATTTATAGATGATGCATCCAGGAAGGTTTGGGCCTGCCCTATGAAAAGTAAAAGTGAGGTGTTTTAAATATTTCAAAAATTCCATGTTGTTTTTGAAAGGGAGATTAACAAATTGATCAAGTTCCTAAGAATAGGTAATGGTGTAGAATATTGCTCAAATACATCCAAGGAATGTTGTAACAGGTTTGGCATAAAGCATGAGAAGACTATGTCTAGTACCCCTCAATAGAATGGTGTTACAGAAAGGATGAATCACACCATTATGGAGAAAGTGAACACTATGTTGTCTAATTTTGGTTTGGAGAAGCATTTAGCTTGCTACCTTATAAATCAATCTCCCTGGATGATGGCATCCCTGAAGAAGTTTGGAATGGTAAGAAGTTGAATTATTTTCATTTGAAAAATTTTGGATGTGAAAAATTTCTACATATTCCGAAAGAAAATAAAGCTAAACTAGATGATAAATCTATGAAATGCATTTTTTCTGGGATATGCGAATGAAGAATTTGGTTATCGTTTATGGGATTCAGTCAAACATAAAATTATTAGAAGCAAGGATGTTATATTTAATGAGTCAGAGATGTTTAAGAGGTTTTTAGGTGAGGTGGAGGTCAAGAAAGTTATTGATGGGTTTGAAGAGCAGCGGGAAAACATCCCACCAATGCAAGAAAATGGACAGCAAATTCAAGAGCAGGAAAGACAACAAGTGGAAAGTGATGAACATCAAGAAGAAGGAACCTTTCAAGAACCTTTACAAGAGATACAACCTAATAATGCACAACCACAATTTGTTCACAGATCTTCTAGGCCTCATAAGCCTTCACAAAGGTATCCTCCTTCAAACTATATCATATTAACTGATGAAGGTGAGCCTAATTGTTTTCAAGAGGCTTGTAAAGTTGAGCACAGTAAAGAATGGAATAAAGAAAATGAGGAATAAATGAACTCTTTGTTGGAAAATAAAACTTGGGAATTGGTAAATCTCCCAAAGGGTAGAAAGGCTCTACAAAACAAATGGGTGTATCAGATTAAGCATGAAGGTGATTAAAAGAAGGAGAGATATAAAGCAAGGTTGGTGGTGAAAGGATTTGCCCAAAAAGAAGGTATTGACTTCACTGAGATTTTCTCACATGTTGTCAAAATGTCATCCATTAGAGTCATTATCGGTCTTGTTGCTGCTTTAGACTTAGAATGTGAACAATTAGATGTAAAAATTGCTTTCCTTCATGGTGAATTAAAGAAAGAAATTTATATGGAGTAGCGAGAAGGCTTCATAGAAAAAGGCAAAGAAGACCTTGTTTGCAGGTTGAAGAATATTCTCTATGGGTTGAAACAGACACCTCGACAATGGTACAAGAAAAATATATCAAGAAGGTGCTTGACAGGTTTAATATGAAGGATGTCAAGCCAGTCGGTACACTCCTTGCAACCCACTTCAAGTTGAGTACTAATTTATTTCCTAGTGATGACAAGGAAAAGGAAGAAATGAGCAAGATTCCTTATGCTTCAGTAGTTGGCAACTTGATGTATGCCATGGTATGCACACAACGAGATATTGCATATTTAGTGGGACTACTGAGTAGGTTCATTGCCAATCTAGGAAAACAACATTGGCAAGCATTAAAATGGATTTTGAGGTATCTCAATGCTACTAGTCATTATTGTTTAAGTTTTTGTCATAATGAGATTGTGCAGCAATATCTTGGGTGCCAAGGCTACAAATAATAGTAGCTCTCTACAACAGAGGCAAAGTACATAGTTGCAATAGAGGCTTGTAAAGAGATGTTGTGGATGCATTGATTCCTAGGAGAGATTGGAATAAACCATTCGAATAAAGCAGGACAACTATGTGTTGTATTGTGATAGCCATAGTGTCATTCACTTGGCTAAAAACCCAACATTTCACTCAAAAACTAAGCACATTGACTTAAGATACCACTGGATCTGGCATGTTGGAGGAAGGACAATTATCCTTTCAAAAGATCCATATAGAAAAGAACCCTTCTGATATGCTCACAAAGATTCTATCAAGAAATAAACATGAGTTATGTAAAGGCATGGTAGAAATTTGTGTGACTTGATTCAAGACTCTTCATTTGGTTTCAAGTGGGAGAATGTTAAATGTGAAACCTAATAAATATGTCGATGCCAACTTCGAGTGACAACAACAGCTGACTCTCCAACACTCCACCACCCCCAATCTATTAAACACTATCTATTGACTTCATTGTGCAGTAATATATTGCATATTGTTATAGACATATTTGGGCACTGCAACCCCAATCATATATGTCAATAAACCGAGGGATCTTTAGCCCCTAAAAGTGTTGTTTCATACCCTAAAAGATCATGGTCAACTGATTACATCATTTCCCAAAAGTTCCACCTGAAAAACCACTCAGAACTGGCCAAAATTGGACCATACTGACTGGTCCATGGCCAAGGTGCGATGCATATTGGCTGATACACTAGCCAGGTGCAATGCATACTGGAAGAGCCTTCTGTGGGGGTGCGATGAGCAAGAATAGACAAATGGCAGAGACAGTTTGCTAAGTGGATGCCCAGGGAATCTTCTAGAAACTTCTCATATGACACTTGCCTCTCTGAATTCGCCCAGGGATGAGTAAGAGATCAAAGAAATCTCCAAGTGGAACCAAGAACTATCAGTGGAATGACACTAATCAAAAACCTAGAGCTGACTCACACCCTTGCAAGACATCTATATATGGATCCCTCATCTGAGAGATCTAGAGGCTGGAATTTTGTATTTTGTAAGGAAGTGTTGTTGGTTTATCTTTGAGAAGAGACATTGTATTGTTGGGTGATCTTGCTTTTCATGAGGTGAAGAGGGCTTTGATGCTGGGAGGATGATGCTAGATTAGACAACTGGGTTGTAATCCTCTCTTCTACTATTAATAAATTTCTTTGAGTTTTCCTCCATATAATCATGTATTTGTGAATCTTGTTATTTGTGAATGCAATTGTATGGTCAATGTATTTCTGATTCTGCATTGTTTATGGTATTATAGATCGAGATGCTTTGATGGTGTTTTGTTGCTTTGCCTCTACAGGTATTCTCTAAAGTGGGACAAGTAGGAGAGGAGTGGCAAGCTCTATCAAGGGACAGAGGAAACAAGCAAGGAACCAAGCAGAATATCCAGGTTGCTCCCTTTTCTTCTCTCTTATCTATCATACATAAAGGAAATCACAATTTTCTTTGATTGTTTGTTTCTAAGATAGCGACCATCTTAGTGGGACTAGCAGATTAAAAAGACACTAGTTTTCCTAGAAACAAAATGGCGACTCCGCTGGGGAGAAAATTAGTTAGTTTGTTTGTTATTGT